>LPNX011003395.1:318963-526214 GCA_001517045.1 Pseudotsuga menziesii
CAAATACTGGCACCTCTCATAAGGGATACAGCTTGGTTGATCTTGTTGATCGCTTTAAAATAAACCTTGCATGCTAATCACCCAGATAAAATTTACTATTAAAACTTACCAACAACAACTTCCCACATCCTGCTCCTCTACTCGGTTATCACCCTTCGGGGTACTCCGAGATACGACCAGGGGACAGGGAAGTCTTAGTTTAATAGGCATCCATCTAGCCCTTTTTCTGTCAACTAAAAATAGTGACCTCAGGAAGCTAGAAGGGGTAGTAGACCGTGGGTGGTCTCTAGGCGCTTCGACGTCCTCCTTGTTGAGCACCAGGGCATTGGGGATTGACCTGTGAGCTACGGGTGGGCTTTGTTCCCACTTTGTTGAGTGCAACAGCATTCCTTCTTTGACTGGAGAAGTTCTAGATCGGGGTAGTCACACCACCGATTCTGAAACTTAAATCCAAGAAGAAAAACTTTAATAAAATTAACTAAAATAAACCAAGAGACATTGCAAAATCGGTTTCACAACACTCTTTTATTTCAAGCATTCTTTCACTCCAACATTGCACTACAATTTTTACTTCCGGCACTTTACGTTTTAGTTACATCTATTTACTTTCAATTCTGCAAATGGTCATGTGGTGAATGTTCAACTGCTTAAGGTCTTTTCATACTTTTAATTTACTGTTGGTTTAATAATCTTCACTCATAACATTTTTCTGCCATTTTGTAAATCTGATTCATTTTCCATATTGGAAAATCATCTGTACTTTGTTTAATGCTTTGGTTCCTTATTGTTTATGATTATATCGCTTATTCATTTATCTCATTGTTAAACACCTAAGCTGTAGTTTAGTTATAAATTAAGTCTCAAATTTATTTGTAAAGTTTGTAAAACCATAATCTATCTTTTGACTCCATTATCTAGGCACTGGTTTAAAGTAAAAGGTTGACTGTCATTTAAATCTTGCATATTGCATCAGTCTGATTGTCATCTCTTAGAGTCCTAGCCTCATTTCTTATTAAACGATCCCTTTAATTAATCTGTAATTAATTAATAAACCTGGAACTTAGTTTTCCCATAGGGACTACCCCCCTTGGCTCTGTTGGGATCTTGCCTAAACGGAGGAGTTGTGGACTGTGGTGACAGTGGTCCCCAGCTCTCACTTGCCCCCAAGGACACACATAGCAGGTTGTGACTTTCCTGCATCTTAAAGTGTGAATTAGGCGGCAACACATTTCCCATTAGAAAAAAAACATTTGATGTTTCCTCATGTTGAGAAGGGCGCACTTCTCCAAGTGGGGGCACAAATCCCAAGAAAGGATGGAAACTTGTGTGAGTTGGTTGGGTTTTGGGTGATGTGGCACCCATGTTTTGGAACTAACCATCTTTCTTGCCCTCATCCAACTCATGCCAACTCTTTTCCACCTCACAGGGAACTCATCCAAGCTAGCGCATCTAAGAGAAGGGTGTGCCCCCTCTAGCTTGCTTGATCTTCTATTTAAGCAGGCAGTCTCTCTTCATTTGAGGACAGATGGGAAGTGTATGGAACCTCTTCTCCTGTATCTATTGTAATCAGTCTGTTGCATTATTGAATGAAATCAAAAGGCTTTGGAGGCATACTTGTGTCGGCATCAGTGTGTGGTGATTTTTGGTGTTGCATGAGATATAATTGCATCGGTTTCTTGTTACATTCTTTGTTGTTCTAATCAGTCTTTGAAGGATTAATGATAATTGGGAGAAGAGGATAAATAAATAGTTTCTTATTTGTTTCTTTGAGTTATTTATGTGAGTATATCTTAGATTTGTATGCTTTACGTGTTTGTATGCATACGTTCTAATCTTTTGCATAGGTACTCCCGGATATAACGCTTTGGTGTAGTCACTATTCAAACTGTGTAGGGATATCTAGCGTAAAGGAGTGTTGGTTCTTGTTTGACTCCATCATTCCTCTACTTTCATTTGAAGAAGATCCAAGTCCCTCCTCTCTCCACTTGAGCACTCCATTGCCCAAAATTTCCAAGCTTTTGGGGCATTCTTTCTCTCACTTTTCATCACATAAAGTCTTAAAATTTTGGTTACTAGTTCTCCATGCACAGTTAATTTTATTCATACTTTAAAGAATATCATACTAATCTATTTTTTATATGCACTTAACAGTTCAGATCTGATTTTAAAAGTTGTATGTTATAGATCTAAACTTAAGCAAGTACTTGTCAAAAGTTGCAAAATTTATATTTGAAAGTACTTAAAAGTTTTATGCTACATTTTTTATGTTTTAATCTGTTAATCCATCATTTTTAGCATAACTTTACTTGTTGTTTTGATGCAATTGATGATCGAATAGAGAGGCACTATGGCCAAATTTTGAAGATCTAATCTATCCGGAGACCCCTCTTCTTACTTCTTTTCTTGTGGCCATTTTTCTAAGAACTTAAAACTTGTAAATTTGTGTTTCCTATCCTACAAAGGAACACAAATATTCTTATCATAATCATTGTATAAAAGAGAAGCAAGTGGGCAGCCAAGTTCCCACACCCCATCCCCCCAAGGGAGATTTGCATCTCTTTTTCTTTTTCATTTTTTCAAGTTTTTACTTTCTTACTTTAAAATTAACGAATCTGACCGTGTTCTTGGAAACGAGAGTATCGGTAATGGGATTTAATCAATTCACATTAAGGTTTAAAACTCTTAAAATAGACAAAGAATCAATTCCCATATGTTCTTGTGAACACTGCAGGCCATTGGCTGGATTTGTGGGACAATCAGAAAGGGATTAGAGTGGCTAGTAATTAGTCTAACACTCCAATTAATTCCCAAAGTGAAAATCCGGCACTTATTTCGTTATTACGAAGTTGTGGGGGAATTCTTCAAGTGAAGTGGGAACTACTAGAAAGTGACCATGGGGCCCCGTTAGGCTACACACTTGTTGGTGTAGTGTTGAACACAACCCCACGACTCCATCTAGCCCACACGTCACTATGAGAGCCACTTCCTAGTAAATCTAGACATATTCCTCGTACCCCTCGGATATATTTGGAATCCTCTATTCCCTTAATAATCAGATCATCACCATCTATAATAAAATTGACCAACAATCAACCCACTCCTTAACCACTCATCTAATTAATTTAAAACGAACCAATTGAGACAACTGTAATACTTATTGAGACATCACTAGAAACACTCTTACACGCAAGCATTCCAACAGCACTGGTCTTTATCGTATAATTTATTTCTAAGTATTTAAATTAATTGATGTGTTGAGTGAATTTATATGTTGGTGATTGAACTTCTTTTGCAAATTGTCCTAGTTACAATATTTTATATCATTACATCTCCTAAATTAGTTTTAATTTTATAGATTAAAACAACCTAAGATTATTTTACTACGGACCACCTTCCTTGGCTTCGCTAGGAGAGAGCCTAGACAGAGGAGTCAAGATCAAGTGATAGCACTTGACTCATGCTTGCCCCCAAGGTCGCACCTAGTGGCTTGAATATTTCTTCCACGTGACCCGAGGTGCGAATTAGGCGGCAACAGGCCACACTTGAGCTTTGAACTATTCGTATGGAGAAAGCGTGAATTCAACCTTGGGTAACTCCATATGGTAATAAAACATGTTTTAAAATGACGTTTCCTTCCTAAGAAAAACTCACCCACATGGGACCACCATGCCAAATCATCACTCAACCATTAAAATGATTAATTTTTTACTTTTTCAATATTTTGACTTATGCCAAAATGACGCCCTTTAAGCATTTTAGTGCCAACTTGATGCTCTGTTAGCCAAATGATGCCTTCCACGATGTTTTAGCCACCCGAAACATAGTAAAAGTGGTCTCTAGGGTAAAGAGGATGCTCTGAGTGTGAAAATGAGCATCCCCACGCCAAAATCCGCCTTCGGATAAATTTTTATGCCATTTACAAGTTTTTTAATTAAACCATTAAAAAATGGCTTACAAAACGAAAAAATAAAATTATTTTTCTCGAAATTGGACGAAACTCTAGGGGGACCTAGAACATGTCCGTACAACTCAATACCGATGCCTAGCATGCTCATATACATCAAAACGTGAATTTTAACAACCTCCTAAGGGCTACCCACCAAGACGACCATTCCAGGAGTGGTGAAAAGCTCAAAAATTATACATCACTTATTCAGCATTGCATAATTGACAAGGGAAAAAACACCTTGGAATGATCGGATTGATGTTTATGTCTTAGGAAGCCAAGTCCTTTACAAAAAAAAGTCATGCTAGTACATTTATTACAATTTCCTCGAAGGGGTATGAACATGTGGTACAAAAATAAAAATAAAAAGGCTATGAAGGCCTGATGGACCTCTAAGCTTCGAGTTTGAATAAGTACTGTATTCATCTTTTCCGGCTCACTTGAAAGTTCGACTGAGTACAACTCAGGCGGTAACAGGAAGCACAGGTTTACAAAATTTAAGGCTTTAAAGTTGCCCAAAGAAGAGGCAAAGAGAAAGGTGGCTCCCGAATGGCTTAAATCTTGAAAATTTCACTAGAGTGCCTCTCTACCTGTTCGTCAATTGTTGTAAAACAACCAACAAACTTATGCTAAATGTGCTAGATTAATCAATTAAAGCATACACAATTTAGCATATAATTCAAGTACTTTGATATAAAAATATAGAATGCAAGTACTTAGTTTTGGGAGTTAGATCTATGAAAGGTAAGCCTTTTAAAATCAGATCTAAACTTATAAATGCAAATCAAATTAGTTTATGATATTTTTTATGCACTAAAATTATTAACACTGCTGAAAGTAACTAGTAACTTGAAAATTTTAATTTTGAAATGGTGAAGGAAAGAGAGAAAAAAATTACTGAAAGCTTGGGAACTTTGGGTCGTGGAGTCTGCTTTGGTGGAACATCGAGGGACTATGTCGTTCACAAAAAATTGAAGATGAGGACGATGCAAACAAGCTCAACCCTTTCTTCAAGTGAGATCACCTGCAAACTTGGAAATCCTTGCACAAAAATGGGTAAAAACTTGGTGCCACTTACAACGGAAACTTGGAAAACATGAGCATTAAACAAAATGAACATGCCATTCTAAGAGATCTACTTGCAAATGAACAATAAGATTATGAAGCAAACAAGTTTTTCTAATCTTATTCTATTGGGATACAACTCCCCTTCAAAGGCCAAATTCAACCAACATAAACCAAAGAAAACAAGACAGATTATACCTCATAAGCACTTAACGATTATCATCCACACATTAAAAGAGTTACACCATATATCTTCCTCTAAAGCCTCTATTATTCCAAAAGGTATTACAAACTACAATAGCAAAGCTACAACAGCGTTTCGGTCGTCTGACCATCATGGGAAAATGAGAGGCCAACCTTGCTTAAATAGAAAAGAGCAAGCTCAAGGGACGGCGCACTTGCTAAAGGAATAGTCTAGCTCGAATGGAAAGAGCTAGGAAGTAGTGCTTTGTGGGTTTGGTAATGGTAAGATCAAAAAATTGGAAAGCCAACACTAAAAAATCAACACAATTCCCCAAAAATGCAAGCTTTCCTTAACATATGCGCCCCCACTTGGATGAAATTTCCATTGCTTTGATTTACTCGGAAATAGCATGATTTGACCTTCCAAAATCCTTAGGATACTTGCCGCTTTACTTTCCCAACTCACAGAACTCCTTTTTAGCAAGTTTCCATGTTTTTATGAGTTGCCGAATTATTCACTTTATCCAATTTTTTATTATTTTTGGGTTTTTTGAGTAATAATTAATTTTGGAGATAAATAATTACTCGAAAACTTAGGAAAGTGGGTTTAAACTTTAGAGGTTAAGTGGGTGCTCTAAGTTAGAAAATGAGCACCCCCATGGCAAAAACAACCTCCACGGCCTGAATGGACTTTTGAATTCGGAATTTGAACAGGTAATTGTTCATTCTTGGCGGCTCACTTGAAAGTCCAACTAAGTGCAACTCATGTGGTAATAGGCTCATAAAATAAAAAATTAAAATCAGCATAGATCCATCTTAAATCGGGAGGAATCCAATCTCTTGAGGTGTAAACATTTTCTTATTGTGTAAAAGATTTAAGATCAAAAAAAATTTACACCTCAAGAAATTGGATCCCTCTCAGTGTTTCATAGATCCAGGATTAAGATGGATCGATGCTGGTGGTGTAAAACAATTCCACGGTTTTAACATTTGGATCCTCACGGCATATATCCAAAGGATCACTTTTCTTCAATGCATGCCCAATCCGGTTTATTAGAAATATCGCACAACCATTGTGATTGCATAAAATTTGGATGGCTACATTACTCTTCCCCCTTCACGGTTCTAGCAGTGCTGCTGTTCAATCTATTTAGCATGGCATTCATGTCTACAAGCTGGCCATTCTCATTCAGTTTTAGCTCTCTGCCTCCGCCTCTGCTTTCCATAATCAACCCTCCAATGTATGCCTTTTCCAGAAATCGTGTTAAGGTGAAAATCTATCAAGGTTACAAAATTAGCCGTGAGAAATGATGTTGCTACTACAAAAAACTCTAAATGCTAGGGTTCTGTCTCTTCATATTAGACCTGTAAGGTGTGCCACTATGTCCTGTTCATGCTCAATTGGATGCCAAAAATGGTGGTTTCACTGGTACACAAAGTCCCCTTGCATCTTTAGATTTGGGAATGAAGTAAAGTTTGGGGCCACAATCAAAAAGCAAACTGGTTTTCATTTGGTAAAATTGACTCAGAATGACATTGAGTTAAGTGTTTTTCATATCCCAGATTGTAAGCAAAAGATCCATACCAAAGATAGCTCCAAGATATCCAGGATGCTTGAGATTGCATCTGGATTTACCTCTACTGTGTCCATTCCCTGACTCGTCAATTTCTCATTCACATTTTCATTCTCATATGTTTTGGTTGAAAGAAGCATATTATATAATATGCAACAGGCAAGGATTGTCCGGGGTAACATCTCCATATTGTGTTTCTTGATCTTTGTTTGTAGAAGTTTCCATGTGTTCCTCAGTTTTGCAAGAGCACACCCCACAACATTCTGTGTGTAGGACAGCTTGAAGTTGAAGAGTCTTTGTTGATCAGTTAGTTCCCCCGAAAAAAGGCACAATCAACCAGGGTAGGATTAGATAGGCATTATCCCCGTTGATGTACTCTCTCATGTCATAACCCCCAAAGGGTACCACAGGACCATTAAGTCTTGCACCTTCCTCACACAGTCTGTAAAAGTAAGAATTCCTTAATAGACCGGCATCTTTAGGAGACCCAGGCCAACCTGTGGAAATGTCAAGGAAGCGCAAATTGCTATCTACAATGGGCTGAACAAATATACTGTAATTATGTTCATGGTTATACCAATCAATGGATGACTCCTTGTATGAAAGCTCAAGTTTAACATGGGTTGCATCTATTGCCCCACAGCAATTTGGGAAGCCCTGTTTAAGGCTGAATCCCTCCTTAATATGCTCAAGTGAAGCTGCATCTGTTGACCACTGTAGACTTCCCACAATCAAATAGCTCACTGACAGTTAACATTGTCATGCCACTTGATAGGCATAAGATGGCCATGGCTACTTGCTTCTCAACTGACAATACCATGAAGGTTGTAATGATTCCACCAATTCACTGCCTGAGGCTTGACATAGCACTCAGTTGGAACTTTTCCATCCCAGTCTGACATGTTCAGTTCAGATGATGTAAGAATGCATTGTTCTGAAACAGAGTTTACAGCAGCGATATCCATTGTTGTATCCTCTTCTGTATCTTCATTAGTGTATTGATTGACCTCTTTCAGTATTGTGGAGTATGGAGGAGCATTCTCAAGCAACCCTGTCATGTATTCACTCGTAGTTGAATCCTGAAGTACCAACAATGCTTGTAATGATACCTGCATCCACCACAATCCCTTTAAATGCCTGTCTCAATTGTTGGTCCATGGTAATGGTAACTGCAGCACACATCCCTTAGAGATTCAGATGCATGGAGTATGCTGGAAATGTGCATCATCAAGTTTGCCTGCAACCTAAACCAATGCTTTGTTCCACACCTAGAAGCCCTTGGGAAAATTTTGGTTTAACCATAACTTGATTTTGTAGCTCTGATTAATTCATTAATTTTAGGAAATAGACATCTCTGTCCCGTAAAGCAGTTTTGATTTTCTAAGCTACAAGTTACAAGTGATGGCAAGTGCAAGAGAAAGCTTCCAGCCCCAAATAAAACAAAATTGCTTTAAGGAAACATGCACCATAACAATGAACCATAAGAGAGTGTATCAAAATCAATCACATTTCCTAACCCACATATTCCATGAACATCCATAAGCTAGCAGAATCACTCCTATGGCATCAGCAAAATTTGAATTGTGAACCAGTGTCAAGAGCCTATCTCATCCATCCACGTGTAACCCTCAATATGCTGTTGATTTCCTGCTGTCATGAGAGTTTCAGATATGCTCCCAAGAAAACACTGAAATATCCCCATGAATGCTCAAACCTTCAAGCGTCCTCCATATTTAAACTGGGATTGAATATTATTCTATGCTCACAAGACCTTTGCATGGCTGATCCATGCTTGTCCAAAATTCAATTAGATGCTTCCCAGGATTTGAAGATTAGGAAATGATATCAGCTAGGTGCCCAGAAATTCTTGCAAGGTCTGAAAAGGTTTCGAAATTTACCCCATACAAACAGGGGGTAACAGAGGGTAACCTTACTCCATTGTCCTAAGAAACTTTACCCCACTATCTAATTGGACTCTAGAGCGAGGTCCGATGGCATTAAAGTTATTTTCAATTGAAGTTGTAACTTATTTTCAAATGTCATCTTGTTATAGGCCTTGTATATTCCATAGTTAATCAATGAGGGTACCAGGTACTTTGATTAATCATATTAGATTTGTATTTTCACCTAGTATCACGAGCAATTTTATTATCTAGTGTCATCATACATTTGTGCTTATTTGTTTTGTATTACTTTAAAGATTTAATCCAACGATGTCTCACACATTTTGATGATGTGATACACTTCCCCATTGATCTCTTTCGTTCATCTATGAACATCAATATAAGTTATGTTTTGTTTTCTATAAAACTGGTTTCCCTAGTTTCTATTCTATTTTGTTGAATTTAAACTGGGACTGGTCTAATTCAAGGTGTCCTCTGTCAAATATATTTTTTGTTAACTGCAAGCTATATGGTCTTTCACCTAGACTTCATGTCTACTAATGACCAAGCATTCTAGCATGATTTTATGGAATTTAGCTTTCACTCTAATATTGCTCAAGATGGATTATAATATTGCTCAAGCTAGATGATAGAAATCTTCTTGAATTGCTGGATACTTTCATATTCTAGTATTTTGAATGATAGATAGTCGGGTTACAAATGACAGTAGCCATTGAAGAAAATGAGACAATAGCCAAGTATTGTTCAGCTTTGCATAGTATTTCAATAATCTTGTCACTCATATCAATTGTTTGTGTTTCTCCAGTATTGAAGTTATCGCTGTTTTCAAGCGTGGAGAGCGAAAAAAGCCAAAAAAGAAGCACTCAAAAAAGACAAGGACGTATTGAAGTTGAAAATAGTTACTCGTACATCCAAAGTCTTAGTTCAATTGAAAACCAACGATAATATGCTTTCAAATTAATATATGTTCATAGCTCTTGCACATTTAATTCTCCACTCATTTCCACATATAAACACTAACTGAGCATTTATGAGATTAACAATGTGGGCAGAAAAATCCAATTTTGATCTTAAATTATTAATATTATATTTCTCCTTCACTTAATGAAGAGTAATGCCTAGACTTGCGTGTGGTGCAATAATGGGAGCAAAATATCTTAAACAAATATTAAATTTCGCAAATCAACCATGTAATTATGTTTTACATCATTTGTAGTTTTGTTAGATATTTATTTATTTATGTTATGCAACACTATTTCATCTTAATATGAAGTTTCACCTTCTTGATCATGGAATTAGTAAAGTTACCTTGTTGGAGTATTGCACAATCTTCTATTCAATCCCTCTATCCTAATAAAAATAAGTATATGCAATCATGCCATGCCTTTTTAAGCTCCACCAAATAAAAAATTCTATTGTCATTTTGGAGCTCTTCCACATGAGTAATTATCAATCAACCTTGAAGTCAAGACCTAACTGAGATACTTAAATATCGATTATATCTCTTTAACACACAAAGAAGTAGCACATTTTTTACAAAAGTATTGCTTAATTTTCTTACGATAATTAAGGAGATAGAATCTTCCCCAATTGGCACTCTTAAATAAGTTCCATCAATAATTCGTTGTTGGGGCAGTGACATACATGGGCCCATCATTACTTTAAAGCTTTTTATTACATCAAACATGTTATCATAGATCTTGTAGTTGCCCCAATAGAGGAATCCTGTACAGGATGGCAAAGGGGACAGGCAACTAAAGCTGTGACCTACAGAAATTGTAACCCCCAAAAGATGGATGGTTGTCAGGATGGTTAATACTTCCTTCACTTTATGCCACTAGAAAAGCCCAAGTGGCAATGGGGGAGATCCAGATCTATCCTGAAAGGAAAGACCTAAAGCAAATCACCAGATCAAACTCCTAAAGGAGAATACGTTAAGGTGAGTGCTTAAAACCTTAGATTCGAGGAATAAGCCACAAATTTAGGATACTTGAGTAGAGGTGGTTAACTATGTTGGTAATGTTACTCAATTTAAACAATTAGGTGGCTTGTGGAGATTTGGATCAGATCTAGGATTATTGTGCTGGTTCAAATGTTCAAACTCGGGACCCTAGGGGGATTTAAGCAAATAATTGAGAAATTCTCAGGACAAGGTTGATATTGATAATTAAGGCTTCTCGCACACTGACTTGGATGAAGGATTTGATAATTGAAAGTGATCCAAGTGAAACCGGAACAAAACACAAAGAAACTAGCTGCTCAACCAAGAGGGGCGCTACCTTCCTAAGTGACCAGTGCATGGATATGGGTAATGGAGTCCAATAATGATGCCTAGGAGGGAGAAGAGGTTTTGAGGGATGGCCGACAAAACCCAGATCGTCAAGTTTGCAGATTCCCAGTGCAAATTGATCCGGTGATTTTTCCTACTTCTAAAGAGGGTTTTTTGAGTGAAAGCAATGATGAGCAATGCATGACAAAATCAAAAGGTGGATAAATTACCTGAGAAGCTGAATCATTGTTGATGACCTCATGGATGATGAAGAATGCCTCTCTTAGGATCAAATAAGATTTCCAAGCAAGATTTTGATGAAGTGTTGCTTCTGCCAATGACCTTAGCACCCTTGTTGTACCTTCCACACCAAAGAATTCAATTAGTACGACAAATAAACGAGAAATGCAAGCTAAAAGACATACATGGAAAATAAATCATAAAGAAGTTGCAACTCCTTGATAACCAAGCCTAAGTTGCAGTAGCAAAGTGAGTCCCCCCATCATTGCGCCTCCTTCAACCTACAGTTAAACAGGTACAAGGAAAGGTACAAAAACTATGCTGGATTGATCTTAGTGCAGAAGAAAAACAATGCCAATCATCATCTCATTGATTCATCAAACAAGAAACAAGTCTGTAGTCCCAAAAAAAATCTATTTATTCAATATTCTGGTGTCAGAGCTCATGCCTTACAATGGGGGGATCACCTCTCTTAAATAGCTTGAGAGTGTGTCCACTTTTTACCTAATTATCATCATACGGTTGAGATTAAGGCATCATCAACGGTGGAGATCACAACAATGAAGATCAACACATGGATCAAGTTCACCCCTTCAAAGGAGGTGCACTTTTTCTTAAGGACACCTCCCTAAGGTGGAAAACATAAGATAACATAAGATACATCATGATAATACATCAAAGGGGGTCACTAGGGGATTATTTCACCTTAGGCTCCATTACAACCTCATAACATATGATATAACAGTAAAAGACATCAATTAGCCAAGTTGAGGGGCGCCCCTTGGGGAATGTCCTCACGGGCTAAGCCAAAATAAAATAATCGGGACAACAATGTGTACTGAAACTGTTGAAGAAATGTTTGGGGAGACAAACTACATCATTTGACAAATTTCCAAACCATTTCCTTGACCCAATTGGCCAAATCAATTTTCTCAATGAATTTCCTAGTTCAATTTCTGGTGATACATCCTCTGAAACTGATAAAAGTCATCATAACTCTGTCCAGGCTTATAACTGGTGAAAACTGACTGCACTGGATGATCCAAAGACATAGAAGAATGGTATAAGTGACTACTCATACCCTCTGGAACACTGCAATGCTATAGCAGAACCAAAATCACTGCCAACTGTAATAATAATTGATCATTTGGCCAATAATGAAGTGATAAAAATCAATGATAAGGAGATCTGGGGGAAAATTCTCAAAATTGAAACCACAGTATTGGTCATGGGCATGTCTGGAACAAGTATAGGCTAGGTTGTTTTTTTAGTCATTGGCTTGGGAACCGTGTTTGACTTGGTCAACTGGGTTGACCAAGTCAAAGTACCCAAACTGGAAATGAGATATTGTACCAATATGATTCTACTTGCATCCAAGGTAAGAAATGCTCCAATGGTGTATATCAAAACCAAACTTAAATCATGTTATTCATAATCATGGTGACAATAATAATAATAGTAAGTAAGATCTACCTATGTTTCTGAAAAATCCCATAACCTTCTAGAAGTTTGCTTGTTCATGCCATACTTACAAAGCTTAAACGGTGTGCTAATGCTGGGTGAGGATGGAAAACAAGGCTAGGTAAAGAGGAATGGCTTCTAACTGACTTTAACTATGTGATCTCTCTGAATGGTAACCAATACACTCAACCAAAGTGACATATACATGACAGATAGAAATAGGGGATGGTGGTGTCTCACAAGTAGATAAAATACTTGGGTTTGGTTCCCTCGAACTCTAACAAGTTTTCCTTTGCACTAATTTGCAATATAGATCAACTTTTAAAGGCAGTTGCCCTAGAATCCTTCTGGGCTCCAGTACTGACAAAGACATAGCCTTTGTAGGCTAGTCTCACCCTATTTCTTGTTGAAATATTGTAACTTCAAAGGATATTCTAAATGTATTTTACTGATGTAACCCAATGGAGATGTTATTATTCCTCTGAAGGGGTGGTACTATTGTATTTGGTCATTATAGAGTCATGAGGTAAAGCCTCCACCTGTGTCAGGTCTTTAGCACCCTAATAAATAATATAATATATTGTTTTGAGTTTCCCAGGAGAAGTCAGCCCAGAAAGTTTAGAGGGGCCAATTTGGTTGGGGGAAAACTCAGTTGACTCATTGTGTATAAATAGAGGAGTTGTGGTTCTTATCTGAACACAGACTCACTCACTTGAGCAGCACATAGGAGAGAGAGAGAGATAGAACAAAAGGAGAACACCTGTTTTTGGGGTTGTCTTTTATACATCTTATACAGAGGAAGTTTTGCTAGGTTTTCTTCCCCTTGAGGGTTTCCCAGGATAAATGTTGTGTCTATCTTCTGATTGTGTTTCTATCAGTGATTCTTGATATGTTGCTGTGATTTTGAATTGAATACTATTGAATCTAGTCTAGCATATGAAATCTTAACATTGTATTAGTGCTAACCTGATTAGCGCAGCTTTCACAAGGTGAAATTCTCTCTCCTCCCTCTCCGGAAGACATTAGGGTTTCTGCAAAAGTTAGAGTTTTGAAGATCTGCTTGCATAGAAATTTGTGCCCTCCTAGAGCACATCTATTGAGCCCTAGATCGAAGTTTTTAGGTAGTTGGATCTCCAGGAAAGCCAAACCCTAGTTTGGTAGTGAACCAGAAAACTACAGTGAAACAGAACCAAAAGTTATGTAGTGCTGCAACCTCACAAGTAGGATTTGAAGACTGAAGATTAGGGATCTCTAGAAAGCACTTGGATCAACCAACTCGCCTCCTTCAAGTGCATCCACTGGTAACGTCAATCTCCTGTTTTGATAAATTTCATTTTTTAGTGACCTACTAGACAAGATGGCCCCAAGCACTAAGCTTGAGGACAAATTGGAAGGCCTAGAAAACTTCCTCGTTTGGAAGTATAGGATTGGCCTCATTCTGAAAGAGAATGGCCTTGAGAAGTACATCAAGCATGAGATTGCAGAACCTAAAGAAGCTGAAGCTAAGGAGAGCATGAACAAGACCTAATCAAGGCAATTAGGATCATTGTTGATTCTATTAAGGATCACTTTATCCCTCATGTGTCATCTAAGAAGACATCTAAGCAAATGTATGATGCACTTTCCAGAATGTATGAAGGAAGGAACATCAACAGAAAAATGAATTTGAGAGCTCAATTGAAGGGCACCAAGATGAGCAAAGGAGAATCTATTCAAGATTACTTCACAAGGGTCTCCCAGTTCAAAGAGAAGCTAAGTGCTATTGGAGATACCCTTGATTAGGATGAATTGGTTATGACTGCTCTCAATGGCCTCAGTAGACCTTGGGACTCATTCATCCAAACTCTGTGTGCCAAAAAAGAAAGTATGAAGTTTGACATAGTATGGGAAGATTGCATATAAGAAGAAGCTAGAGTAGCCAATAGAGAAGCTCTCCTCAGAGAAGATGATCAGGCTCTAGCTACCCATACTAAAGGAAGAAAACAATCAAACTTCAAGAAGAGTAATCATAAGCCTTCAAAGAATAAATTCCAGAAGAAGAAAAAGGATTACTCAAAGTATCAATGCTACAACTGTCATATGATAGGACATCTTGCTAGAAAATATCCATCACCAAAGAAGAAGAAGAACAACAAAAGGCATCATGCTCATCTAGCTGCAGATGAGGATGAAGAAAGACCTTGAAAGACTAGAGGTGAAGATGTAGAAGAATGTGTTATTCTCTGCACTCTCTGGGTTTGTAACACCTAGAGAAGATACATGGCTTGTTGATTGTGGTACCTGTGTTGAAATATTGTAACTTCGAAGAATATTCTATATGTATTTTTTGTGGTCCCCGATGGTCCTATCGGGAGTATCACTTGTATTTCTTTATACCTCGATGTTTCTAATCGAGAGAACTAATAAAAGAGTCATGAGGAAGTCCCCTCAAATTGTAAGTCAGGTTATTAGTACCCCAGTTGTGGTTACTCGAGCCTACATGATTAAATTAGGATTACTTGATCCTACATGACTGAATTAATTATTAAGTGAACGAACAAATATAAATAGAGGTGTGGCGCTCCTCATTTGGAACACACACACTCACTTGTGTAGCGCATTAGTGTGAGAGAGAGAAGTATCTGGAGAAGGAGGAGGATCAGTCTTTTGGTTTTACCTTTTATCTTTTTGGAGCATCTATATTGAGGAAGCTTTTGCTGGGTTTTTCCCTTTAGGGTTTTCCCAGGATAAATCTGTGTTGTTCTTGTGATACTGTTTCTTTTAGTGATCTTGCTTATATGCTTTTGTTCTAAAATTGAAATTAAATGCTGATGATCTAGCCTAGCATATGAAATTTTAATATGGTATCAGAGCTAGCCTGAATAGGACAGCGTTCACAAGGCGAAATAGCCCTCTCTCTCTCCCTAGAAGAAATTAGGGTTTCAGGAAATTTTTTTTATTTTCGAAACACTGCTTGCATAGAAAGTTGCGCCCTCCCAGAGCGCATCTATTGAGCCTAGAATCGAGGTTTTTGGGTGAGTGAGTCTCTGGAAAAGTCAAACCCTAGTTTGACAGCTACACCAGAAAACTACAGAACCAGAAAACAGTTGGAAGCTGCAGAAGCTAAATCTTCCAAGTCTGATTTGGAAAGTGAAGACTTGAGATCTCCAGAAACTAAGCACACCAGTCAACTCACCTCAGTCAAGCGCATCTCCTAGTAAGTTCAGTTTCTCATTCCGCAGAATTTCAATTTTTTGTGATTTTCTGACATGATGGCCCCAAGCACTAAGCTTGAGGACAAGCTAGAAGGCAGAGAGAATTTCCGAGCATGGAAATAAAGGATTGGTCTCATTCTCCAAGAGAATGATCTTGATAAGTATATCAAAGAGGAAGTTGCAGAACTTGAAGAAGCTGAAGCCAAAGAGAAGCACAAGAAGGATATGATTAGGGCATAAAGGATTATTGTTGACTCTATCAAGGATCACTTCATCCCTCAAGTGTCATCCAAGAAGACTCCAAAAGAAATGTATGATGCCCTATCCAGAATGTATGAGGGAAGAAACATCAACAAAAAGATGAATCTAAGTGCTCAACTGAAGAGCACTAAGATGAGTCATGGAGAATCCATCCAAGACTACTTCACAAGGGTTTCTTAGATCAAAGAACAACTAGAAGCTATTGGAGACAAACTTGATGAAGATGAGATGGTTATGACTGCTCTCAATGGTCTCACTAGACCCTGGGAATCATTCATTCAAATGATGTGTGCCAGGAAGGAAAGCACGAAGTTTGATGTGGTATGGGAAGACTGCATTCAAGAGGAGACTAGAGTGGCAAATAGAGAAGCCTTACTAAAAGAGGATGATCAAGCCCTAGCCACTCATACCGAGAGAAGAAGAAATCAACCCATCTTCAAGAAGGGAAACCACAAGGAGCATCAACCTCCCAGAAGATTCCAAAGATCAAGAGAAAGTCTATCAAATAAGGACTACTCTGGTTTTAAATGTTTCCATTGTGACAAGATAGGACACATTGCCAGAAATTGTCCTATGAAGAAGCAAGAATATAAGAAGAGGATCAACAACAACAAAAGACACCATGCTCATCTAGCTGAAGATGAGGATGAAGAAGAAGAAGATGCAAGACCTCCAAGAAAGCAAGGAAGAGAAGAAGATGCAGAAGAGTATGTACTATTCTCTGCTCTCTCTGGGTATGTAACACTTGGAGAAGACACTTGGCTTATTGATAGTGGTGCTTCAAAGCACATGACGGGACAAAAGAAAACTCTGTCCAAACTTGAAGAAAATTGCTCTCCTCAGAAAGTATCCCTAGGAGATAACTATCAATATCCGATCAAAGGAGTTGGTGAAGCAAGCTACAAACTTGATTCAGGTAATCCCCTAAAGATGAAAGATGTATTATATGTACTTGGCATGAAGAAGAATTTACTTTCTATCTCAGCTTTAGATAAAAAAGGATTCAGAGTTGCTTTCATAGATGGTCAAGTACTCATGTGGCCCAAATGAAAGAATATTGAAGATGCAGTCATCATTGGTGAAGAAGAAGGAGGCTTGTATAAACTCAAAGGGCACTCAGAAACAACCTTTGTTCATGAGTCCACTGACCCTAGTGAACTACGGCATAGAAGGCTTGCCCACATTAATTACAAGGCTCTACCTCATGTGAACAAAGTAGTGACGAGATTACCAGACATGAAGATCAAACATGAAGGCATTTGCAAAGGATGTGCAAAAGGAAAGAATATCAAGAATCCATTTCCGAAGAGCGAAACAAAAACAAAAGGTACGTTCGAATTGATTCATTCAGATGTGTGTGGTCCAATGTCTTCCACATCCTTGAGTGGCTTTGAATATTATATCACATTTATTGATGACTATTCAAGAAAGACTTGGATATACTTCTTGAAAGCAAAAAGTGAAGTGTTTGAGAAATTCAAAGAATTCAAAGCCTTGATAGAGAATCTTTCAGACAAGAAAATAAAGACACTTCGATCAGACAATGGCGGAGAGTATACCTCAAAAGAGTTTGAAGGCTTTTTCAAAGATGTCGGAATCAAGAGGGATCTAACTACTCCCTACAATCCTCAACAGAATGGGGTTGCGGAAAGAAAGAACAGAACCATCATGGAGGAAGTGAAGACAATGATATATGATCAAGATATTCCAATGCATCTATAGGCAGAAGCTACAAGAACTGTTGTATATGTACAAAATAGAATATCTCACAGTGCTCTTGGATTCAAGACTTCAGAAGAGATCTTCACGGGAAAGAAGCCTGACGTAAGTCACCTCAAAATTTTTGGTTGTCCAGTATATATTCATATACCAAAAGAGAAAAAAACCAAATTAGACCCTTCCAGAAAGAAGGGGATATTTGTTGGATATTGTTAAGTATCCAAAGCATTCAGAATTTACATTCCTGGATTCCATCACATGGAAATCAGTCGAAATGTGACATTCAATGAAGAGGAAGCCCTCAAGAGATCCAGGAAGTGCCAACATGAAGAAGTGTATGAGGAAGAGGCACGTCCCAGAAATGAAGAAACTACATTTCTCCCTGAAGATGAAGTTCCTGAAGAACATGACATGGCAGAACCATAAGAACCTCCTATGATGGAGATATCAAGAAAGAGAAAGCTTGCTTGGGCAAGAGAGATTATATAAGAAGCAGAAAGATATGGAGGTCCTGAAGGCTCCACACGGGTAAGTAAGAAGCCTAAGACTTTTTCCAACTATGTAGCTTTGATGTGTGATCTTGTAGATCAAGAACCGACAAACTGCAAACAAGCGGTACATAAGAAAGAATGGGTAGAAGCAATGACTGAAGAATACCAATCAATAATGAAGAATGATGTATGGGATATAGTTCCCAAACCAGAAGGAAAGAGTGTAGTATCCTCCAAATGGATCCACAAGATAAAACATGCAGCTGACGAAAGTATCGAGAAGTATAAAGCAAGATTTGTGGCCAGAGGTTTCTCTCAGAAAGAAGGAATTGATTATGAAGAGACTTTTGCACCTATAGCACAGTATACTTCAATTAGAGCTATCATGGCACTCGCATCCATGATGAAGTGGGACTTACCCCAGATGGATGTGAAGACAACCTTCCTGAATGGTGTGATTGAAGAAGAAGTATGCATAGAGCAGCCACAAGGATTTGAAGTTGAAGACATACGAACTCATGTATGCAAGTTGAAGGCGGCCCTGTATGGCTTGAAGCAGCCTCCTCGAGCTTGGTATGGAAGGATAGATAGTTTCTTGACGAGCATGGGCTTTACCAAGAGTAAAGTCGATCCTAACCTTTACCTCAAGCTTATAGAAGATGAACCTGTCATACTATTACTATATGTGGATGATTTATTTCTGACAGGGAATGAGAAACAGATTATGGAAAGCAAGAAGAAACTCACCGAAGAATTTGAAATGAAAGACCTTGGGTTAATGCATTACTTCCTAGGTCTGGAAGTATGGAAAAGTTCAGAAGGAATCTTTCTCAACCAGGGAAAGTATGCTGTAGAGATATTGAAAATATTCAATATGTTGGAATGCAAAGCCATGGCCACACCCATGGATTCCAACCTAAAGTTATTAGCTGATAACTCATCCGAGTTAGTGGATGTGACTCAATACAGACAGATTATTGGGTCGTTGATGTGTTTAACAAATACCAGACCAGACATTTGTTTTGCTGTGAACACCTTGAGTCAATATCTAGTTCAACCTAGATGGGTTCACCTGATAGCTGCAAAGCATGTGATGAGATATCTGAAAGGGACTATAGACTTTGGTTTATACTATGATGGAAGCCATGAGTACAGATTGTATGGCTACATGGATGCAGATTGGGTTGGAAGTGTCTCGGATAGGAAAAGCACATTAGGTGGATGTTATAGTCTGGGATCTGCTATGATTTCATGGTTTAGCAAGAAACAGTCCAGTGTTGCTCTTAGCACAGCCGAAGCAGAATATATAGCAGCTTGCTCTGCTAGTTGTGAAGCCATATGGCTTCGAAAGTTGATGTCAGGGTTATTCAACCTAGAGTTGAATACTACCGTGATTCTATGTGATAACCAAAGTTTTATAAAGATGACAGAGAACCCAGTGTTCCATGACAGATCAAAGCACATAGAAATCCAGTACCTCTACATTCGAGATATGATGCAGAAGGGAGCCATAAAGCTCCAGTATGTGAGTACTGATGAACAAGTTGCTGATGTGTTGACGAAGCCTCTGTCCCGAGTAAAGTTCAAATACTTTCGTGACAAGCTTAGTGTTGGTCAGAAAGACCTTCCTCGAAAGGGGGAGCAGTGATGTAGCAGTGGGATTGTATCATCCTTAGGCACTTTCCCTAAAGTGATCCGGTGACCTCGGTCCTCGAGAATGAAGAGGGATTGTATCATCCCGGGACATCTGTCCATAATGGATTTGGTGACTTCGGTCCTCGAGAATCGAGAATGTGGTGGGATTGCATCATCCCTGAACTTTTGTTCAAAATGTATTCGAAGGCTTCGGTCCCCGTGAATGTGGTGGGATTGCATCATCCCTGAACTTATGTTCAAAATGTATCCAGAGGCTTCGGTCCCCATGAGTGTGGTGGGATTGCATCATCCCTGAACATCTGTTCAAAATGTATCCGGAGGCTTCGGTCCTCGTGAGTGTGGTGGGATTGCATCATCCCTGAACTTCTGTTCAAAATGTATCCGGAGGCTTCGATCCCCATGAGTGTGGTGGCATTGCATCATCCCTGAACATCTGATCAAAATGTATCCGGAGGCTTCGGTCCTCGTGAGTGTGCTGGGATTGCATCATCCCTGAACATCTGTTCAAAATGTATCTGGAGGCTTCGGTCCCCGTGAGTGTGGTGGGATTGCATCATCCCTGAACATCTGTTCAAAATGTATCCGGAGGCTTTGGTCCCCGTGAATGTGGTGGGATTGCATCATCCCTGAACATCTGTTCAAAATGTATCTGAAGATCTCGGTCCCCGTGAATGTGGTATTGCATCATCCTTAGACGTGGTTCTAAAGTGATAGGGACTGATTATCCTGTAATCAATCTGGTGACTTCGGTTGTCGAGAATGTGGTGGGATTGCATCATCCCTGGGACTTTAAGTCCAAAAGTGATCCAAAGATTTTTTTGTCTTTGAGCTGTGGATTGCAGGTTTTTGCTGATGATGATGATGTTACTGATCGAAAGATCAGAGTGTGATGATGATGATGTTACTGATCGAAAGATCAGAGTGTGCTGACGATGACGTACTGATCGCAAGATCAGAGTATGATGATGATGATGATGATGATCGAAAGTTTAGAGTATGATGATGATGATGTTGATCAAAAGATCAAAAGTGCTATTGATGATGACATTGCTGATCGAAAGGTCAAAGTGTTGCTGATGATGATGTTGCTGATTGAAAGGTCAAAGTGCTACTGATGATGATGTTGCTAATCGAAAGGTCAAAGTACTGATGATGATGTTGTCAGTCAAAGTGTTGTTGTTGCTGAAGACTGAAGATTGAAGATGAAGACTACATGATGTTGAAAAGCTTCCAATGATTTATAGATGTGTCACCCTGATGATGTTGATGATGCCCTCTCTCTCCTATTGTTGTTGTTGTTGATGTTGTTGTAGAATACCCTTCTCGTTAAGGGGGAGTGTTGAAATATTGTAACTTCGAATAATATTCTATATGTATTTTTTGTGGTCCCCGATGGTCCTACCAGGAGTATCACTTGTATTTCTTTATACCCCGATGTTTCTAATCGATAGAACTAATAAGAGTCATGAGGAAGTCCCCTCAAATTGTAAGTCGAGTCATTAGTACCCCAGTTGTGGTTACTTGAGCCTATATGATTAAATTAGGATTACTCGAGCCTACATGACTGAATTAATTATTAAGTGAACAAACGAATATAAATAGAGGTGTGGCGCTCCTCATTTGGAATACACACACTCACTTGTGTAGCGCATTAGTGAGAGAGAGAGAAGTAGTTGGAGAAGGAGGAGGATCAGTCTTTTGGTTTTACCTTTTATCTTTTTGGGGCATCTATATTGATGAAGCTTTCGCTGGGTTTTTTCCTTTAAGGTTTTCCTAGGATAAATCTGTGTTGTTCTTGTGATACTATTTCTTTCAGTGATCCTGTTTATATGCTTTTGTTATGAAATTGAAATTAAATGCTGATGATCTAGCTTAACATATGAAATTTTAACACTAAGCACATGACAGGAAAGAAGACAACTTTGTTAAGACTTGAAGAGAAGAACTCTCCCCATAAGGTATCATTGGGAGATGACTATCAATAACCCATCAAAGGTATTGGTGAATCAAGCTACAAGCTTGACTCTAGGACCTCCATGAAAATGAAGGAAGTATTGTATGTACTAGGTTTGAAAAAGAGCCGACTCTCCATCTTAGCTCTAGATAAGAAAGGGTATAGAGTTGCTTTTATAGATGGACAAGTACTTATGTGGTCCAAAGGAAAGACACTTGAAGATGTTGTAGTCATTGGAGAAGAAGGAGGATTATACAAGCTCAAAGGACATCCAGAGACAACCCTTGTCCATGAGACTACCAGCTCAAGTGAATTGTGGCATAAGAGACTTGCTCACATCAACTACAAAGCATTGTCCTATGTGAACAAGGTGGTAACAGGGTTACCAGATTTGAAGATCGAACATGAGGGAATCTGCAAGGGATGTGCACAGGGAAAGAACATCAAGAATCCCTTTCTGAAAAGTGACACAAAGATTAAAGGTACGTTGGAACTAATCCATTCTGATGTGTGTGGTCCTATGCCCTCCGTATCCTTGAGTGGATATGAGTACTATGTCACATTTATTGATGATTATTCAAGAAAGACTTGGATATAGTTCTTGAAGAATAAGAGTGAAGTGTTTGGGAAGTTCAAGGAATTCAAAGCCTTAATAGAGAACCAATCAAAGAATAGAATCAAGACACTGAGATCAAATAATGGCGGAGAATATACTTCAAAGAAATTTGAAGCATTCTGTAAGGAGGCGGGAATCAAGAGGGAACTAACCACTCCCTATAATCCCCAACAAAATGGTGTTGCGGAAAGAAATAATAGAACTATCATGGAAGCAGTGAAGACCATGATTCATGACCAATACCTCCCTATGTACCTATGGGTTGAAGCTGCAAGTACAACCGTATATGTGCAAAATATATTATCTCACAGTGTTCTTGGATTCAAGACCCCTTAAGAGATGTATACCGGAAAGAAACCTAAAGTAAGCCATCTCAAGATACTTGGTTGTCCAATATATCTACATATTCCGAAAAAGAAGAGAACCAAATTGGATCCTTCTGGTAAGAAGGGAATATTTGTAGGATACTGTGAAGTCTCCAAAGCCTTCATGATTACATTTTAGGATTCCATCATATCGAGATTAGTATGGATGTAACATTCGATGAAGAGACAACTCTTAAGAAGTCTAGAAGGTGTCAGCTTGAAGAAATACATGAAGAAGATGTACCTCCTAGAAGGATAGAAGTTGAACCAACTCCGGAAATAGTAGCATCAGAAGATCATGACATGCTAGAGCCTCAAGAGCCCCCTCCTATGGATTTCTCTCGAAAGAGAAAACTTGCTTGGGTAAGAGAAATCATACAAGAAGCAGAAAGATATGGAGCACCAAAAGGCTCCACAAGAACCAACAAAAGATCAAAGCCATATTCTAGTTATGTAGCTTTGATGTGTGACCTTGTAGATCAAGAACCCACCAACTATGAGGAAGTTGCACAAAAGAAAGAATGGGTTGAAGCAATGACGAAAGAATACCAGTCGATCATGAAGAATGATGTTTGGGATATTGTTTCCAAACCAAAAAACAAGAGTGTGGTATCTTCGAAATGGATCTACAAGATAAAACATGATGTGGATGGAAGTATTGAAAAATACAAAGCAAGATTTATGGCTAGAGGATTTTCTCAGAAAGAGGGGTTTGATTATGAAGAGACATTTGCTCCAGTAGCAAGGTACACTTCCATCAAAACTATCATGGCACTTGCTTCCATGATGAATTGGAACTTACACCAAATGGATGTAAAGACAGCCTTCCTTAATGGTGTTATTGAGGAAGAGGTTTACATTGAACAGCCACAAGGATTTGAAGTCGAAGACAGAGCGACTCATGTACATGCAAGTTGAAAAATGATTTGTATGGACTAAAGTAAGCTCCTAGAGCTTGGTATGGAAAAATAGATAGCTTCTTGACAAGCATGGGATTTACCAAGAGTAAAGTTGATCATAATCTTTATATGAAGATTATGGACGATGAACCAGCCATACTATTGTTGTATGTGGATGATCTATTTCTAACTGAAAATGAGAAACATATCAAGGATTGCAAGAAGAAGCTAGCTAAAAAATTCAAGATGAAAGATCTTGGATTGATGCATTATTTCTGAGGGCTGGAAGTGTGGCAGAGCCCAGAAAGAATATTTCTGAATCAGGGAAAGTATGCAGTAGAAATCTTGAAAAGATTTGATATGTTGGATTGTAAAGCCATCGCCACACCCATGGACACCAACTTGAAGTTGTTGTCTGATGAGACATTTGAGCTAATGGACATGACTCATTACAGACAGATTATTGGGTCATTAATTTATATGACGAACACAAGGCCAGATATAAGCTTTGTTGTGAATACCTTGAGTCAATATCTAATTAAACCTAGACGGGTTCACTTGATAGCTACAAAGAATGTGATGAGGTACCTAAAAGGTACGATTGATTTGGGACTGTACTATGGGAGAGATCATGACTATAATTTGTATGGGTATACGGATTCAGATTGAGCAGGAATTGCCACAGACAGAAAGAGCACCTCAGGTGGATGTTATTGTCTGGGATCTGCCATGATCTCATGGTTTAGTAAGAAATAGTCTAGTGTTTCTCTCAGTACGGTTGAAGCATAGTACATTGCAGCTTGATCTGCTTGTTGTGAAGTGATATGGCTTCGGAAGCTGATGTCAGGACTATTTGACATGGAGTTGGACACCACAGTAATTTTCTGTGACAACTAGATTTGTATAAAGATGACAGAGAAACTAGTGTTCCATGACAATTCTAAGCATATAGAAATCCGATATTTTTATATAAGGGATATGGTACAAAAGGGAGCCATCAAGCTCTAGTATGTGAGTATCAATGAGCAAGTTGCTAATGTACTGACCAAGCCTCTATCTCGAATGAAGTTCGAATACTTCCGTGACAAGCTCGGTGTAGTTCGAAAGGACTTTCCTCGCAAGGAGGAAAAGTGATGGGACTACAAATGATGAAGAAATGGACCTTCTTCGAAAGGGAAGATCAAGTCAAAGACATGAACCCTCCTCGGACAAAGGGGGAGTAGGTTGATAATATGAAACTTCCCAGGAAAGGGGGAGTAATGATGAGACTGACATCGATGATGGATGACAGTGATGATGATGGTCTGACATTTATTTGTGGACGATAGTATCCTCTCTTGAGGATGGCAGGTATAACACTATGTCCACGAGAGTGGTCCTTACTAGCTAAGGATGTCCCTACAGATGCTACTCTCGCATGGAGAGTACCCACATTCACTTATGGACGATAGTATCCTCTCTTGAGGATGGCAGGTATAACACTCTGTGCATGAGAGTGGTCCTTACTAGCTAATGATGGCCCTACAGATGTTACTCTCACATGGAGAGTGCTTACATTCAGTTGTGGATACTGTAGATTAAACACTCGCTTAGGAGTGGTCCTAACCTTAATGGTTTGGATGCTCTACGATGAGTCCTCACGGACGACAGACCTGACATTGTGTATGCAGTCGAGATCTTCCTTGCAGACTATACTCTTGTCTAGAGAGTATGCCTACATTCATATGTAGATGCCATAGAATAACACTCGCTTGGGAGTGGTCTTAACCTCAGTGGTATGGATGCTCTATGATGAGTCCTTACAGACGTCGTAGTATAACACTCACTTGGGAGTGGTCCTAACCTGTGTGGTATGGATTTTCTACGATGGGTCGACATTGTGTATGCGATCGAGATCTGCTCTGTAGACAATACTCTTGCTTGGAAGAGTATGCCTACATGCAAGCGTAGATACCATAGTATAACACTTACTTGGGAGTGGTCCTAACCTATGTGGCATGGATGGTCTACGATGAGTCCTCGCGGACGATAGGGTCAGCACTGGATGCAGTCGAGATCTACATTTAGTTGTAGACAATTCAGATGGTCGATTTCATGGATCATGCTGATGGAGGATTGCATTGTCCTTGGACTCGGGTCCTAAAGTGATCGGGATTGATCATCCCGCAAATAGATCATGTGTACTGTAGGTAGTGTGGCGACAAATGATCAAGTAGATCAAAGTACAGCAGAAAAGGGTCAAGTAGATCGAAGTACAACCGCAAAGGATCGAAAGGATCGAAGTACTGCTGCAAAAGGATTGAAAGGATCGAAGTGCTACTACAAAGGATCTAGAAGATTGAAGTGTTGCTACAAAGGATCGGGAAGATCGAAGTGCTGCTGTAAAGGATCGAGAAGATCGAAGTGTTGTTGTAAAGGATCTAGAAGATCGAAGTGTTTCTACGAAGGATCGAAAGATCAAAGCATTGCGGCAAAAGGATCAAGTGATCGTGTGATGCAGAAGATGAAGAGTAATTGTTCCAGTTACTGATTGTGAAAACTTCCTATGATGTATAGATGTATTACCTCGATGTATTGTTGTAATTACTGTCTCTCTATTCTCCTATAGTCTGTGATGATGTTGTCAGTAGAATAACCTTCTTGTTAAGGGGGAGTGTTGAAATATTGTAACTTCAAAGGATATTCTAAATGTATTTTACTGATGTAACCCAAGGGAGATATTAATATTCCTTGGTAGGGGTGGTACTATTGTATTTGGTCATCATAGAGTCATGAGGTAAAGCCTCCACCTGTGTCGGGTCTTTAGCACCCTAATAAATAATATAATATATTGTTTTGAGTCTTCCCAGGAGATTTCGGCCCAAACAGTTTAGTGGGGCCGACGTGGTTGGGGTAAAAGTCAGTTGACTCATTGTGTATAAATAGAGGAGTTGTGGTTCTTATTTGAACACAGACTCACTCATTTAAGTAGCGCATAGGAGAGAGAGAGAGACAGAATAGAAGGAGGAGAACACATGTTTTTGGGGTTGTCTTTTATACTTCTTATATATAGGAAGCTTTGCTGGGTTTTCTTCCCCTTGAGGGTTTCCCGGGATAAATGTTGTGTCTATATTGTGATTGTGTTTCTATCAGTGATTCTTGATATGCTGCTGTGATTTTGAATTGAATACTATTGAATCTAGTCTAGCATATGAAATCTTAACATTTTCCTGTGGGGGCAAATGAGTCGAACACTATACAAAGAGTGAGTGCTCATCCTCTGACCATTGATCTTATTTCATTAACTTTCTTTTTCACATAAGATAGTAGCCAACCTACTAGAGAAGGTTCCCTGGAAAGCCTTCTAAGCTCCGGTAAATGACTAAGGCCTAGCCCCGCTACCAACAAGCAATCCATAGCCTTGACGAGTTTTTCTCTCCCTGTTGCCCCTGTGGAGGGAAGATGAGCCTTATATTATACAAAGAATAAGTGCTCAACCCCTTGGCCACTGACTACCTTTTAAACATTTATACTTAACATCATTTAGATATAGCTTTTATGTGTTCTGATGGTTTAGAGTTTAGCAACATTGTTTGGTGGAACACTTGTTTTGAGAACTAAAGAGAACTTACCAGTGAACCCAGCCACACTAGCCAAGCCACATACTTCATATCCAAAGACACAAAACAACATGGAGTCTATCATGCACAGGGATCAAGATGGGAAAAGATCTTCAATCTCACAAGTCTCAATCAGTCAAAGTCATGGGATGAAATTCAACAATCGATGAATTAGACGTACGGGGACAAGTGACTCATGGAGCCAACAAAGCATTAAGCTTTACTATTTGTACAAGCATGGCATGAGCAACAGTCTTCAACATCAAATCCTTTGATTAGTATTAGCACAAGTTCAAATATTAGTACATATAGAAGCATAGGTCACCATAATCATCCTAACAAGACAAGCATAGGTGTTTTATATATATATCACAAAGCAAAATCAAACTATAGAAGCATATACCTGATTTCACCATATATACCTATCTCCAACTGATAGGGCCCTCTGTAACTGTGTATACCAAATCTGATCTGCTACTCTGCTCAAATGAACTAGGTCATTACTGAAATCATCTCAATGGACCAATGAATCTCAGTCTTGGTAAGGAAACTCCGCTAAACAAGGCTCTGAAATGGTTGAGGCTGTAATGATTTGTGCGAAAACCCCATGTGAAAAATAGCTCGGAATAGAATAAGAGATAAATCTGTTTGTTGCATCATGGTAGCCCAACTACAAATGTATATGTGATGACAAGACCTTAACGACCATACATTTCCAGAGTTTTGCTATATTTAAAGTTTGAAAGTAGACTTCTAGAATATTTATCTATGAATCCTTATTATTGTTTCCCAATAGATGTGGGAAAATTGTTATCATGTCATACATTAGTCTCTTATGAAATTCTTCTATGTTGTATCACCCCTAAGTAGATTTGGGGTAATTTGTAAAGGCAAAGCTTTTCTTGGTAAACTTCTTTTGTGAAATTGCTAGGAGCGAAGTTGCTTTATGGTAATTGCGAGGAGCGAAGTGGCAAATAAATTTCTTGGTGTGTTTCTTAGACTATGGGGAGCCAAGCTGTTTGTGGGAAATTATGACATAATAATGTAAAAGGTATGTTTGTTGCTTGATGGTTTTACTTATGCTCTTTTAAAAAATGACTTCGTTATGAAGGACATGTGCACCTCCTTGTACCCAACACTCCACCCTCTCAAGGGTTGAAGGCATGCATTGTGTCCATTGCATTGTGAGGCAGTGGGGAAATGCACACCCTCAACCCCTTGGAGAGTGGGTGGTTGAGGGGTGATGGTGTGCATATTGATGTAGATCTTTAGAACACTTAGCGCAAAATTGCACACTTTCACCCCTTCACTACCCCAGGGACCAAACAAATGCAAACATTCAATGCTTCACCACTCTTCGGGACACGCAAATGAAAACTTTCTTGGGAGGATGTGATGGAGGGGTGAACGTATGTTTGTGTTGCATAATTTCAATTCCCGAGAGGGTTGGTGTGCACACAAATGCACACTTTCACCCCTTCAGTTGGTGGAGCTATGCATTTGTGTGCACACCTTCACCCATCCAACCTTCTCCAAATTGAAGTTGTGCACCTCCCGACTACCCATCGTTTTGGGGTGTGAAGGTCTGAATTTGTACTACATTCAAAATAAAAATATTATACAGCCTGACAAGAACACTCTAGAGTCCTTGATTTTTTAGAGGTCACATTTAGTGGTTGTTTTTACCTCCGTTTCAAAAAGTGTTTCTACTAGTGAAAAAAATGAGCACTTTTTTGAAATTTTTATTCTTCTTAGCCATAAGGTATTAACATTTTTTTTAGCCAAAACAATTAATATTTTTTTTTTCTGTTTTTACATTTTTATTGATAAAGAATTGAATGGGCCATCGCCCAATTACATTTGTTCCAAAAAATAAGCTTCATAGAATCAAGATTTCTCTTTTCCCATATCAAGGAATATGATTCATCGAGCTAGGACCATCGTTGAAGCTTATCATTCCTGTAGAAAGTAGGCATCCCTGACTGGCTTTGTAATCTGCCAACTTATTTAAATCTCTATGAATGTGATAAGAAGTGATTAAAACACAATCAATTAAAATGAAGCGCAGTCTTTGCATGGTAACATTCAAACTTGAATTATTAAACTTTGTATCAGAATTTAAAGCTTATATGATGATTTCAGAGTCTCCAAAAATTTGAAAATTGTTGTGTCTCGCTGCCTTTGCTAGTTGGCAAGCTTTTAGAAGGGCATATAATTATGCTTGGTTATTTGTAAGATGTCCTACTCCCCAGATAAAACTTGTTTCTAGCAATCCACCAGGATAATAGATCAAACCTCATGCTCTAACTTTCCCCGGATTTCCTTTTGACGCTCCATCGAAGAAGATTGAGACTTTATTTTTCAATTTCCGTCATTCTGAAAATTCCTTCTCTGAAATTCTAATCTACCAAGTTGGTTTAATAACTGGCTTGCTCGATCCCAACTAAACTTTATCGTCTTTCCTCGATCCCAACCATTCACAATCAGCTTCTAATTTGATTTCTTCTAGTTAAGGATTTCCCACTGCTTCCAAAAGAAAAGCCTTGGCTTTTATAGCTACAATTTCAGACTTCGAAACTTTAGTGTTGAAAATCAGATCATTTCTTGCCAGCCAAATTTTCCACCATACAAATTTGGGAATGGCTTGCCATATTTTTCTCCATGTTGGACTAGTTGAAGAGTCTAGATACCTTGACTGCCAACTTTTAAAAAGTATGTCATGATCAAAATTTAAAGGAGCAAAAGAAAGCAACCCACACATAAAATGAGTCCAAACTTCTTGAGCAAAAACACACCCAACATAGATATGAGGCGAATTCTTAGCAGAATGAAGGCAGAAGCATCATCTATAAGGACCATAAAAGCCTCGTTTTAATAAATTTTCACCAGTTAAGACTTTTTGGTGCATAATGGTCCAAGTAAACAATTTTACTTTTGGAACATTGGGTGGATTCTAGACCATCTTCCAACAAGATGCGTCAAGAGAGCCATAGAGGGGCAGAATAGAGACCTGTGATTTCTGCAAAAACTTAAATCCTTCAGCAACAGTGTAAACTCTTGTGGGTCCCCATCCCCATGTATCCTTGCGAGAACAATGAATTGGAGCCTATTATCAACCCAAATAGCACTACTCCATCCGAGTGCCGACATTCTTTATGTTGGTACACAAAAGGACAATTTAGGTTTGAAGTTTGCCAAAACATTATAGATGGGCATGACTTGGGATGCATTTGCCCTTAAACCAACTTGATATATATTTTTTCTAAGTGTTGAGTTGCATACGTGACTATCAGCATTGCAACTCTCGTACCGTACACGAGTATTTGCATTGCAACCCGCGTACACTGGCGTATGCAGGTTTCCTTCGAGCAACTCGCTTGTTATACACGGGTTGCCTATATTAATAATCGTGTACACCTTAGTTTGACTTTACAAAATATAAAATGCGATTAGATGATATTAGTTGGGCCCTAATCCATAACTATCTCAACTGTTTCAACCACCCCAACCTTCGAAACCACTCTATTTCCCAAAGTATAAATAGAGTCCTTAGGGTTGGGGACTAATAAATCAATTTTGGAGAACAAAGTTATGCCGGTGGTATATCTTCAGAAATCTTGAAGCAGCAGAACTCAGAGTCCTTTGGTTGCAGAGGAGTCCTTGTCTCAGAAGCTAGGTTGTACTCTTATCTCATTCACCGATTGTTAATAAAGAGAATTCTTCTTCCAATCTTGTGTTGAGTCTATTTCATGTATTTTGGTTAATGAATATATTTGATTATATGTTTGATATACTGTTCATCTAACCTTTGATATATATATGCATGAGATATTACTTGAAGGATTTTCTCTTTGCAGGTGAAAGAGGTACATCCCTGGAATATTTAGAAAGAAGAGGAGCGGGATAAGATCAAGTTTGGATCAACTGTCCGGAATCGGGTAAGTCAAGACTTTCTTCATATTCCCTTTCTATTTTCTAGTAAGGCTCATTGTCTGCAAGTTAGTATTAATTTGGTAACCCCAGACCCTAGGTTACAAGGGTGCTTTATCCTAAACAACAGAACTGGCAACTCCACTGGGGAGTCCAGCCTGCTGTGGGTTAGTCTTGTAGATACTTGCCCAGTCTTTGCTATGATTCTGTATGTGGTTGTCTATCTTAACTTTGATTTGCAATAGTGTGTCTAGAGACCTTTGTTTTTTTTTCTTTTTTGAAATTTGTTTTGTTGCATACGCGGGTTATTGTGCTACACAGTCGTGTACAGAAACTTGCATACGTGGGTTGCTCTATAAGACAGTCACGTATAGTACGTGGGTTTCTTTATAAGATAGTCGCGTACATCTTTTAGCAGCACAAAATTTTAGAGAGGGTTGCTTGTCCCTGTTTTGTTTGGATTTTTCTCTGCTTGAGGGTCTTTTGTTGTTGGCATCTTCCTGTAAGTCTGAAAGTCCTGTACACCGTGCTTTGTTCTTTTTATTAAGCCTTTGAGTTTTATTGTTTGAGTCTTCTTGCACTTAGCAATTTGAAGTGGGTTCTCCTGTTTGGGTGATAGGTTCAGTGTTGTGTATCTGAGTCAGTGATCAGGATTTTGGATACTTTGTACTCTGTACTGCTTTCGAGTAGTATCAGTTTGTCACTTGTCCTTTGGTGATTTCAGTGGATTTTATTCATTAATCTCTTCCCAAGTTAGGTGTTTACCAAGTCTCCTCCTTAAGTGGTTGAGTGTGGTTTTTGAAAGTCTGCTATACTTCATACTGCTTTCTTTATGGTCTGATTATTCAAATATACTCAATAAATTTTGCATTTAGGTGCATGGTAATTTTTGAAGAATTTGAAAAATGAAAAAAAAACATTTGATACTTTTGCATTTGGTTGCATATAGTAGTTTTATTTCCAGTATTTTCAAATAAAAATTTCAAAAATTACAAAAAACAAGTCTTAGTCTTCTCATACTTAGTTGCAATTTCATTAGCTCATATTTACAAAAAGAAAAGAAGCTTGATTTAAGTAGTTGTAATTTGTTTTGGAATTCATTTTATACACATTTTTTACTTTTCTTACCGAGTCTATAATATCACAGTCATTCATGCCACTTACCCTCTGACTAATAATAGCCCTTAAAATGAATGCTATAATTTAAAATTTATTAGTAAGTTTTGTTTTATAGGGTCATACACCTACTAACTTAGGCTAGATTTGTGGAATAAGAAGTGTAAACTCTCCACAAGTGTTTAAATTCAAATGTAGTTAGCCAATCGATAGGTAAATCCTTCTCTATGTTGATAGTATCTGGGAAGCTCCTCTCAAACGGGAGTTAAGCACGAGGCCACGTGGAGGCTTGGACTGAGGAGATAATCCTCTGATTCCTTGTCAAAACGTAGACCAAGGTTTTTGCGCATCTGGGGATTCTGTCCTAGACATAGTTTCAGGCTTTGCTACCCTACCCATGTGTATGAACCAAGCTTGCGACTGTCCCCCTAGATTATTGATATAGTTAAGGTAGCCTTTAGTCTCTTTGACATCTAGGGTTTATACATAGGTAAACCGGAAGGCTATTTCTGGTTGACTTTGGACGAGCTTGGAAGGTAACCCTTCTTGAAAGTGTAGGAGGGCAGTGGGTGATTCCTCCGCTTGTGCCTAAGAACCTCTTCAAGGACACCAAGAAATTGCCTCTCAGCTTTCTTCGGAAAAGCATATCTTATACCCCTTGTGATTGTTGAGACTTAAGGAAATTTTGTAGTGATTTCTCTGTGGTTTGTCTATGTTTTTAGCCGACCTTAAGGTGTGAAGAGTCAAATTTATAATCATGGAGGACCAATCTCTCAGAAGGTCTCGAAGGTTGTAAAACCTTCCTCCGCTTATTACATTGGAACCTCCACCTCCCCCTCAAAGGCGGAGATTAGACACGGACGGTTCTTTCGAACCGATAGGAGTTAGTGAAGTTTCAGGTGAACCAGAACTTAGGGCAGACCAATTTGATTTAACTACAGTAGAGATAGAAGACTTGCAGGTTGACAAGCTTGCAAGGAACTTTAATTCACCTCTAACTGACCTAAATGATCCTGTGATCGTCCAAGTTCGTCCTTTCAATTCACCCGTGATTGGTGTCCCTCTGGGAAGATTAATGTCTATTGTAAGAGAAAGTTCTTCTATATCCACCTCAGTTGCTCTGGCTAAAGGGGTGCCACCTCCCTCGGTTGATGCCCCTAGAACAAGTATACCTACTACACCTTTAACTCCAGCTAGTTGGGTGGTTCAACCACATGCTTCCACAAATTTAGCAGGCACTTCTGGTGGAGTGGTCACTGGGATTCCTAGTGTACCTTCTGTTCCTACTTCCTTCGCACACACTGCTTAGAGTGGTCTTATAGGATCCTCGTCATTTGTCCAGGGTTTTCCTTGGAATGGGGGTCACATTCCCCCATCCACTCCATATGTAGGGGTTCAGTTCGAAAACCCTAATCCTTATGGTTAAGGTTTTCAAACTCTGGTTTTAGCTCCTTTCACGAGCTCTCCTTTCTCACTTTTTAGTGAAGGGATACCTGCTTCTGTGTTCCAAACCCCAGTTTCGACTAGGGCAGCTTGAACCTCATACACTGCACCGCACATTAACAATCCACCGGCTTATGGGTGGAATCCTTTCCAACGCGGCTCGACCACTTCGCAACTGGCAGCAGGGGGCAACCCCGCCTTCACATCTGGGAACATGGGAGAAAGTCCCTCTAATCCCCAAGCTAGTACTTTTCATGCTCCGGTTAGACCCAAGCTCCCTTTCCTAGCAACTTTAAACTTGCCAGTTGACGAAGCTAATGAATGACCCGGTGAGACATAACTCCTCCTGGCCACCCGTTCCTACCAAGCTTCCCTCAAATATTCCAAAATTTGAAGGCAAAGTTGGTGATGACCCAGAAGCTCATGTCACCACTTTCCACTTGTGGTGCTCTTCCAACTCACTGAATGATAATACAGTTCGGTTGAGATTGTTCCAAAGAAATCTGACCAATACTGCAACAAAATGGTACATTGAACCGCCTTCTACTGCGTTTGATAGTTTTTGGGACTTGGCTAATGTATTCCTTAGTCACTTCCAACTTCATGTTCGGTATGATTTCGGGACAAACTTGTTGTCTACCTTTCAGCAAGACAAGGCCACTCGTATTTCAGATCACATCCAAGAGTGGAGAAGATGAAAGAGCCTTATCAAAGCCACTATTGCTCCCAAGTTTTTACTAGAATGGTTCCTTAAATCCCTATTGGCTTATATATCTAAGGATGTGTCTACTTCAGGAGTGACCAATGAGGAAGAGGCTATCCTCAGGGCCCAGCAGCTAGATTTGATATATTCTCAGTCTAGGATTTTATATGAAATCATCCCTAATGCACCAAGGCCAACGCATAATGTAGAGAAACTTAATCTTGGACCCCATGCTAATGGTGTGGTTGGTTATGTGAAATCTCCCATTGTAGAGTCTTTGGCTAAACAGCTCCATGAGTTTTCTGTCAAACATTCTACAGCGGAGGCAGCAAAGGCTGCCCCCTCACCCTAGAATGCAAATGTTTTTGCACAATCCTCTCAAAAGGGCAATCAACAACCTGGTGGGAAAAAGAAGAAAGGAAAGAAAGGGGAGGGAAACCAAAACAAGCTAAAACCCACAAACAATGCTGAAGGGGGCAAAAAAGAAAAGAAGAAGGTGAAATTTTCTTGTAAGTTGTGCTAGGAGGATCACCTAACCCATCAATGTCCCCTTATTGACCAAGCTCAGAAGCTGCTAAAAGGCCAACAACCGGCTGTCCTGAAGGGTCCTTTTCCCCAAGTACAGAATTATGCTTCAACTTCAAATGTAGCAAGGGGCACCCCAAATGCTCCTGACCCAAATTATATCAACATGGTTCAATCCCAGACTTTACTCCAAACTAGGAACAAGAACTATGAGACAGAGGCTTCGAAGAAGGGTAGGTCTACAAGTGAAACTTCTAACCCTCTCACAATTGATAAACCTGTCGAACCTATTCCCAAGATACTGAAAGGTGTCTTCAAGAAAACCTTGCATAATCACAGGGCTGCAGCCAACTACTCTGTAGTTGAAGATTTATCCCAGACCCCTTATGCGATGTCGGCTTTAGAGGTGTTACAAAGTTATCCCTACCAGCGAGATGCACTCTTAGTAGCCCTAGGTAGCATGGATTCATCGAGCCTCATGGTGAATTTTAATTTGTCTAATGTCAAAATTCGCCTACCTTATCATGTGGCATTATCGATAGATGTCATCCATGGTGGAAAAACCATTGGAAGGGCAGTTGTCGATGAGGGTGCTTCTACATGTGTCATTTCCTTGTCTTGCTGGAAATCGCTTGGATCTCCAGAGCTAGTTCCATCGAACACCCTACTTACTGCTTTCGACGGAAGGTCATTTCGTCCACATGGTATCCTACCGGCTTTCAAAATTAAGTTGGCAGGGAAGGCAGTATCTGTTGAGGTAGACGTGATTGATGCACCTTTGGATTATAACTTGCTCCTAGGGAGAATTTGGACTTATGCCATGTCCACTATTGCATCGGCCGTACTTCGAGTAGTAGTGTTTCCGCACGAATGGAAGTTGGTTACTGCAGACCAACTCAGTTTTACTCGAAAAGGCCGCATGGAAACTAACGAGTCCACCGTTCCATTGGTTGATCAGGTTAAACCTGCTTCAGAGAGCTTGGGGGCTGGAATATATGCATCATTGATGGGCACATTCGATTTTCCAGCTCCGATTAATTATTTAGGTTCTACTAGTGTAGGGAATTCTATAGCAACGGTTGTTGATAGAACAGATCCTTGGGTTCTTCCTTCCTTCCATGAACCTGAAGTGCCCTTATCGGCAACGGAAGTAGCTAATTAAGCTATCGTTCATAACATTGTTGATCCCATTCCGATCCCTCTCATAGTCTCAAAGGAGTAGGAAGAATCCTATCTGCCTGCTTGGGCAGAGAACTCTTTGCATTCTAGAGACTGCTTAGATATAGTTTTGCCTTTTGATGAAGCCATTCTGGACGCTATGTGCGGACAAGATAAGATCTACGAAGATCTTCACCTTTGATCCTATTTTCTTCCAGAGTTAAGCAGGATTGAGAACCAGGAGTTCCATATGAGACTGGCAGGTGATGTTGATACACCTATTAATCCCTTACCAGGGGAAGGAATATTTGTTGAGGGGAATATGGCAAACATTTCCGCTACTATTCTTATCAACATCTCTGCAAACCCAAACGTTGTGGAAATTGTACACATCGGTGCAAAGTGCTCTCCGGAGGAGATTGCGATCTATACAACCTTGTTTAAGGAATTTCGTGATATGTTTTCCTGGTCATATGAGGAGATGCCAGGCATAGATCCATCAATAATCGAGCATGAAATCCGAACATATCCTGATGCTAGACCCGTTCGACAAAAACTAAGACTTGTCAATCCGCGTAAAGCGACAGTTATTAAGGCTGAAGTTGAAAAACTGTTGAAATTTGGTTTCATTTACCCAATAGCTTTAACAGAAAGGGTATCCAACCCCGTCCCTGTTGACAAAAAGAAAGGGACAATACACGTTTGTACTGACTTTCGCGATCTAAACAAAGTCTGTCTTAAGGATAACTACCCCACACCATTTATAGATCAAATTATTGATGCATGTGCGAGGAGTGAAGTCTTTTCGTTTATGGATGGTTTCTCCGGGTATAATCAAATTCAAATTAAACCGGAAGACCAACATAAAACAACTTTCATATGTCCTTGGGGTATATTTGCATATAAGAAAATGCATTTTGGATTGAAAAATGCAGGGGTTACCTTTTAGCGGGCAATGAATTTTTCTTTTCATTACATTAAATCTATTGTCGAACCCTACCTTGATGATCTTCCAGCACACATTAGAGGAAATTTGGACTCTAAAATGGGCCTTATAAGAAAATGCGCCAACAATAAATTTTGTGAGTTGGAATTCAAGAACCAATAGAATTTCAATAAAATGAGTCAACCATAATGGTTGAATTGACATATTTGTCATAAAAGAAAACTACTTTTTTTGTTCATATTTTCAACATATCTCCCTGTGTTTTTACTCAAATTTCAGGCGGGAGAGCTCATTGGATGCAGAATTTAATTTTGCATCCAACGATCTTTCTCGCTCGGAATTTGAGTAAAAACAAAGGGAGATATGTCAAAAATAAGAACAAAAGAAGTAGTTTTTTTCATTCTTCCTCCAAAAATAATAACTATTATTTTATCATTTTCCTTAGGAGGCCCATTTTAGACCTCAAATTTCCTCTAATGTTTTCGTAAGAGGATCGATCACCCAGATCACTTGCGTTTAATCTTTGAACTATGCAGATACTACAAAATTCGCTTGAATCTCCACAAGTGCGTTTTCTATGTCCAGTCAAGGAGACTACTCAGATTCATTGTTTCCAACAAAGGTATTTAGTTGGATCCTTTGAAATTTGCGGCCATAGTAAATCTGCCTCCTCCTCGTTCCATCAGGTAGCTTCAAAGCCTGCAAGGGAAATCCAACTTCCTTCGACGTGTTATCGTAAATTATGCCAAGATCACTAAAGGTTTCATGCGCCTGTTGAAGCAGGACACCCCATTTGTATCGGATGAAATCGCACAACTTGCATTCGAGGCATTAAAGAAAGCTTTGTTGTCGGAAACATTACTACGCCCGCTAGATTACTCTCGTGATTTTATATTGTATCTGGTCGCATCCGAGTCGACCATAGGGGTAGTACTAGTCCAGGAGGATGATAAGCTCCAAGAGCATGTCGTCTACTATCTTAACCATGCTTTAGCTGGCCCTGAACTTAGGTATTCCCACGTCGAGAAGTTGGCATTAGCAGCTGTGTATGTTGTTCAGAGGTAGCATCACTACATCTTACTGAGGACCACGAAGGTAGTGGCGGATGTTAATCGTTTCCAATATGTTTTGTGCCGACGGATAGTTGCAGGCAAATTCAACAAATGAATAGTCATTCTCCAAGAGTTTGACTTAGATTTCCAATCCGCCAAATCCAAAAAATCCTTAGTTTTTGTTGAGCTCATCGTAGAATTTTCGGTTGAGGAAGATGTAGCCATTGAAGAAAACTCATTCCCATATGAGCATATCTTTTTTATTTCCACCTCTGACCCTTGGTACGGAGATATACTTGTCTATCTCCAGACTCTGCAGTACCCTGCAGCTTTCTCGCAGAAAGAACGGCGCAAACTACGTGTACATGCAAAAACAACCTCATTATTGGAGATACTTTATATCGTAGGGGGGTAGATTCCGTTTTGTGTCGATGTCTTACCCACGAAGAAGCAGAGACTGTCCTAAATGATGCCCATAGTGGAGCATTTCGGGGTCATTTATCTGGGTTAGCAATGGCCCAGAAGATCTTATGTGCCAGTTATTTCTGGCCCACGATCTTTAAAGATTGTGTGGAAGCCATGAAGCGTTGTCATCATTGTCAGCTTTACACCAGAACGATGCAGTCGCATCCTGCTCCGTTATTTCTCGTCATCTCAGTAGGACCCTTCACGAAGTGGGGGATAGATTACGTGACGTTGCAACCTAGTCTCAGCTGGGGGGAAAAAACATATCATTGTCGCTGTAGATTATTTCACGAAGTGGGCAGAGGCAATGCCCACCTATAAAGTTGACAGGGAAACTACAGCTTTTTTCGTTTTCAACCAAATTATCGCATGGTTCGGTATTCCTAAAGAGATTTTCACTAACCATGGCAATCACTTCCAAAATAGTATGATGACTGAATTGACCACCATGCTAGGTTTTAGACAAGAGAATTCGTCTTCTTTCTACCCTCAAGTGAACGGTCAAGTCAAGGCTGTAAATGAAACCTTGAAGACTATTCTCAAGCGCACTATTAATGCAGCATGTTCCAATTAGCACATCATGTTGTATCTTGCACTTTGGGTTTATCGGACCAATGTGAAAATTGCTACAGGGTTCTCTCCTTTCCAACTCGTTCACGGGGTGGAAGCAGTAACCCCAGTTGAATGCAAAAGCCCATCCTTAAAGATTCTTATTCATGTGTTACCTGATACGACTGAGCTTGAAGAACGTTTGTTACACTTAGAACATCTAGATGAGTAGCGTAGAGATGCGCTGACAGCAAACGAGGCTCATAAAAATAGGGTGAAAAATCAATACGATAAATCAGTCAAACCTCGGATTTTTTATGAAGGGGAGCTTGTCTTGCTCTGGGATCAAGACAAAGAACCCCTGGGGGCAGGAAAATTCAAGTCTATGTGGTTAGGACCTTATGTTGTGTCAAAATTTTTGAAGAAAGGTGCATATGAATTAACTGATTTTGAGGGGAATAAGCTGCCCGAGCCAAGAAATGGGCTCTACTTGAAAAAGTACTATGCTTAGGCTTAGCGCTTTTTCCTATATTTTTATTGTATGTAATTTTATGTACAATAGTTCATCGGTTTGTGTTCTTATACCATATGTTGGTTGTTACAGATGTCTTCCGAGTGGTTCGTAGGTTTCGCAGATGGCGTTAGTCGCCACACTTGTAACCTGGCTTTAGCCGCATGCGTTATTTACTCACCCTCAGGACAGCTAGTTACCTCTGGAGGCGCTTGCCTAGGTCCTGCTACCAATAATGTGGTTGAATACAGGGTTGCCATTGAGCTTTTTTGGGATGCTTTGTCATGTGGCATCACCCAACTAGAAGCCAGACTTGACTCTCAACTGGCAGTTTCCCAGCTCAATTGAGCTTATCAGGTGCGGAACCCTATTTTACTACGTTAGTTTATGCAAGTTAGGTTATTGGAAAGAAATTTTGAGTTTATTACATTCAATCATATTCCAAGAAATCAAAATTCATTAACTGATGCATATGCTAATTATATCTTGGACTGGCACTTAACACATTTTTCGTAAAAATATACAACAGATACATGACAAAACACATGTAAATAAAACCGGCAATATATATATGTGAATATCTGTCCATATAGATAGATCGATTTTCTCATCCTCAGATCCAATCATAACTATATAATATACAAAAAATGGATCGAAGTCCATAAAATGCTCCTAGCTCTAAGCTTGACCACCCTGGTCATCATGTCCACCTTGGTCATCTGGACAACCCTGGTCGCCCTGATCATCCTAATCACCTTACTCTCGGGCTTCTTCAGCCTCCTCAGCTGCAGCATCCTTAGCGGAGTCGATGTACACAAGCACTGCTCTAGCCACCCGCCTCTTAAGGCATATCCAGACAGGTGGTATACCAACCACTAGCTCCTGGATAACAGTAGGGATATGCTCAAAATGCAAAGTAGGTACTCTTTGGGTAATTCTGGCTAGCTTCCCCTCAAGAACCCTAATCAAGCCATGATCTTCTCCTGCCACAGGACGCACATACATATGTGGATGCCCAGCAAGGCGGACTGGTCCAATATCTGCATTTTAACATTTTATAGGATTAAAAACTCTTATACATATGTATATATCTTTATGACTAAAATTCATAAAAATTTAAAAACTTGAAAACAAAAATACCTGACGCTCCCCATTCTCCTCCAGGAAGGAGAACAAGGTCGGTGTCACCTCAGAAATCTATCCCAACATATGGAAATTGTTCCAGTGCTGGTAGTTGTTGCTCCCACCATAAGTAGAAGTCATCATCGTATTCGCTTTGAACCAATCCACCGCCTCCCTGGCGGAGGAAGATTCCCCCCCACTTACTCAGTCTAGGCTAACGGGGAGACTGAACTGGTAGTGGTACTAAAGGACTCAAACCAGGCACCCTCTCAAAGAAAAAGGCCACCAATATGCTAGAATAACCGAATTTTTTTCGTCGACCTTTTTTACAGTCAGAGAGTTGTTTCCTCATTATCGAGATTACTCCCGAACACCAGTCATATAGGGCTCCCTGTAGACATTCCACTGCAAGTCTCATTTGGTTTCGAGTTGCAAGGTGAAGTGATGATGACCCTGCAACCCTCACAATAGTGCTTGCCAACACTTGTAATGGCAAGCTGCGAATATGAACAATAGGGATGCAACTACCCCTCTTTTGAGTACCAAGTGCACAGTATGTATCAATGTAGTTCTGCACACTTAGAAGGTCGCCACCTCTACCGGTACCTTCCAAGTTAACCGAAACTCCTCGTCGTGACAAACCAGAGATAAAGTAGATATCTTCCAAGGTAATCTCTAGAAACTCACCTTGTAGGTCAAACATACCAAGATCATAATCCCAGTAGTTTATCATAAACTCTAGTATGCGGACATTGGATCGCATAGGTGAGGTAGAAAATAATTTGAGCAACCCACTTTGCGGTAAATCATTTACCATGGGGGCACTTTGAAGAGAATCTTGGTCCATGTCTTCATGCTCCCTGTCACGTCCCCGTGCCTCAGACCAGCGAAGAGGACGCGACCCTGGCTTCAACCACCTGGCTAAGAACCCCATGAACATGTACATAAATAAATTGTTGAAACAGAATGCTGAAAGAAATTCATTGAAGTAGGACATGCATGTTTGCCATTGTTTATCATACACAGCTACAATTATTTATCAGACACAGTGAAATTCAACGTACATTCATACATGCATGCATTCAACATGTTCATAACATTCATTAACAGAAAATATGGTTGCAGAAGTAAAAATGGACAAGATCACTTATCTTATGAAGAAGTTGATCCGCAACCAGCTACGTCGCTGCAATGTTCCACCCAACCATAGGCCAGCATGCTCCTTAATCTCTCAGCAGCGCTACCACCCCCGAGCTGGGCATGATTCTCCAAGGAATAAGGGAACAAGCAAGCTTACACATAGCCAAGGATACACAAACACAGCCAAGCTAACATAGTTGGTTTTATCAGGCCATCAACAAGACAGCCAAGCCAACATGGTTAGGTTTATCAGGCCATCTAGGAGTTGGGAAAGGATAAATGCTAAGCTGGTGAGCTCATTACAGAGCCAAGAACGCCTACACCAGAACTAGCCTGACCTCTAAGACACCCACACACACCCAACACAAGGAATCAGTCCCTTCTCTGCTACACAGTCCCTCAAGCCCTGCATTCCCTTCCAGTGCTATTCAGGGGTGGTGGAGAAGAAAGCCATCCCTCTAGCTCTGTTTGTGTGGTTTTCCAGCCACCAGGTTTATCAAGCAAACCAAGCCCCCATCCCTGCTCCCAACACAGTCCAAAGACCAACCATTGCACGCATGCATTCAATCAGAATTACAGCTGAATAGGGGGAACGAATTCTGAGTCGTTCTTGGCCCTCTCGTGGCCAAAACGACTACCAATAGTCTACAGCATCCCTACAGCGTAACAGAAAACACAATCACAGGGGAAACATACTCCCAAGCGGATTACAACAGTTCTCGACGTAACAGCAGACACATTTCCAACATGGGGAAACCGGCAGTCCGCCCTGGACAACTAAAGGCGTGGGAAAAGACTTACACTAGCCGCACTTAGGGAGGAAAAATACATACTCTCGGTCTGTGCGTGGATGAAATATTGTACCAGGCCCAATCACAAAGAAGACTGCAACAATCACAGGTAAGGAAAACCGCAGAAATCCGAAATCAGCCTGCTAGGAGAGGATACAGCCGCGCCATCCGCAAATCCACAGAGGAGAGGTCTGCGTGGGTAAAACCAAGAAGTTCCATGTGTGAGAATGAACAACAATTCCCTGCGTGAAGATGAACAACCTACAGAGAGGACACGAAAATGGAAGTGTGTGAGCAACAACAACCTCGTGGGGAGAGTGGTATCGCCTGCGTGTGTGATCGCAGGGGTTTTTCCTTTCCATAGTGAAGTCAACCATGGTGGAGTGTGCGTGTGGGTGAGGACTGACAGTCCTGCCACCCCACTCCCAAAGACAATAACTGCCTCAACCACCACCAGCAATTCTTAATGAAAGTGGTTGGGTAAGACAAAGAAAGGTGACACATGGATTTTTACCCCATTGGACAGTGTTTGACAATTTCCCCACCCTTATCCTTGTGAAAATCATGCCCCCATCTCAATTTAGTTGCCGCGAACGTAGCTGGTCGGGTTCATTTTAATTAAAGATGCATATTTACATGATGTTGAAACTTAATATGTGCCGCATGCCCTGATATACCTTCGATGACAAATTTAAATCCAAAACATAGCATAATCGATCAATGGCGGGGCCTTGGCCTTTAGCTCCACACCATGATCATTACAATATATACATCATATACATCTAATGCAACGGGGTCAAAACCGGGGTATTACATTCCCCTCCCCCTTCAATAGCACTGTCCTCAGTGCTTTACAAAATTGAACAAAATGCTACATTGGTATCGCCTCAGTGTTCCGCAAAATTGAACAAAAATGGATGTGCCAGTCGCATGGAATCCTCCAGCTTCCATGTAGCCTCTTCAGGTCCGTAGTGCTCTCATTGCACCTTTACTTGCCCTATGGCCCAATTCCGGAGCATTGTGCCCTTCCTATCGAGGATGCGCATTGGCTCGATTCGGAACTCTCCTTCGGGTTCCACCTGAATCACATCCCAATTTATCACATGGTTAGGATCATGCACATATCTCTTAAGGAAAGAAACATGAAAAACATTATGAGCCCTAGTGCTAGCAGGCAATGCAAGTCTATATGCAACTGGCCCTATTCTTTTAAGCACTTCAAACGGCCCACAATATCTTGGTGACAACTTAGCACAACTTCCAAGCTTCAAGGAACTCTTCCTTTCCCTCACTCTGAGGTAAACATGATCTCCAACCCTGAACTCCCTGTTCACCCTATGCTTATCCGCATAGCTTTTCTGTCTGTCCTGCGCTACTTTCAGATTCTGCCTGATCTTTACAACCTCTTGCTCCATTTCCTTGAGCAATTCTGGTCCAAGCACAATCCTGTTCACTGGGTTATCCCAAGTCACTGGTGTCCTACACCTTCTTCCATACAAAGCTTCATATGGACTCATCCCCAAGGATGCCTGCTGTCCATTGTTATAAGCAAACTCTACTAAGTGCAAGTAATCTTCCCACTTGGTTGGTTTGTCCATCACGTACATGCGAAGCATATCTTCAAGCACCTGGTTAACTCTCTCTGTCTGCCCATCTGTCTGAGGATGGTATGCAGTGCTAAAGTTTAGCTTTGTACCCAAATATGAAAACAACCCCTTCCAAAATTTGGAAGTGAACTTGACATCTTTGTCAGAGACTATTGCCTTCGGCAACCCATGCAATTTGAATATCTCCTTTATGAAGATCTTTGCAATGTCATCAGTCTTATGCGTAGACTTAACCGGTATAAAATGTGCTGCCTTAGTCAACCTGTCTACCACAACCATGATGGAATCATGTTGTCTCCAAGTCATTGGCAATCCTGTAATAAAATCCATGGAAATAACTTCCTATTTCCATTCCGGAACTGGCAAAGGCTGCAACAAACCTGCAGGGTGTTGATGCTCAACCTTTACCTGTTGACATTTCATACACCTTGAAATGTACTCAGCCATATCATTTTTCATACCTGACCAAAAGTACTGCTTTCTAGCTGTAGCAATTGTCTTATGATATCCTGGGTGACCAGAATATGGATCTTGATGGATTTCATCCATGACAACTCTCCTCAAATCTGCTACATTCGGAATATAAATTCTACCTTTATAAGTGAGAAGTCCATCTTCTTCCAATTTATATCCCTCATACCTTTTCTCAAGGCTTTGCTGCTGCAATTTGTCTTTTACCTGCTCATACAATTCATCTTCAGCAGCATGACTAACAATCTGCTACCTCAAATTCGATTGGCAAATAATGAGAGATGCCACATGCATTTCCTGCACCTTCTTGCTGAGTGCATCGGCTACCTTATTCTCTTTCCATTTTATGTGCTTGATTTCGAAATCAAAATCACATACAAATTCCAGCCATCTTGCTTGCCTAGCATTCAGAGTGGGCTGATCAAACAAATACTTCAGACCACAATGGTCTGTCCTGAGCTCAAATCTCCTACCCATCAAGTAATGCCTCCACATCTTGAGAGCATATACTATGGCTGCAAGCTCTAGATCATGAGTGGCATAGTTCTTCTCATGCTCCTTCAGCTTTCTCGACTCATAACATATCACGTGGTTGTCTTGCGTAGGGACTCCTCCAAGCCCTTGTCCACATGCATCAGTACACACCACAACATCTTTCTCTGGATCTACAACTTTCAATACCGGTGCATGGGTGAGAAGATTCTTCAACCTTTGGAAACTTTCTTCACACCTTGATGTCCATTTGAACTTCATCCCCTTCTTTTGCAAAGAAGTGACGGCATGTGCAACTTTGGAGAATCCCTCAATGAACCTCCTGTAGTATCCTGCAAGTCCCATAAAAGATCTTACATCTGTCACATTTCTTGGAGTAAGCCAATTCATAATGGCTTCAATCTTTTCAGGGTCCACAGATATACCCTCCTCTAAGATAATGTGACCCAAATACTGAATTCTATCTCTATAGAAGTCACACTTGCTCAGTTTTGCATACAACTGATGCTCCCTGAGCAAATTCAATGTCAAGCTCCAATGCTCTTCATGCTCTTCCTCATTCTTAGAATAAACAAGAATGTCATCAAGGAAAACAAGAACAAACTTGTCCAAATACCTGCTGAAGACACTATTCATAAGGCACATAAATGTAGCTGGTGCATTTGTGAGGCCAAATGGTACCACTACAAACTCATAATGCCCATACCTTGTCCTAAAGGCGGTCTTATGAATGTCTTCATCCTTGATTCTCACCTTATGGTAATCAGACCTCAAGTCAATCTTGGAAAATACCTTTGCTCCTCTCATTTGATCAAAGAGGTCATCAATCTTAGGCAAAGGATATTTATTCTTCACCGTAACCTTGTTCAAATGTCTGTAATCAATACACAACCTGAGTGTACCATCTTTCTTCTTTACAAACAGAACTGGTGCTCCCCAAGGAGACACACTTGGCCGAATATACTTCTTTTCCAACAACTCTTGCAGTTGCATCTTCAACTCTAGCATCTCCGGTGTACTCATCCTGTAGGGTGCCTTGGACACTGGTGCTGCTCCTGGCACAAGTTCAATTGTGAAATCAATGTCCCGCTTTGGAGGAAGCCCTGGAATCTCATCAAGAAACACATCCCTGAATTCCTGTAACACCTGATAGTCCTCCAACCTTGGAGTTTCATCTCCTGATGTCTCCAAAATATGAACTGCATACAGCTGGCAACCCTTCCTACAGAACTTCTTTAACTGCATAGCTGAAACCTGTCGTACTGAAATCACCTTTGGAATGCCTTTCACAATTACTAGGTTCCCTTCTTCAGTCATGCATTCGAAAGTCTTATTGTAACAGTCAAGCTTCACCCTATGAGCTTCTAACCAATCCATTCCAATGAGAACATCATAGGAACCAAGCGGTAGAACATTCAGATCTACACAAGTGACCAATCCATTCATGACCAATGGACATTTCTCTACCACCTCACTGACCTTTCTCTTTGTTCCAGTGGCTAGCTGAACTAACCAAGACTTCCTATGCTTTACTTTCTTAAAAGCACAAATCTCCACTATTCTAGGAGTAATGTAACTGTGCGTAGAACCGGGGTCAATCAAAATAGAAACAGGTTTCTCAACAATCTTACCTGCTACTTCAACCACAGTTGACTGGTGATCTGCTTGGCGGTCCTCCAGTGCTGCATAAATCCTAGGGACTGCCCTTGCTACTTGACCCACTATTTCTGCTTCTTGAATGTTATAAGCTGGTCTTGCACTCTCATTCTCGAGTGGACAATTCCTATGCATGTGGGGTCCTCCACATTTGCAACATTGAAGTGGTCCTCTGTTCTGCTGTGGATCTTTAGGCTTTTCTCCTGTCACTCCAACTGGCTTACTCGCGGCTTGAGATGGCTGCTTCTGCTGATTCCTGAAGTTAGAAGGTTTGAAACCTTTCTTTCTTTGGTCAACCTTCTCATTCTTCTTGTCCTTCCATGTCTTATGGTAATCGGTTTTACCTTTGCCTTGCTCATAGCAATACTTAGCTTTTCTTATTGCTTCTTCAAGAGTTCTAGGTTCATAAAACTCAATTCTATCTTTGTAAGACTGAGGTAATCCACTCAGAAAACGCTGGAGCTTCACTTTTTCATCTCTGATGTACCGAACATACCTCAACAGCTCCAAAAAATTATTTGCATATTCTTCCATGGTCTGCTGTCCTAATCTCAACTCATAGAACTCCTTAATCTTGTCATCATAATACCTGTCAGAGAGGTATTTTTGCTTGAAATACTTCTTGAACTGTTTCCACTTAAGTCTCCTTTCACTGATCCTCTTTACTTGCTTGAAGTGTTCCCACCAAATGGATGCTCTTCCATTCAGATTAAATATGGCAACTCTTGCCTTCATGTTTCCTGAATAATCATGCACTTGAAAGTACTTCTTTATTCCAAGAAGCCAAGCTTCAGCCTCTTGTCCAGTCTTTACCTCACCATCAAATGTAGGAGGTTTAGCTTTCTTAAATTCATCTCGAGAGCTATCCCTATGGTGTCTCTTTCTCTTTCTTTTATGAGAAGAAGAGCTTGAATCCCCGTTGGATTCTTCAGAATCAGATGATCCACTAGAAGTCCTTCTCCTTCTCTTATTACTGCTCTTACTTCCTTATGGTCTTGCAATACCTCGTCCTGAGTCTATCTTTCTCTGCAAGTCTGTCAAACTCTGCAACATAGCAGCATTCAATTGATGCTGCTCTTCCTGGGCTTTGATCAAGCTTCTCATGGTGGCTGCAACATCTGACGATGTCTCTTGGAATCTCCTTCCATTAGAATCAATGTCATCATTTCTATTACGGACATTTTCTCCCATGGCATCTTTTGCTCGCTCATAAGAATCACAAGCATTATACCCATCATGGGTTCTCATACTGAACCACCACTTACTTGTCAAACTGCACCACCTGGAATACTTCCCTGGAAGGTGACTATGACTCTGCAGACGTGTTAGTAACATAACTGTTAGATACATAACATTAATATAAACCAGCATTACTTACATTCTCCTGAAAAAATTATAAAATTACAAGTTTTTCCCAAAACATAGAATTTTCTTCATCAAAGAACGTCTATCTGAGGGGGACGACGGGGGTCAAGGGGGCTTGCCCCCTTGTGGCTTCCGCCACTGCAGGGTGGGTTGAGGGCAGCGCCCTCGTTTTTTTTTTGTTTTTTGTTTTTTTGGTAAATCATTGGTTTTCGCGCAATCTGGCGCATGAAATCGCTGCCACTTTTCTCCTTTTCAGCCCCGAAAATCCACTGAGAAACCACAAAAAAAATAGTCAAAATCTGTTAAGAAATCCCACGAAAAACTCAAAAATTTCCTCTTTGTAGAATCGAATCTCATTTCAACTATTGAATCGGATCTCATTTCAACTATTGACCCGACGTTTCGGCAGCCCAAATCACTAATTCCCCCGCTGTATCGGCGGTTGAATCAACTAGCTTCTTCCACTGTACATCGGTAGTCGAATCCGCTAAGCACTAACGTCGGCAATCGGATCTTCTATCCCTTCGGAAGGTTAGTCCTTTCGACAACCACAATGGCGGGACATGATCTTCTTTCTTCTTCCGATCGGCGGCACAACCTGATCAGTATCGATAGACTTTCTATATCAGGTGACTAGTGCTTTTGGCTTCCGCAACGGCGGGCGCACGAACAACTATCCTCTTCCGATAGGCCGTTGTTCTCATTCCTTTTCGGCGTCAGCGGTCTTTCCACATTGGAAGGCTAGTGCTTTTGGCTTCCGCAATGGCGGCACACCAAACACGAACTTCTTCCGATGGTCGCTTTACTTAGAAAAATTTTAAACTTCCTTTCACAGCGTCGGCAGCCTTCCCATATCGGAAGTCTAGTGCTCTAGACTTCCGTAACGGCGGACGCACGATTAGCTATTTTCTTCCGATGGTCGTCCAACACTTAGAAATTTTCGCGATTTTCTTCCCCAACTGTGCTCCGTCGAACATACTTCCCCCTAGCGCTTCCGCTACAGCGAAAGTCCTTCCCGCTAGCTCTTCCGCTACAGCGGAAGTCTTTCCCGCTAGTGTCCCGATTGCTCAACACTTAGACCGTTTTTTTGAATTTTCCAGTCTGATTTCTGCTGGGCAGAAAGGAATACTACCTCTGTCACTGCACCCTTCATGGCTCATTCAGGCCCATGCTGCAACATGAGCTCTGATACCACTAACTGTCACGTCCTCGTGCCTCCGACCGGCGAAGAGGACGCGACCTTGGCTTCAACCACCCGGCTAAGAGCCCCATGAACATGTACATAAATAAATTGTTGAAACAGAATGCTGAAAGAAATGCATTGAAGTAGAACATGCACGTTTGCCATTGTTTATCATACACAGCTACAATTATTTATCAGACACAGTGGAATTCAACGTACATTCATATATGCATGCATTCAACATGTTCATAACATTCATTAACAGAAAATATGGTTGCAGAAGTAAAAATGGACAAGATCACTTATCTTATGAAGAAGTCGATCTGCAACCAGCTACGTCGCTGCAACGTTCCACCCAACCATAGGCTAGCGTGCTCATTAATCTCTCAGCAGCGCTGCCACCCTCGAGTTGGGCATGATTCTCCAAGGAATAAGGGAACAAGCAGGCTTACACATAGCCAAGGATACACAAACATAGTCAAGCTAACACAGTTGGGTTTATCAGGCCATCAACAAGACAGCCAAGCCAACATGGTTAGGTTTATCAGGCCATCTAGGAGTTGGGAAAGGCTAAATTCTAAGCTGGTGAGCTCATTACAAAGCCAAGAACGCCTACACCAGAACTAGCTTGACCTCTAAAACACCCACACACACCCAACACAAGGAATCAGTCCCTTCTCTGCTACACAGTCCCTCAGGCCCTGCATTCCCTTCCAGTGCTATTCAGGGGTGGTGGAGAAGAAGGCCAACCCTCTAGCTTTGTTTGTGTGGTTTTCCAGCCACCAGGTTTATCAAGCAAACCAAGCCCCCATCCCTGCTCCCAACACGGTCCAAAGACCAACCATTGCATGCATGCATTCAATCAAAATTACAGCTGAACAGGGGGAACGAATTCTGAGTCGTTCTTGGCCCTCTCGTGGCCAAAATGACTCCCAACAGTCTACAGCAGCCCCACAGCGTAACAGCAAACACAATCACAAGGGAAAAATACTCCCAAGCGGATTACAACAGTTCTCGACGTAACAGCAGACACATTTCCAACATGGGGAAACTGACAGTCCTCCCTGGAAAACTAAAGGCGTGGGAAAAGACTTACACTGGCCGCACTTGGGGAGGAAAAATACATACTCTCGGTCTGTGCGTGGATGAAAGCTTGTACCAGGCCCAATCACAAAGAAGACCGCAACAATCACAGGTAAGGAAAACCGCAGAAATCCGAAATCAGCCTGTGAGGAGAGGATACAGCCACACCATCCGCAAATCCGCAGAGGAGAGGTCTACGTGGGTAAAACCAAGAATTTCCGTGCATGAGAATGAACAACAATTCCCTGCGTGAAGATGAACAACCTACAGAGAGGACACGAAAATGGAAGTGTGTGAGCAACAACAACCTCATGGGGAGAGTGGTATCGCCTACGTGTGTGATCGCAGGGGTTTTTCCTTGCCATAGTGAAGTCAACCGTGGTGGAGTGTGCGTGTGGGTGAGGACTGACAGTCCTGCCACCCCACTCCCAAAGACAATAACTGCCTCAACCACCACCAGCAATTCTTAATGAAAGTGGTTGGGTAAGACAAAGAAAGGTGACACATGGATTTTTACCCCATTGGCCAAGGTTTGACAATTTCCCCACCCTTATCCTTGTGAAAATCATGCCCCCATCTCAATTTAGTTGCCGCGAACGTAGCTGGTCGGGTTCATTTTAATTAAAGATGCATATTTACATGATGCTGAAACTTAATATGTGCCGCATGCCCCGATATACCTTCGATGACAAATTTAAATCCAAAACATAGCATAACCGATCAATGGCGGAGCCTTGGCCTTTAGCTCCACACCATGATCATTACAATATATACATCATATACATCTAATGCAATGGGGTCAAAACCGGGGTATTACACTCCCTCTCCCTCCACTCCAACACCATGTTTCAATCTGGTAACAAGCCAATCATCAAACATTAAATTCATATAAAAAACTTTGATTTTGGCCCTACATAGCCTTTTCATATCTCGCGCAGCGTACGCGACTATCCTTCAGACATGTCGTGTATCGTATGCAACATGCCTTCGAACAACCCGCGTATAAAACGCGTGTACACGATTGTTTATATACCATACCCGCGTACATAGCGTAGCTGCTTTGAAAATGGTTGAAAACATCAAATTTTTGCCTAAAAATAAAATTTGCTTGCATCAAATGAAAGAGCATGGAGAGTAGATTTACCTGGCACTTGCAGTTTTGAGAATTGTCCACCGAGTTGTCCACACCGAGCAATTGAAGGCAGAGGTAAAATTTGTCTATATTGTGTAAAAATGTCAAATGGTGAGTTTTGATTTTTATTTTGAACTATTTATAGAAATATTATTTCAAAAGTGGGTTTTAACCTATAGTTCTTATTTTTTATAAAAATCAAACTAATACCATGTCTTTTTTCTTCAATGAAACAGGTCTAAGGTCACTTGAAGTTTTTTTTCGCTCATATAGGATAGGATTTCGGTCATTCACATGCATTTTTGCATTTATACCTAATCCCTCTTAACCCTAGAATTACTACTTTGACCACGGACTATGGTATTTTAATCATTAGTACATTGTTTATGCCATTGTTCTTTCGTGGATAGGGATTTCCTCACATGAGTACCCTAGATTAGAACACATTTATTGTATTTTGGTACTCATGCCGCATTTGTCATAGGTTCAGGGGAGTATCCTTAGCTATTTTTCACGCCAAATTGAGCCTCATTTTGGTCTCTTTTTACAAGCTATCCTTTTAAAGACTCCCTACTCTTATGGAGTTTCTTTAGGCCCAGGTCTAACTCCTCAAAATAGACTTGACTGTCGAGTAAACTTGTCCATTCAGGCTCGTTGAGAATATGTGAATGGGCATCCACATTGGTGGTAGGTTATCTCTTTCTTGGACAATGTGGAATAATACGAGAAATGATCACTCTTTTTTCTACAGAATTGAGAAGAGTATTCTCAGGCATAGGTTTATCACTTTTCCGGACCTGAGGAACTAAAATTACGGAAAAGGAACACCCGATATGAGCTTAGTTTTCTCTTTTTCGTGCTCTGGACCTAAATATGAAAAAGATTCTGAGTGTACTTTATGTCTTTGTCATGCTCGTTAAACAACAAGACCAAAACATCGAGTTTATTGTTGTAAGCCCCATTCCTCGTACTCAAATGGATCTTTCCGAGTGATCTTACTTTCCTTCACACTCGTAAAACTCAAGCTATATGCTGCTCTCGAATGAGCATTGGGTAGGTGGTAATTTAACATTTTTTGGACCTCCCTGACTAAGTACGAAAAAGGTTCACTTTTTCTTCTACAGAAGTTAAGAGAGTTCTTATGTGGTATGTTTTATACTTTTTCGGCCTCAAGAGACTAAATTGGATGAAAAAGGACCCCCATGGAGTCTTCTATGGAGTTTTCAGACTCTCTAAACATGAAAACACTAAGTGAACATGTACTAGTTCAGGCTCATAAAATCCACGAATCAGTAACATTATCAAGCATTATTCCCTCTTCTCTTCAAGCTTGTCAAAAATGAAGAGAGACTTGAGTTGACTTTCCTGGACTCGTTAAAATTTAACAGGAAAGATAAGGAATAAGTTTTTATTTTATTTCTCGGTCGGTGGCAGCATGTCATCCTTGAACATAGAACTCTCTACACTTTTCGATATTCATGTCTCAATGTTCACTTTCAATTCAGCTATCACTTCTATTTTCTTACTCCTCCACTTGTCTGTTATACCTAGGGAATTTGATCATGTCTCCTACATGACAAATAAGTCTAGTTGTATTATCTACAAAGTTAAAAGCTGCCTTGGGTCATCTCTGTGTCGTGCTCATTGTTCAAGGATTTATCCCTGCATCTGATTTTTATCCTGATCCCATCATTGTCCTATCTGATATTACGTGTGTCTCCCTTCCTATATCCAGTTCCTAGTCAGTCTTGTGATTCGTTGGAGGATCTATTTCCTTCCTTATCACAGTATGGTTTCTCATCAGCACTTCCTGACGACGAAGACCTAGAGTTTTTGACGATAGTACCTTAGGATTCACTTTCATTATTGGTGAATTCCTTTGCTTAAGTTGTCAATTATCACTTATTGGTGGACAATCTATTGAATCCTATCCATGTTCGACTTCGACACATCTATTCACATGGCCTAGATTGTACTAGTTCTTTTGGATCTTTGACAAAGACCTTAAGTTCATAACCTAAGTTGCGTAAGATTATGTTGTGTTCACTTACACAGTTTCTAGATCTTTGAAGACTCATCATTATTGTATATTGTGGCTTGGATCTACCTTTGTAATATATTTGGTCTTGAACCCGTATCATATGATGTACTCAAATCTTGTAAAGGGGCTAGTGTTCTAGTGTATTGAACATGGCATCCTCAGATATGACTTTGTATACGACATTACTATGTATTTGTTTCAGGTACTTCCTCTGCTCCATTGGACCTCTGAGTTCTCCAAGATAATGATTATAATGTATTTCGGCCATCATTTCCCTCTAACCTCACATATTAGGGGGCATCTATTATCAACCCAAATGACACTTCTCCATCCGAGTGCCGACATTCTTTATGTTGGTACACAAAAGGATAATTTAGGATTGAAGTTTGCCAAAAAATTATAGATGGGCATGACCTGGGATGCATTTACCCTTAAACCAACTTGATATATATTTTTTCTAACTGGTGAGTTGCATACATGACTATTTGCATTGCAACTCATGTACCGTACGCGATTATTTTCATTGCAACCCGCGTACACTGGTGTACATGGGTTTCCTTCGAGCAACTCGCGTGTCATACACGGGTTGCCTATATTAATAGTCGTGTACACCTTAGTTTGACTTTAAAAAATATAAAACATAATTAGATGAGATTAGTTGGGCCCTAATCCATAACTATCCCAACTGTTTCAACCACCCCAACCTTCGAAACCACTCTATTTCCCAAAGTATAAATAGACGCCTTGGGGTGGGGACTAATAAATCAATTTTGGAGAGCAAAGTTATGCTGGTGGTATATTTTCAGAAATATTGGAGCAGCAGAACTCAGAGTCCTTTGGTTGCAGAGGAGTCCTTGTCTCAGAAGTTGGGTTGTACTCTTATCTCATTCATCGATTGTTAATAAAGAGAATTATTCTTCCAATCTTGTGTTGAGTCTATTTCATGTATTTTGGTTAATGAATATATTTGATTATATGTTTGATGTACTATTCATCTAACCTTTAATATATATATATATATATATATATATGCATGAGATATTACTTGAAGGATTTTCTCCTTACAGGTGAAAGAGGTACATCCCTGGAAGCTTTAGAGAGAAGAGGAGTGGGAGAAGATCAAGCTTGGATCAACCGTCTGGAATTGGTTAAGTCAAGACTTTCTTCCTATTCCATTTCTATTCTCTGGTAAAGCTGATTGTCTGCAAGTTAGTAGTAAGTTGGTAACCCCAAACCCTAGGTTACAAGGGTGCTTTATCCTGAACAACAGAGCCATGCCATTTAATTTCTGCAGCAACGAATTCTGCTGAGAATGCAAAAGAGAATCATGTTCTTGTAATTTGGGAAAGGACCACGATTGCCAATTTCCTTCGCAATTCCAGATGATAAAGCTATATAAACGATGGAGATCTTTATTAACTATCCAGATCATCAGCTCATTGAAAGTTACGTCTCAATTTAGAGACACGTTCCCTAGAATTTTATCTTCCCACATAAACGTTTGCCTACCATTTCCTGGAACTCTGTATAAATGTTGGGAAAAAAATTCAATACATCTTCTGCACAAATTCCAGATATTAGAGCCTTTTGGAGAATTTGTCGATTTAAGGTTTCTTAGAGTGCCTCCATGAAGATATTTTTTCCAAAACATTTGGCTTATTGGGTGTTTTTTATCAAAGAACAACTGCCATAGCAATTTCCCCCCCATATCTAAATTAAACAGACCAGGATCTCTAATTCGCATCCCACCTTCAAGAACATGCCTTTTTACAAATTCTCATTTAACCAGATGCATACAGTTCTAATTTTGTTTTCCACCTCGATAAAGAAAGTTTTTGAGCAACTTAGAAATCTGACCCATGATTTTTTTCGGAGCCAGGAGAAGAGATGACTGGTAAATAGGAAGGGTTGAAAGAATAGACTTTATCAAGATGAGCTTTCCTGCCTTCGTCAGCTAGTGGCCACCCCACGAAGCAATCTTAGATTTTAACTTGTCAATGATATCCATCCAGAGTGAAGGGTTGTTATGCCCCAAGGTTAAGGGAAGACCCAAGTACTTAACCTTGTCCCAAGCAGCAAACCCTTCAAAACCCAAAATCTGAGAAATATTTACTATTGTTGATTGATCCACATTCTAGCAATACACCGCACTCTTTCAAATATTAATCAGTGCTCCTGAAATGATACCGAACTGATTCATAATATCTCAAAATACTCTTTCCATGTTTAAAGAAGCCCCTCCCAAAAGCAAAGTATCATCCGCAAATAGAGCATGGTTAATAGGTTCTACTCCAACTGATGAAGATATGCCCGGGATGATCCCAACATTTTTCCCTTCTGTTAACTTTCTACTTAAAGAATCTTCCATAAGAATATACAGAAACGGCGAAAGAGGACAGCCCTGGCGAAGACCCCTGGTTGCTTGAAAGAAGTTTGTTGGTCTGCCATTTACTAATGGCGCTATCCAAAGTTTATCAATGCATGCTTTTATCAAATTTATAAAGGCAGGGCTAAAGCCAAAATAACGAAGAACTAAGAATAGAAAGGAAAACTTTACCTTGTCGAATGCATTTTCCATGTCAAGTTTGATTAGCATGCCCTTCTCCTTCCTGCGAAAGCTTGAATGCATGGCTTCCTATACTTAAATTACATTATCCAAAATATGCCTCCCTTTGACAAACCCACCTTGAAGAGGTGAAATCAAATTCCCAAGCAGAGGTTTGATCCTGTTAGTTAAGAGTTTAGAGAAAATTTTATAAGATGCATTACATAATGAAATAGGCTTGAATCGATCAAAAGAAGCAGGGTTAACTTCTTTAGGAATTAAAGCCAGGAATGTGGAATTTGTGCATCCACCAACTTTGGCTTTTAAATGAAAAGCTTTTAACATCCGGAGGAGATATTTCATGATAACTTTCCAGCAAACTCGATAAAAGTGAAAGGAGAAACAGTCAAGGCCTGGGGCTTTATCTGGCTCCATAGCCCAAATAACATCAACAATTTCTTGTTGTGCAAAAGGATTCATTAACTCATTATTTTATTCCTCAGTCACCATGCAAGGGATGTTGGACAGGAAATCAACTGTTAAATTTGAGTCTGTGCAACCATCTTCACTAAAAAGATTCTAGAAATGAGCTTCAGCCACTTGTTTTATTTGAGTAATTCCTTTAAAAGATTCACCAGACAGAGAAAAAATTTCTAAAATATGATTTTGGGATATTCTGGCTCTACATTGCTTGTGAAAAAAAGAAGTGTTCCGGTCGCCAGCTTGCAGCCATGTACTCCTTGACTTTGATCTCTAGTACTCCTCTTCTCTTCTAAGTGCTCTAAATGAGCTAAACTGTGCTCTTTTCTCTTTTTCCAACAGAGCAGGGGTGATTTCTGAATAGTCCATTTCCATTTGTATTTCCTCTAACTTTTCGAGAGCTTCTTTCCTGTCACTTATTGGATTTTTCTGAGAGAGCTTAACCCATTTCTTCAACGCATCTTTTGGATTTTTAAGCTTTATCTCCCATACAAAATTCGGCGATCCTATAAAAGGAATATCCCAATCCTTTGAAACAGTGGTCATAAAACCTTCTTGTTCTTTCCACAATGGACTGAACCGAAAGGGAATGGGTCCCAAGTCCTCTTCATCTTCAATCAACAGCATGATCGACTTATAATCTAAGGTAAGCTTGGACAATATGTTGGATGAAATAATTTTTTCCCACTCAGCAATGAACTTTGAACTAAAAATCGATCTAGCCTAGCAGAAATATTTGCTGCACCAACTCGATTATTTGTCCACGTGAATCTTCATTTTTTAGGCTTGAAGTCAATCAACTCCCACGTTAGAATAATATTTTCTACTGAATTAAGCACGTGGTCTCTCCCACTAACGCCCCCTTTTTTCTCTTTAGCTTCCAAAATAATGTTTAAATCGTCAACAACAATAATATTAGAGAATGAGCTAGCTGATAGGAAAGCAGACAGAGAATTCCAACATTCATGTTTTTCTTGGTAGTTGACTAGTACATATAGATTAAAAAGGGCAAGAGTAATCTTACTTTGAGAGTGTTGAAGCTCTGTGTATATCCAATGTTGCGTTGCATTAGTGTTGATCAGAGAAAAAAGATTCTCTAGCCACAAGGTAGTGATTCCACTAGCAATACCTCTAGCACTCATAGCCTTGCCTACATTCGTTTTCCAGTACTTATTTCTTAAGGATAGGAGGCAGTCCTCTTCAATTTTGGTCTTCTGGAGCAAAAGAATAACCGGAGAAGCCATTCTTAATAGATCGTTTACAGCTTCCACTTTTGAAGGTATTAACATTTTTTTCAAATGTGTTGTTTTCAATTGTTCTTCAATTTTTTCTACCATGTCTATTTTTTTTAAATAGTGTTTTTCCCTTTTTTTCATTTTTTGTAAATGTTAAAAAGAAATTAAAAATTTTCATGTTAATTTTTTCTATATATCATGTATTTTTCAAAAGCTTTGATTTTTAATCTAAAGGCAATGATTTTTAACTCTTTTTTACTTCACTTCATTGCATAATTTGATAGGTGTACCTAAATAATACTATGTTTGAGCATTTAGCAAACAAATGTACATTTAAAAGCTAGTTATAATGAAAAATGTATACATTTAGCATTGTTTCCTTTAAAATTACATGTCGAATAAAACATTTTTATAGCCAAAATTGAAAAGAAATAGCGAGACAAATTATAAAACGTTTTTAAACACACACTATAATATTTGATATTATTTTCCATAAAATAATGATTCACGTCAAATGAAACACAAAGCAAGCAATATCCTATGGTAAATAGCACATTAATAAGATTCATCATAAAACATTAGTATATAGATATTTGTTCTTAATGGAAAATCTTATGAAAAACATTACAAATATATCTTATCAAAAACTTCTCAAATCTAACATGTTCCTCATGGACGTCTTAAAACTAATCAATAATATCATATATGCCAAATTAATCATTGGCATTATCATTTTCTCGAGCTTGGCTTTCTTGGGAAACATTAATGCACTCTTCCATTGGGTCTTCTATTTCTACAAGCTATCCAAAGTGATCGTTTCCAAACAACCCTTTTAATGGTAGTTGAGGCTCTTTTGACATTTTTGCGAGCCGTGATTCACTAAATTCCCATTTCTTTGGATCAATCTCTTGCATTGTATTTGGAAGAGCTTTAACAACATTAATTCTCTACTTAATATAATTGCATTGTATAGCTTATTTTTCAGTGGATATATAATTTCTTCCTTTCTGTAAGAAGTCTATGCTAATGCTATATCTAATCATCAAATACAAAAATAATTAAGTAAAATAGCTTTAAAAAACATAAATTAAATATGAGAATTAAAACTGATAGAAATTGAAGTATGATTTCATGAATAACATCGTAAATATTATATGAACCTAAGAACAATTCTAAAACCTAATTTCTTTCTCTTGAAAATATATCTATGAGATAATTAATTAATATTTGTGGCTTTTGATGGTCTCTCCTTTTGAATAATTTTCATCATATGTTAGCTTTCTAACCACGACATTATAACCCAATAATTGACTATATTTTCCTTCCCTATTTTCATTGATAAGAAGATGATTATATGTATTTTCTTTTGCTCAGCATGCAATATGTACGATTTCAATATCACTCATAACTAGAACATTGTTGGAGCTACGAATATTAGTCATGTGTTTGTACAATAAATAAATATGAATTCAATTAACTTATAATGATAAAGATTGATTTCTAAATTTAAACATTAAATAATACACTACTAATATCTTACCAATAAAGTTGCTTCCTTGAATTTTATTTACCTTTGAAGGATGATAGCACTATTTTTTTTTTTTTGCGTCTGAATGAAAAACAACAAATCTCCAAAATAGTGATGTCATGACATCTACAAATATTGTAACCACTTTGTTAGTTATTGGTAACTATAAGGTTTACAATCATTACTAATGTTTCTGGTATTGTAACCATGAGGGATTTCTGCAATAACTAGAGTACTCCCTTTTAGGAAGAAGATTTGTAATGTTTGCACAGTTACCTTCTATGACTCAATATTGCATAGTGTAGAGCCCTTTCCAAGTTTAATGATTAAGGGTATCATCAAGTTCAACATTTGCAAGGTGTTGTTGTCTTTCTCATTCATACTTGGCTCTTTAAATAAAATGTTTAAGGACTTTGGTACTCTATCTATATTCCTCTTTGGTATCTTTTATGACAACAAGAAGTATTATATCTATAAATATTAAAATATAAATATTTAACTTACAAATAAATAAAATGGATATAACATAAATCAACATACATTTTTGAATGCAACAAACAATTGTTTTAAGTTTTCTATGGAGCTTGAGTCTATATAGTTGCATATAACACCATCCCAACTATTTGCATTCAACATTCAAACCATTTTCTTTTGTATTCACATGTAAACCTTGTGACTAGAGGAATAATTAAATAAGGTCACAACCATATCTAATACAACAAAATACCTAGAACATTTACATGTTAAACTCAAAAAATAATTCTTATAAACCTAACATCAATAAAAAATAGCTCAACAAACTTACTTCTCAAGCTCATCAGACATTCCTTCCATTGATAATTCCCTTGACCTTACACGTGATAGTATTGTGCCAATAAGCATTTCATTCTTCACTCCTTGCATTGATCTCCAAGGTGTTATAGTTATATCGTTTGTCGTATTCTTGACATATGGACCTACTTTACCAATGCTTCCTATGACGATTTTAGACTTTTTAAATTAATTATTGTTTATGCCAATATTCTCTCACGAGCTAAATATCTCATTAGTCAAATCCCATGTTTGCCCCATTTTAAATCACAACAAGAAAAAGTTGTTTACAACTCTGAATGCATCATTTTTTTGGATTTTCTATTCACATTTCCCTCGTTCAAGGAAAACCCTATTTCCATACAAGATTGCTTCTAAAAAATTAGATCAACATTTAATCTATATCAACCACATATTTGTTCAAATTATTTATGGATAAATCTCACCCTTTGTATGAATTCCATTGACATCCTGTATTCATTATTTGTGTTATGATCCCATCCAATAGCTTTGCTTCTACATCTATTAAACCAACATAAATTATGCATTTGACTATTTCAAAAAGAGGATTATTGGGGTGCTCATGCATTAGTCATCTTTTAGCCTCTATAAAATGATTTAGCCCAGTCACATAATATTTATAATCATAACATTTTGATTGGTTAAATGCATGTCTATCAGGAACATCTTTTAGACCAACAAGAATTAAGTAGTCAACCACATGTACATGTGGAACACCTCATCAATGTTTTCAAGTTGTGAATATGCAAGTGGTGTGGCTTTCTAATTTTATACTTATCTTGGCCTTCTTTGGGTCTATAAAGTTTCTTTGCATTTAATTGAAATGTATGCTCTTTTTCAACCAAGTTGTTCTTCCTCAATCAATATCTCATGGCTTTTTGTGTTGTTTTGATAACACAATCTTCTATATCAACACCTAGACTTATGATTTCTCTACTAACCCTGGTATTTTCAATATTATATTTAGAGCTAACCATGGTTTCTTCATTAATAACAACATTATGTCTCCTCCTTTTACAACTTAAAGGAGTTTCATCTAAATCAACAATATGTTCTTCATCAGCAGGAATGGAAACATCCTCAACCATAATTCTTTTAAGTTTGTTTTGTTTCTTGAGTCTTTTGAGCAAGAGTAGGAACCTCATTGGCATGAATCTTGACATCATCTTCATTTGATATTGTTACACTTTTAAACGTAACCTTTCTAACCTTGTTAAATTACTGGATTTCCTTTCTTTTTTGTTCTCTATGTGGATTTACTTCTACAGTTTGAGCTTTCAACACTTTTTGTTTCTTCTTGCTTACTTTTGGTGCCTTGCCAATATTAAAGGAACTAATGACATCCATAATATTTTCCTCCATGGAATAAAATCTCCCCAACTTATGTGAAAGGAACTAATGACATAACAAAATCCTGTAAAAATAAAAAGAAGATGGTATTAAATATGTTCCAAAAGATATCATCCACTTATAATATATAAAAACATAATGAAGAATAACCAAACTTACATTGTCGCTTTTGATATCTTCCACAATATTTACACACAAATCTGTAAAACTTCATTCATCTTATTATTTGATACTTTGAAGCAATCTCTTATCTTGAAATATGTCTTGGCTTGTTTCACAAGTGCGTAAACAATCTATGTACCTGATACCAAACATATATCTCACAACAAACCAAGTAGTTGATAATCTAATAGCACATGTGCTAACTGAGCACAATACAAGGACATATGTGTTGCATTGTTACTATGATTATCCTTCACATACTAAGAATGGCCGATTTTGGTTTCACTTGTTGCAGATATCCAATCTCTAGAATTCTTCACAATTTTTGAAATCTTAGTTGTCAAATATTGAACATAAGCAATAGACTTTTGTTGGCAAACAGTCTCGAATGCCCCAACTACATTTTTGGATATGATCACGGATCTTGATCCAAAAACGTTTACATATAACTTTCTTGATTATATTCTCCCTGTAAAGAAAGAAAGAAAGTATAAGCATGTTTTTTTCAATGACATTGAATAAACGTTCGAAATTTAAAGAAAGAAAAATAAAAATACTAAACTTATAAAAGAACTTGTAAAGAATAAAAAAAGTACAAATCTTAGAAAAAACAAAACTTTAAAACTTAAAAAAATTAAACAAGATTTAAAAAAAAAAAAACTACTAAACATATCAAAAAGGAAAAAAGATTAGCTGGATTGAAGAGAAACCCTTCCCCATCCTCTGTCACGCATGAACATGAGCCTTGGGCTTGAATACTCGTCGGGCACCCTATTTTTCCCCTCTAGTTGGAAAGCGCCCCTGCGCAAAGGGTGGGAACGTTGGGTTGCACTCCAAGTGGAGGGAAGGGAGTGGTTACACTCCTGGCGGAGGGGAGGGAGAGGTCACCCCACATTGCGTCCGAGATTGGGGATCATGGGAATGATCAATGGAGGATAAGGATGGATTGCTCCTCGAGCCAACTAATTCTTTTTTATTTTTGATAAGTTAGTAGTTCTTTTTTAAGATTTTCTTCTTTAATTTTAAAAAAAAAAATTAATGATTGGAAACACTCCTAGTGGAGGGGAGGGAGGGGGTGCCCCTATAGGTTCCCAAGATATTTCCCTCTGTATGCTATGATACAAGTGGTCTTGTGCTCCCTTGGGAAACCCCTCCATCCCCTTCTTTAAAAAGAAGTAAAATAGAAAATAATGAAAAAATACAAAAACAAAAAAAAACAAAAAACTATGACAAAAAAACTAAAAATTGGAAAAACTTTTCTAACCTCTCAAGTGCCATAATCTTTTTTATTGGATATCTCTTTGGTTCCCTTAAAAATCCCTTGTATATTTCTCCAAACCCTTCGACCAATGCTCCTCGAAGATGAATAGTAGTTAAAAAATACAAAACGAAAATCTTTATATAGCATAGATTAGGTTTAACATTATTAGTTTTTGAATATGGGATAAATAAAAAAGACAAAAAATGTAATTACCTAATGCATAGAAAATAAACATAATAGACTTTGTGTGATTTTAGTAGTTTTATAGATTTAATTATGTTAGTGTATTTAAAACACCTATACAATTTAATCGACAAAACTTAAAAATTTATTTAATTTTGGAGGGAAAGTTTCATTCTCCTAGTTCTAAAATTGTTGGGGGAGGTGGACAGTTGCACCATTCTATTTTTGGGTGAGAAGCAAAGGAAAATTTAATTCTCCTAGTTACTAAGATTGTTGGGTTTACCATTCTATTTTTTGTTGAGAAGTTGTGGGTTCATCTAATAAAGAAGTAAATTACATTTTTGAAGCATCATCATCTTGGTCATGTACTTCTTCTTATGTTGTTGGTGAATATTATGGAAATGCGTCCAATGCCAATGAACAGTTGCATTTTTCATCTACTGGGGATATTGATTGTAATGCAAGAAATGTGATTAAGCATGATGATGAAGAATTTTCTAATTTTGAATATTTTGAAGGCACCAATGATGAAGGGGAATATTGTGATGCAGATCATTCTCCTCAACAACTTAATGATAATATCTATTGGAAGGGGTTTCTGATACATTAGTAAAAGACACTGCGCAAGAGGAATATTAGCGTGCAAAGCGGAAATCAGAATATATTTTATATCTTATGTCACCTTTTGTTGTTTTGGACCATATTTTGTGGATATTGGTCATCATTTTGTAAAATCAACTAAGAATTAATTAGAAGTTGTCTAAGTGGACCTTGAATGTAAAGGCGCAAGCCTATAAGTAGAAGTACAATGCAAGTGTTAGAGAGGTTTTTTTTACATTATCTTGAGCTTGATCTAGATACACATTATCTGACTGGGATCAGTTGATCTATTAACTGTGAATTTTTAAGCGAAATGACAAGGTAGAAGTTGATCTAAATCGTTGTGTCTTTCTGTTTTATTGTTTTCTGCGACTCTATGATGAATGTTAAGTGAATGTGTGACATGGATCTATAATGCGATGTTTTCATGCTTAAGATTGATGCCACATTGCCCCTTCCTATTATGCAAAAACTTGGTTCCGTCAGCTCTCCCTTGAACATCTCGGGTGAGACCTCATCTGCTCTGCGAGTTTTGTTGGACAGGGTAAATCCTATTTGGTTTGGTGCTCAAGGAGATCACGATGGTTTAGATGTTGACAGAGTTGGAACCCTTGTCGACTATGTTTTGTTGGCCGGGTTTGTGTCAACAAATAGTTTTGTTGCTGGGACCTTGTTGCAATTGAAGGGAGGACATGTTCTGGCTCGACCAACCCCTAGCAGCAACGTACCCATGCCTCCGCGCACTACATCACAATCAAGAAGAAACGCAAGTACAACACCGACCTGTCCGACGGGTCAGCAGCACTCTAATAGTAGCAGTAGATCAGCATTGGTAGGAAGAAGGCCCAGAATGGTGGGCGATGAAGCAAATTTATAGTTGTTCCATGGGAATGGGACTAAGAATCCAGAACAGTACTGGTTCCTGTGTGAAACAGTATGGACTGTAAGAAGAGTTGTGGATGATGATGTTAATAAGGACCAATTGGCGACAACCCTGCGGGGTCGTGCACTAGATTGGTATATGAAATTTGTACAAGTTCCTATGGGGACTCCAATGAAGAAATTGGAAGAAGTCAAGAGATAACTTAGTGAAGAAATCAGAAAACCGAAGTCTGAAGCGTAGTACATTATGGAACTAAAGGAAATTAAGCAGTATCCCAATGAGACTGTTCGGGATTTTGATCAGAGGTTCAAGATACTCAAGGAAAGAGTCATTTCTTACATGAGTGACATTCAGCACAAGGAATGGTTTACTGCAGCATTGTTAACCCATATCAGACTACCACTTATGCAGCAGAAAATCGTGACACAGAGAGAGGCTCTGGAGATATCCATGAAGTGGGAAGCTTCACCCACTGGAGAAAATGCAGTTGGTATGAACCAAATTCAAACGCAGTTAGCAAACTTGACACTTTAGTTACAAGACATTAAGAAGGGAAATGAACAACGTGAGGATCTCTGGTGCACTCGATGTCATGCAGATGGACATACAAAGGATACTTGCCCAGATTTCTGAAACTATATGTTGTCAGGGGCGTTGAACCCTTTGAGTTGCGGTAGTGTACCATGGTGTCACATTTGTCAAGTATATGGGCATTGACATGAGGAATGTGGATACATGCAGAATATGGTGATGAAGCCGACAAATATATACTACTCATTTTGTCAATATGTCGGGCATGAAGATAGAGACTGTCGCGCATACGACATACTCCAAGAGAGAACATATGACTCGTATTATGTGAAGGGAGAGGATCATCAGGAAGTATAGCCTCCGCAGCCGAAGGTGGTACAACCACCACCTCAACAGTAGTATGTACCTCCACCGCAGATGCAATTTATGCCATAGCAGTAGATGCCACAGCTGCAGTATAATCAGATGCTAATGGCATCGTAGCAGCCACAATATGTTCAACAGTAATCGAATCCCCCGCAGCAGTAATTGGATCAGCTGCAGTACCAGCAACAAGGAGGATTATGTGGAGGATTTCGAGGATGAGGAGGAGGCTTTGATCGAGGAGGCGGACAAGGTCGCGGACTTATCCAATGGTACAATTGTGGCGTACTCGGGAATTATCAGAAGGATTCCCCACATTTGCATTGCACATGCACATATTGTACTGTGATTGATAAAACTATTGAGAACTGGTCACAGTTGATTGCGAGGTCATAGGCCGGAAATGTTCCACAGTTTCAGAGCCAGAATCAGTTGCAGACCCAGAATCCAGTCCAGGACCAGTTGCAAAGTCGGAATCAGAACCAAATTCCATTTAAGAACCAAATTCAAATTCATAACCAGAATACAACTCAAAATGGGAATCAACCGGTGAATCCACCATTGAACCGGAATCAAGGATCGATGATTGCGACAATCTCGGTAGAGCCCAGAATGCAGGATGTTGACGTTGCTGTCGTCACTCGCGGAGGTACGACAACTAGAGAAGATAGTTTGATTCCATAAATCTGGTTAGCTGGAAAGAAGAAAGTCCAATTTGGTCTCAACACGGAGAAAGACACATTCTTTGAAGCACAAGACAAGATGCGCAAAAACCCCAGTATGTTAGCTGTGTACGAAATTCCTACTGCATTTGATTCCACTTTGGAGGCAGGACCATCACAACAGCATGGTACCTTGCAACATTTTTTTTAGAGTTGCTTGTCACTGGAAAGAGATCTCTATGCTCTTTCCAAGATTGAGAACCTGTTGCACTGACCAACGAAGGGACGGAAGGATTCCATGGTGAATTCATTGCATAAGAAAAAGACAGGCAAAGAGATTTGCATGAACATCCAAATTGGAGACTATGAAGTAGATTCAGTTATTCTGGATCTAAGCTCAGATGTGAATATTCTGACAAAACAGACATGGCAGAAAATGGGGAGGCCAACATTGGGTTGGTATCCAATACAGCTGCGACTGGCTAATCAAGCCAAGGTACAACCGATTGGGCATGTGTCACACCTCGTAGTGGACGTCGAGGACATGAAGACTTATTCTGACTTCGATGTGATCGAAGTCGTTGATGGTGGAGGCTCCTATCCTGCACTGCTGGGGATTAGATGGGCCACTGATAGTATGGCAGTGATCAATTTTAAGAAGCGCATGATGACATTTGAGAACCAAGACATTAGATTCATCGCTCCAATGGATCCAAATGAAGGGCAAAGATATGTTGAGCCAGTGAAGGATGAAGTTGTCAGAGGATGGGATCATGCTTATAATATTTCAGAAGATTATATACATTCGACTGTTGACGGAGAACTTGGGTGGCGCAGCGCTAGCTCTACGTCATCTGACTCTAACGATGCTTTAGAGAACTGGTAGAACCGCTTGCATGAAATGTCACTACAGAAGTGCGGCTTGATTACGCAATCATTACATCGCGTCACGACTGACACCATTGAATTGCCAATTTATGAAGGACTGCCTGAGCTATCTGAGCTTCTTGTTGAATTCGAAGATAAGGTGTTAGACCCACAACGATTGCTGACGTTGGAGGAAGCGCTGAAGGCTACCTTAGCATGCTGGTGGGCAACCCATAAGAATTCGATCATTGGATGGTTGCAGTGTCGACGATTTATGACAGTTTGCTTCGATGATACCGAATTGTACCATGCTTGGAGATACGACGGAAGGAATAGTCCTGGTGATCATTTGATTGAGTGTCAGACTTTGTGGGCACCACGACCAAAGGATGAGTGGGTCCATGCCTTTGTCCTCACATTGGATGAAATGCCATGATCTTGGTATCATGGATAATTTTAGGGGAGAAATTTATCCCATGGGATATTTTTCCATGTTTTTCTCCCAAAAAATATTCACCATTTTGTGTTTTTTGAAGTCCCATTTCGCCCAATTTTGATGGGCTAAAATTTTTTCACCCTAAAAATCACCAAATTATTATATAAACGATATAAATCCTTGGAAATTAAAATATTTTTTGAAAAATATCGCCAAACATTTTATAGTTGGCGTTTTAAGAATTGGTAAGATTCGCCAACATTTATACACTTCTAAATCATTATGGTTCCTTAAAATGATCCCTGCTTGGTATGTATCCGCTTGAGCAAGTTTAAGCTTGCACAGGATGTTGTAGCATCCATCTTCATCTAAGTTTGATAAAATTTTGAGGGTGCAGCCTCCTAAGGTGTTGTAGCACCTCCATATAAACACAAACTCTTTTTATTGAAATTTGTCAGAGTAGAGATATTGTGTTGTACATTACTACTGATATATGTGTGTGTGTGTGCGAGAGAGAGAGAGAGAAATAGAAGCACTCATATTGTTTATTTAAGGGTTAAAGTGATCAAAGCTAAAAATACTGATTCACCCCCTCCCCCTCTCAGTATTGGCCGAGTGTTCTTCAATTGGTATCAGAGCCAAGTGCTTCATAAAATCCTGACCGCTTGAAGTAGATCCTTCAGAACACATAATGGGCTGAGCTAAGTTCAGGGATGTTCCTAGATTTGATGGAAGCAATTATGTTTACTGGAGCAAAAGGATGACTGCCTACCTAGTCTCTCTAGGATATGATATCTACAAATCTGTGAGGGATGGATACAAGGAACCAAAAGATGGTCCTACTACCAATAAGAAAATAGAAGAGTATGAGAACAATGTTGGAGCAGTAAATGCCATTCTTGCAGGGCTGAGTGAGACATAGTTCTTCAAAGTTATGAACTACACCTTAGCCAAGGAGATGTGGGACAAATTAGACACCATCTATCAAGGAGATTCTAAAGTCCAACAAGCAAAGCTCCAAACATATAGAAGTCAATTTGAGGGTCTCAAAATGATAGAAGAAGAAAAAATAGCAGCCTACTTTCAAAGGGTTGAAGAAGTTGTGAACACTATGAAGGAGCTTGGAGAAACAATGGACCCAATACAGGTGGTTCAAAAAATTCTCAGAACTTTGACTTCCAAATACAATCCCAAGGTTTCTACTGTTGAGGATAGGGAGAAATTGAATGAGCTGAAGATTGAGGAACTTCAAGGAATTCTAACAGCATATGATATGAGGATTCAAGAATCAATACAAAGTGAAGCAGCTTTCAAGGCAGCCAAGAACAAACATCAGCATAATGAATCATGTTCATTTTATTATGAAATCTCTGATGAAGAAATGGTCAACTTCGTTAACAAGCTTCCAAGAGGAACTGGAAGGTATAAAGGAAAGCTTCCATTGAAATGTTTCAACTGTGGAAAAATTGGACATTTCATTGTCAAGTGTCCCTTCAAGAAATATCAAAGAGGAACAATCTCACAAAGGAACTTCAAAGATCGAAGAACAACAGAAAAGCAAACGTTGTTCATCAAAACAGAAGAGGAATATGTCTCAGACTTTGAAGAAGAAAATGAATATTTTTTTGGAGATGACAAAAATGAAATTATGTTCTTAGCACAAGAAAACAATGAATATCAGCCTGAACCAGAAGAAGGAATCGTATATTTAGAAGCAGAATTGATTGCAGCCCTGTAAGAAATTGAGAACCTAAAAAATTTGAATGAAAAACTAGAACAACATCATCAACTTGCAAAGAATCTCTTGGTCAAAATATTAACAGAAGCTACTCAGAAAAAGGAAGCAGAAATGAAGTCTCTCAAGGAATATCTTTAGAAGTCAAAAGTTTCAAAAGAGCTCCACATATCTAGACAAGATACTTTCACAGCAAAGAAAAGATGGAGATAAAAGAGGGTTGGGCTACACTTCCAAATCAAAAGAGAGAAAACCAGAATGCTCCTTAAACCAATAAGTTCAGTTAATAAACAAGACTGGAAATTTATTGAAGGTAAATATGGCTCAGATTCATGAGCCATTAAATGAAGCTCAAAGACAATTAGACCTAAGAGAGAAGGAAGTTGAGAGACTTCAAAGCGAAGTGATCAGATTGAAATTAGATGATTCACTAGTGAACATAAGAGTTGAAGATGAAGACAGAAAAGTTACAAACACTTTCCATCCCTCAAGAAGACAAGTCTATTCTAGGTAAAGTCTATTCCAGGTATCATAGTTTGTTTCTAGGACACTATTATAACTGCTTTAAATTTGGTCATAAGACAATTGTTTGTAGAGAACCTAAAAGAAGTACAGTTGACTATCCCAGAAAGCAGTATAATGAGAATAGTACTCACAATCAGAATTATTTCTCTATTCTCACTCAAGAAATAGAGTGCTCAAAGTACAACAAATTTGGACACGCTGTTGAGGAATGCAGGTTGGAGATCACTCCTGAAAAAGACATGACAGAAGACATATGTGGAATATCTCTATATGCTGATAGGGATGTGAGTAAATGGCACATTGACAACAAGTGTACAAAACACATGACTAGAGATAATAACAAATTTCTCACATTCAAAACGAACATAGGTGGTGATGTATCAGTTGGAGACAATGGAACAGCCAAAATACTTGGAAAAGGAACTGTACCTCTAAAAGGAAATGCCAAAGCTCAAAATTTCCTTATGTTGAAGGATTGAAGCATGACCTACTAAGTGTTGGACAACTTTGTGATGCCAATTTCAATGTCACCTCTTTTATGCATCATTGTGAAATAAGAAGGAATGGATCCAAACATATCACGGGAAGAGGAGTCAAATCACCAGGATGTGTCTATGTTTTGGAAGAGATAGAAGGAGAAAGATGCTTCATCAATCAAAGTAATAACAGTTGGCTTTGGCACAAAATATTAGCCAACCTAAACTTTGACAACATAGTAAAAATTAGTCAAACTGAAGTTATTCGAGGGATACCAAAAGTTTGGAAACCTGTGAACAAACTATGTGGATCATGTCAACATGGAAAACAAGAGCGAGTTTTAAGGAAAAAGTGTATCAGTCCACATCACACCCTTTGGAAATTGTCCATATAGATCTATGTGGATCTGCAAAAACTCAAACTATTCAAGGTAAGCTATGCTTCATGCTATTTATTGATGATTATTCCAGAATGACTTGGGTTACCTTTTTTAAAAACAAATAAGAGGAATTTAAGAAATTTAAACTTTTTAAAGCTAAGGTTGAAAATGAGAGTGGATATAAAATCAAATGCCTCAGATTAGATAATGGAGGAGAATTCACATCAGGTGAATTTAAATTTTTTTGTGATAAAAATGGTATTAAGCGACAGTATTGCACATCCCGCACACCTCAACAAAATGGTGTAGCTGAGAGAAAGAATTGAACTGTTCAATAGGCAGTAAGAACAATGCTACTAGAAGCTAATTTGACTGAAACATTTTGGAGAGAGGCAGTAGGAGCAGCTGTTTACATCATAAATGGAGCACAACTAAGGGTCAACAGTGATAAGACTCCTTATGAATTATGGACAGGAAGAAAAGCCACTGTAGACTACTTCAAAATCTTTGGAAGCAAATGTTACATAAAAATCATTGATGACAACTTGGGAAAATTTCACTCCAAAACTGATGAAGGAATATTTTTAGGATATTCAACTGAAAAAAAAGGCATATAAATGCTACAACAAGCGTCTGAAGCGAATCATTGAAAGTATAGATGTAGTCATATATGAAGAATTGGAACAAAAACTGCTAGAATATGACTTTATTGAAACTAATGATGATGACCTATTTGATGAAGAAGAAACAACAAAAGAAGAAGCAAAGGAACAAAGTGATCAACAGAATCAGGCTGAAGGAAGAGAACTACTCTCTACTGCTACAAAGACTCCAAAGGGTAAGAATCCCTCCATAAAATATGTATGGAGAGACCATCCTGATGATCTCATTATTGGAGACATAGAAGAAGGCATGAAGCTTAGACCAGCACCACTGAAGAGAAATATATCCCTGCTCTCAACGATTGAACCAAAAACTTTCAATGAGCTTCCAACGATGAATTCTTGGAAAAGTGCTATGAAAGAAGAATTGGATCAAATTGAAAAAAGTGGAACTTGGGAATTAGTTCCTAGACCCCAAGATAAAAACATCATTGACACTAAATGGGTGTACATAAATAAATTAGATGAAAATGGGAAAGTCATTAGAAATAAAGCAAGATTGGTGTGTAAAGGTTATACTCAAATGGAAGGAATTGATTTTGATGAAACTTTTGTGCATGTGGCTAGGATGGAACTGGTCAGGTTATTTATGGCATTTGTTAGCTACAAGAACTTCAAGGTTTATCAAATGGATGTTAAGTCGGCATTCCTAAATGGAGTCTTGAAGGAAGAAATATATACTGAGCAACCTGAAGGGTTCGAAAGTCCAAAAAAGGAAGACTATGTCCAGAAACTAAAGAAAGCTCTCTACGGGCTCAAACAAGCACCTAGGGCTTGGTATGAACGCTTGGATAAGTATTTAATTCAACAAGTATTTCAGAGAATTAGTACAAACAACAACCTTTATCTCAAGTTCAAAGAAGATAAATTATTGATCACGGTTGTATATGTTGATGATTTGATATTTGGAAACAACGAGGAAAGTTTCAGTCAAACCTTTGCTGAAGAAAAGGAAAAAGAATTTGAGATGTCCATGATAGGTGAATTGACTTTATTTCTTGTTCTACAGATTTCACAAGATTCCATAGGTGTTTTTATATCTCAATCCAAGTATTTAAAAGAGATGCTTCAAAAGTTTGGCATTATAGAAAGCTCCCCTGTTTCTACACCAATGATGACTGGTTGTAAGCTCAGCAAAGAAGAAGAATCTCCTGTTGTAAATCACACAATGTATAGATCTGTGATTGGAAGTTTTCTATATATTACTGCATCTCATCTGGATATCATGCAAGCAGTTGAGCTAGTGGCAAGATTTCAAGCGAATCCAAAAGAATCTCATATGTCAACTCTCAAACGAATTCCCAGATATCTTAAAGGAACAATTGATTATGGGTTATGGTATCCAAAGGATAAAAAATTTGATCTCAAATCATTCTCTGATGCAGATTGGGTAGGAAGTCTTGATGAAAGAAAAAGTACAAGTGAAAATGCCTTCTTTCTTGGAAATCGACTAGTAGCTTGGTCAAGCAAAAAACAATCCTCCATTTCACTATCAACCACTGAAGCATAATACAATTTAGCAGCTGAATGTTGCACTCAGATCTTGTGGATGAAACAAATTCTAGAAGGTAATGAAATAAAAAATGATCAGCCACTCGTGATTTACTGCGATAACACAAGTGCTATTAGTATATCAAAAAACCCTGTTTTGCATTCTAAAACCAAGCATATTCCTATCAAGTATCATTTCTTGAGAGAAAAGGCACAAGATAGGAAGATAAAATTAGAATATGTGAACTCTAAAGAGAAAATAGTTGATATCTTTACCAAGCCATTACCAAGAGAGGCTTTTGAGTACCTTAGGGATAAATTGGGACTAATTCTCTCAGCTCAACAAAAGCAACACTAAAATTATCAATGCTAGAGGAAGTGTAGGACATCAAAGTTAGGGGGAGCGAGTTGACTTGTAGACTCAAGAACATTTGGTTGTTCAAAGTAAGCCTTAAGTCTGAATATTCAGATAGAAGACAATGAAGGCATGTTCTTGAGTAAACCCTAGAAAAAGATACTCCTCAATATTGCAGCAGACTTAAAGCAGAACTTGAAATAGTCTACAAAAAGGGGGAGCTTGAAACTTTTGTCTCATCTACAGCAGAGTTAGGGCGAGCATATTAGAAGATTCATCTGCACACTTATAAAAATCCTTTTCCATTGATGTCAAAGGGGGAGAATAGTATCAATCACAATTCTTCAAGACCTCAAATTTGATCAACAGGGTTGACATCAATGCCAAAGGGGAGACTCTTGACAATTTGTTGTCATTGATGTCAAAACTGTGTTGAATAATATGTATCCCTTCAAAGGATGTCAAACAAGTGAATACCTCACCAAAAGCACAATGGTGTTAGGGACACAAGCCCACAAAAACTATGAAGAAATTCGTGTGCATGCCATTAGGAGCACATGTGTGAAATAATGAAACCCTCAAATGATTGAAGAAGCACATGTGTGATGCACTGTTGGTTAACGACATTGGAAGAACCCTTCCTCTAATGGTTAAGGTAGTGACTTGTTTAAGACAAAAGCTTAAAAAACAAATACTAAATTTTTTTGATGAAATTGTCATTGATGCCAACATGGACTTGCAATGGCCCCATAGGATGTCATTGATGCCACTAAGTCCCACCATCAGTGCCTTGGATCCTTTACAGAGTGGGTTTGTTCCTTGAAGCACCTTGTACCCAATTGACAAGGTCCTTATACCCACAAGGATGGATCTTGATCCCACCACCTTGTTGAAGATGTTGAAGACCTTGTTGATGGTGTTGAATACCTTGGAGATGGTCTTGAAGCCCTTGTAGATGATGTAGAAACCCTAGATGGGTTGGAGAAGCATTAATGACCCATTCTGTGGTCATTCATGCTCTGATGGTGTCATGGTACCCCAGCAGGAGGTTTGGAAACCCCACAAGTGATGTCATGATGTATCTTGACCCTTGAGGGTCTCCTATTATGGTTGAGGTGGTTGAAGAAGCCTATGAAGCCTCTTTCTTGTTGAAGAATCCGTGATGAAGTTCTTGGAACCCACACTTATGGTGGTATGTTGGAACCCATTATTACAGGGTGCTTGGTGTCCTCTAAAGTTTAGATATTGAACCCACATATATGGTGGTTTGATGTTTTTTGGAATCTATATGGTCATTAGCATGTAGTATCCTTGTTATCATGCATCTGAAGCCCATAAGGTGTTGCAAACTAGTGGTGAGGTCTTTGTACCCCTCTTTTGGGGTTTTGGTACTCTTATGGTGATGAATATATAGTGGAACCATTGGATATGTTTTTAATGATATGGAGACCTTGAACAATGATGATGTATGGTCCTATTTGTGGTTATATGGATATTGGGATGTATATGGAGGTAGATTCCATGAACGTGCCTTGATATGTTGAAGAATACTTTGAAACTCTTGTAGTTGGTGGTGTGGTCTTTTGCATCCTCATGTGTCAAGTCTTTGACATTCTGAACAAATTGAAGATTTTAAGTGTATTGGACCATGGTATTGAAAATAAACCCATCATGGGGAGATATCCCTTGTCGTTCCATTTCCAATAGTAGGTGGCACGTCACGTGGCTCCTTACGGTTGAAGAGATATGAATGTTTGAAGTTGGTACCCCACCTTTTTGGGTGAGCCGACTAAACAAAAGAGAATTAAATTATTTGTAATTTTGAATTGCATGTCATCTCAAGGTAATATTTTTTCTCTACAACCCATATAAATAGAATATCAAGCATTTCATTTTTTCATCACCAATTCTCTTAGGAATTTCACACATTTTGGAGAAAAGTGCGAAATTGTGTGAAAGAAAAATTTATGGGCATCTTCACTAAAATTGACATATCTTTCTCATCCGGAATCGGAATTACAAAATTCTTGGATCGTTGGAAAGCTTGTTAAGAGGGATATGTAATGATAGGATCTATAGTTTATTTTGTTTTTTCTATTGTTTCTTCATCTTGTTATCTTCAAAAAGGTATGGTTCATTCTGCTGGGTTTCTCTTGTGATGACACATGTCTCTCATGGATAGAGTTCCTCTTTGATCTTAGTTTGTGAGGCTATATATTGGTATATCTATTTGAATTCATTCAATACATTATGGAGGCTATGATGATGATGTTGCATAAAATTTATGCTATGATATTGTCCTAAGAAAACCAGGAAGGGTCCTGAATGAAGAGTAGGTGCTCTTTGTATCCGTAGGTGCTAATTTTACCTCACGGTTGTAGTTGTTCCAAAACAAATACAGAAATATTACAAAATCATATGGTGTTGTGTTCTCTTGTGTTATGGTTCTTGTTATGACTTCATGGTTTAGATGCTTATGATTTATAAATGATGAAGTGATAGATGTTTATGAAATTATTATGCAAATGGTAGAATAATGCATTGATAAATTAATTGTTGATTGTTAAAAGTGAAAAAGTAATAAAGACTCCACACACAGATTCACCCCCCTCTCTGTGTGCCTGGTGTCTCTAAAAAAATGACCATGATTTAACCCTCAAGAAGAAGTCGGCTCCAGTGAGAAACAAAATAAATAAAAACCTTAAAATGTATGCTAGGTCGGCCGAGCAAGAAAAAATTCATCCTCCAATGTTGAAATATATAAATACACTCTAATTCTCATTAAAAGAGGCATGGAAAAATTTAGAATCTCTCTAAATTTCGGGTTTGTAGTGTAAGGTCTAAGGAGGACGCAAACAAGGAGTAAAGACCACTTATATATCATATTTTTGGATGTCTAATTATAGTAAAAAATAGCAACAGTCACAGTGCTTGAAGTTATTTTTTATTGGTTTGAATTTCAGTGGTTGAACACTCAAGAAGCAGTCACAGTGGACAACTTAGTGGTGTGGCAGCAGTACCAGTCAAGAAGTAGTCACAGTGGCTAGCTCAGTGGCATGGTAGCAGTACCAGTTAAGAAGTAGCCACAGTGGACAGCTCAGTGGTGTGGCAGCAATGCCTTATACTCATGATTAGTTGCCGGTACAGCTAAGAAGCAGTCACGTTTCCTTGGTCTCTGCGAACAGCTCGATAGTGTTATAGCAGAACCTTTTACTCAAGATCATTTGCTGGTTGAAGGTGAATAGGAATATTTTCACTATCGGAAAGAAAATTTTAAGAATATCTGAGAACTTGTATTGTAGCATAAAGATCAGTCGGTATTGAATTTCGTTTTTATAGGGTGGTAGGGTGGAGTTGGGAAAGACTCATTAGTCTTTGAGCAAGTTGAAGCTTGCACAGGATGTTGTAGAATCCATCTTCATCTAATTTTGATAAAATTTTGAGGTTGCAGCCTCCTAAGGTGTTGTAGCACCTCCATATAAACACAAACTCTTTTTATTGAAAGTTGTCTGAGTAGAGATACTATGTTGTACATTACTATTGATATGTGTGTGTGTGTATGTGTGTGAAATTGAAGCAATCATATTGTTTATTTAAGGGTTAAAGTGATCAAAGCTAACAATATTGATTCACCCCCTTTTCCTCTCAGTATTGGCCAAGCGTTCTTCAGAAACGATGGCAAAGATTACAGACTTGTTGCATGAATTCCAAGATCTGTTTCCTACGAAGTTTTTTGAGATGAAGGGGATACTGGGAGATTTAGGAGAGATGAAGATCCCATTGAAACATGATGCAAAACTAGTAAGGACACGCTTGTATCGTCTGAATCCGTGATACAAGGAAAGGGTCAAAGCTGAGCTGGATAGGATGTTGGATGCTGGAATAATTGAGCCTGTCAAAGAATCAGAATGGATCAGTCCTATGGTGGTCCAAGACAAGAAAACAAGTGAAGTTCAGATTTGTGTCGATCTGAGAAAATTGAACTATGCATGTATGCATTATCCATTTCCAATACCATTCACAGATGAAGTGATAGAAGGAGTATGCCATTAGGAGATGTATTCTTTCACAAATGGGTTTTCTGGTTATCACCAAATTAAGATCACGAAGGAAGATCGACATAAAACCAATTTGTTACTGAATGGGACTTCTTTCAATACACAGTGATGTCGTTTGGGTTGAAGAATGCACCTACGATATTCTCCCAGGTTGTTGTCGCGGCATTCAAAGATTTTATTCAGAAATTCCTACAAGTTTACATGGACGACTGTACAGTTTATGGATTGATCAGAGACCATTTGGAAAACTTGTGATTGATGGTGGAAAAATGTCAACAGCATCAGATCGTGCTGAATTTAAAGAAGTGTATTTTATGCTCACCCTTTGGGATGCTGTTGGGTCACATTGTTTACAAACAAGGATTGTTGGTTGACCCTGCAAAGATTGAGCTCAATTTGAGCTTACCACCACCTACGAACGTAAATATGCTCAGAGCAACGTTGGGGCACATAGGGTATTATCGCAAGTTCATATGGGGATACACTGTGATCACAACACCGATGGAAAAGTTGTTAAAGAAAGATGCATCATTTGTATGGAGTCAAAAGTGGCAAGGAAGTTTCAACACACTGAAATCCAAGATGGATTATGCACTGATACTAATTTTTCCGGATTGGGACAAGGAGTTCCTTGTTCACGTGGACGCATCATCCATTGCACTAGGGGTGGTGCTTGCAGAACCAGGAGAAGGAGATCTAGATCACCCTTTTGCATTCACTAGTCGAAAGTTGTCATTCACAGAAAAGAACTATACAATCACAAAGAGAGAAGGTCTGGTGATGGTATATGTGCTACAAAATTTTAGGCATTACCTCTTGGGCGGTCCTTTTAAGATGTTTACAGACCATTCTGATTTGAAGTACCTAGTCAATAAGCATGTGTTGGGGGGGAGATATGCCGTTGGCTACTTCTCTTTCAAGAGTTTGATTTCAAGATAATGGTGAATTCGGGTCGCTTAAATGCGGTCCCTGATCATTTATCCAGAATTGACATAGATGAAGAGCTAACCAATATTGAAGATGGAATGCCAGATGCGTAGTTGTTTAGAGTCGACATGGAAAATGATTATTATGATTAAATAATTCAGTTTTTGGATACGGGAAGCACACCAGAGGATTTCACAATAAGTCAAAAGAAAATGTTGGTGGTGAAGGCCTCGGATTTCCAGTTGATCGCTGGCCAGTTATACAAACTAGGACCAGATGAGATTTTGCGGTGATGTGTCCTACCGCATCAATAAGGGCATATTTCAGAAGAGGCCCATGCAATAGTTGTTGGTGGACACTATGGAGGATGAGTTAGTGCGAGAAAGGTGCTCTACACAGGGCTTTGGTGGCCCACTCTGGATAATGATGCAACAGGCTATGCAAGGAGTTGTGATGTCTATAAACAAACTGGAAAGCCATCAAGGAGAGATGAGATGTCGCTAGCACCCTAGGTGATATTGCAGCCATTTGATAAATGGGTTGTGGATTTTGTGGGACCAATCAACCCACCTAGGAAGAGAACTAGTGTGCGGTACATCATTACAACAATAGGCTATTTAACAAGATGGGTGGATGCCACACCAGTCGGGGATCGCACCACTACCACCGCAGCGAGGTTCTTATTTGATAACATTGTGACGCGGTTTGGATGTCCAAGGATACTGATGAGTGACCAAGGGAGTCACTTCATTAATCACATGATAAGCGCGTTGACGAAGGAGTTGCAGATACAACACAAGAAAAGTGCCCCATATCGTCCGCAGGAGAATGGAACAGTAGAAGCATTCAACAAGGTATTGGATCATGTGCTTGCAAATATATGTAATGCAAGTTGCGATGACTAGGACCTGAATATTCTAGCAGTTTTATGGGCATATTGCACCACTTGTAAAATATTGATAGGAAAAACATCGTTCAAATTGGTATATAAGCAAGAGGCTGTCATGCCTATGGAGTACATTGTTTCGAGTCTGCGCATTGTCGCGGCGATGGGTATGGATGATGAAGCATCTCTAGATGAGCATATGGATAAGTTGATGTAGCTCGAGGAGGACGACTTTATTGCAGGATTCTACTGGTGCATAGAGAAGGATCAACAGAAGGCTTGGCACAAACTCCACATAAAGAGTAAACAATTTCAGCAAGGAGAATTGGTGTTGTTGTACAACAACAAGATCATGAAGCATCCAGGTAAGTTACAGATGCACTAGTTAGGACCATATCTTATTAATTCAATTAATTCAGGAGGTGCAGTTCAACTACAACAGTTAGATGGAGCAGTGCTTCCAAAGCTGGTAAATGGTAGCAGGTTGAATCCCTATATGACATGCCCAAAACCGCGTGATGCTTAATGCATTGCGCAATGAAAAAAAAAAGTAGATAGGATGATGGATGAATGGAAGATGCACTAAGAGGAGGTGGTTGCACAAGAGTAGGATTTGGTAGTGCAGTTAGGAAGACATGTTGCGACAGGCACAAGGTTGCGCACGGAGTCAAATCATTAATAAATGAAGATAGGTAAATTTGTTAACCAACAACGCTTATGGAAGTGGCGCGTAATGATGGCGGATCCGACCGATGAGTTGGTAGGATCGACGGCGGATTCAGGTAGTTAATGCATGATTTAGTCATGATGATCACATTGATTTAGTAATGATGAGTATGATTCAATTTGGTGCTATAAAAGGGGAACTCGACGCGGTCAGAAGACACCATTGTGTAGAGTTGAGTTGAGTTGTAGAGCTTCCAAGTTGTAGAGCGAGTTGTTAAGAAAGGGTGAGGAGATTGAGGAGGTTGCTAAGTCCATAGAGGGTGTGTGATTATTAAGTCTTGAGAGGAATTGGTGTGGCATGCAGAGTAACCTAGACGTTGTAGATATTTCAAGTGAGCGATATTCACCAATCATACCAGTAGAAATCATGGAAGAAGTAGCCAGTATGCAAGTCGGATCGTCGATGGTGTCGAAGAGGAAGAGAAAGGGGCAGAATCCTAGCTCTCCGATGCCACAGAAGAGACAGACCAGAACGTCCGCAAGGGTTCAAGGAGAAGACACTGCACAAATGGGGCTAGCGAGCTCGGGAGTCTTGGAGTCTGTAGCTCAAGCAGGGGTGTCTCTCAAGGACATACTTGGATATATACCTCCTAGTTGGCTTGGTGCGAAGGCCAAGAGGCCCACAAAAAATTAGAAGTATCAGATAAGGATGCTAGTGATACCACAAGGGATGGTATGCACTTCTGACATCGTGCCTACGTTGTTGTAGATGAAATATGAAGACCACGACTTACTCACACTAGAGGATGTTGCGCATGAACCATATGTGTCAATGGTAGCGGTCGGAGGTGGGACGATAGAGCGCATATCACAGGACTAGGCGCATGGGCTGGATAGAGCCGGGCTACTTGGGTTGATCAACATGCCGCATTTTGGGCGGCCGACTAAAGTGAATGCATGTGTGAAGCATCTTTTGGCGTGCTTCCATGGTGGATTTTTTATGGTTAGATGAGCTAGTTGAAGTCATGATGGGGTTAATTTCATAGATAACAGGGCTACCCAAGGATGGGCCAGACCCCTCACAATATTTCCATAGCAAAGATAATGGAAAGAAGTTGGTGGCAACACTGAAGAGTCGTTATGCTCTAGAGCGCGACGGGAGGGAATACTGCATTGATAGTATCAATGACCGTGTAGTACGTATTGGCGCAATGATTTTGGCCAGTAAAGTGGTAAGGAAGAACAGCCCGGTTCAATGTAATTTAGGGGTGGTTGCATGTGTTGAGTTGTGTGCGCAAGGTGTACAAATGAACTTGTCCCTTTTTCTTATGAACCAGATAGTGGAGGATGCAATGGCAGCACAGGCAGGTGAACAACCATTCACATACAGTTGGATCCTCATTTTAATCGTGTTAGTGGCTTGAATGGAGCCAGATGATTACTAGGGCATGGATGTCAAAGCGATAGAGGTATGCAAGGGTGTGAGATATCAAAATTTATGGTGGGTAAGAGAAGCAGAGAGATTGGCAGACTGTTCGATCCAATTTTGTATCTATGGTGAAGCACTGCAGGTGGAAGTGGTAAAATTTCCAAGACTAACGGAGGAAGCCACGACAAAATATCAAAGGATTGTGCAGTTCACAATTGGACCCCATGTTATTCATGTTCAAGCGCGACGGGACACTGCTAAGCAGTGGTTGCCAATGAGATACAAGGTGACTGATGCGGAACTGGAGGCAATGAATAATGATTGTCCTGTGGAATGGCGAGAACCAGTCAGTGTAGTAGAATTCTCGACGAGACCCCCAGCAGATGCACCTGATGATCTTGTGTGCAAAGATGACCAACAATATGATGAAGAATCGTCGATAGAGACACCTATTGACTCAGAAGCACAACACATATTCAAGGAAATAAGAACAAAGAGGCGCATGGACCAGGCTACGAGCAATAGTACCATGTCAGCAATGGAAGCGCAATTAAACCGACTCGTCAAGGCCATTAACGATGCAACTGACGTGACAACAAAGGAAATTAAGAAGTCGACACAAGATGGATTCGCAAAGGTAAGAACCAAACTGGATTTTGTATATGTTGTTGTTTCAAAAAGAGCGCTCAAGAGTGCGACTGTGCAGGAGTTCGCTTCAATCAGCACTAAGCCCCAGGATAGGAATGTTCAAATTCCCCCGACTACAATTGACATTGGATGAGAGGATTTGAATACCTCCCTGCACCAGTTGCAGGATGTATCATTGGATATCAACGTGTTGTCCACATAGATGTTGGTACACTTGTAGCAAATTGTCAACTAGGAGTTGGCAGACAGGGAAAAAGAGATCAAGGATCAATTTTTATGATCGTAGGAGAAAGAGGAGGTGACACAAAAAGAAGTAGATGAGTTGCGGCGCACTTAGGATAAGTTGATGGAAGAAAAAGCGCGGGAGATAGAAGAACTGAAGAAAGCATAATAAGAGTTAAAGACGAGGAATGCCGAGGCAATCACGGAGTTGAAGAATGAGACAGATCACCTCATTGTTGAAAAGGCCCACCTTTTTTACAGTCGAATACAAGTGGAAGAGGCAGTTGCGAATGTGTGTAAGCACATATGTGAAAACACCGTGGAACTAGATGCAGTTGCAAAAGAAAGGAGACTAGGGGAAATTATTGTGCAGTTGTAGAAGGACAACAACATTTTGAATGCTCTAGTATTTCCAGACACACCTCCTGAGAAAATTGCCAAGAGGAAGACTGCCATAGAGGAAGTGGCGGCACAACTAGAAGAGCTGGAGAAGGAAGCTAAGAAGGTCACTGAGGCAATGATGGAATTTTGGGGTAGCGTCATCCAAGACCCACAGTTAGAGCAACTAACCAAGCAGTTGCAAGAAGCAAAAGAGTAACTAGAGACACTGAATACTGCATTTAGAGCAATGTCGTCAGTCGTCCAGATAACATGGTCGACCGAATTGAGGGAGTTGCAGCAGCGGGTTGGAGAGGCTCAGGAGCGACAGTGGAAGAAAAATGATCAGCTTGATGAGTTCCAATACATTGGGGCACAACTTTCTGTGAAGGAAGTTTTCGTGCTACAAGCTGTGCGGGAAGGTAAGAAAGAAGTTACCAAAAAGATGGTGGAGAACCCATTGAAGCAGGATTTGACAGGGAGTTAGGATATTGCTGAGAGAATTCAAGCGTAAGTAAAGGAGATCACTCAATAGTATGAAGACTTCAAACTGAAGATCAACGAGTACACCATGTCCAATTGACGTGGCTCGAGAGCGAGCCACAAGATTGTGTTGGGAGCCTGTTGGCAAGGGTTTCATATACATTAGTTGCACAGCATCGCAAATGTTGCACAAGCTCAAAAGACACCACGCAAGAGGAAGATTAGCGTGCAAAGCAGAAATTAGAATATCTTTTATATTTTGGACCATATTTTGTGGATATTGGTCATCATTTTGTAAAATTAGTTAGAAGTTGTCTAAGTGAACCTTGAATGTAAAGGCGCAAGCCGATAAGTAGAAATAGAGTGCAAGTGTTAGAGAGGTTGTTTTTTACATTATCTTGAGCTATATCTGGATACACATCATCTAACTGGGATCGATTAATCTGTTAACTATGATTTTTGAAGCGATATGACAAGGTAGAAGTTGATTTGAATCATTGTCTTTATGTTTTACTGTTTTGTTGTTTTTTGCGACTCTATGATGAATGTTAAGTGAACATGCGACATGGATCTATGAGCGATGTTTTCCTACTTTAGATGATGTTATTTTATTGGGTCTGTTTGCGCATTAGTATGTTTACTGCATTTATAATGGAATGATGCGATCTGATGTCAGATCTATTAATGTTGCACTAATTTGTTAAGATTGATGCCACATTGTCACTTCCTATTCTACGGAAACTTGGTTCTGTCAGCTCTCCCTCGAACATCTCGGGTGAGACCTCATCCGGACAGGGTAAAACCTGTCTGGGTCGGTGCTCAGGGAGATCACGCTGGTTTGGCTATCGACAAAGTCGAAACCCCTGTCGACTGGGTTTTGTTGGCTGGGTTTGTGTCAACGATATTAATAATATTTCTCCAAGTAATGATTTTGATTACAATTTAAGTGGATAATTTAAAGGTGTAGATGAAGATGGTGGATATTTTCCTTCAAGTGGGGATTTTAAAGGCACCAATGAAGAAGATGAAGGTTTTCCTCCAATTGGGGATTTTAAATGCATTGATGAAGAAGAGGAATATTTTCCTCCAAGTGAGGATTTTAAAGGCACCGATGAGGATGATGAAGACTCTTTTTGAAGTGGAGATTCTAAAGACACTGATGGGGATGATGACTATTTTCCTTAAAGCAAGGATTTTAAAGGCATCGATGATGATTTTGGTGATGACGAATGCAACTATAATGATGATTAATGATTTTCCTCTAAGTTGTGATTTTAAAGGTACAATGATGATAATGTTGATGAAGTCTTTCCTTTGTGTGGAAAATTTAGTGGCACCAAGAGTGTTAATGATTATGTTGATTTCTCCTTAAGTGAAGAACTTCATAGTGGATCCAATGAAATTGGTGATGAGAATAATCATTTTCCTACTAAGTTTGTTGTTCCTCTTACCGACGAGATTTTCAATGAGCATGATGATGGGAATAGTAAATAGGATGATATTCCTCCTTGTGATGAGGAGATTCATACTGACAAGGATCTTGATATTTACATAAACATAATTGAGAAAATGCAAAGAAGTAGTGTCACCGTGCGTACGATTAGGAATAAGAGTAGACCTTTTTATATCAATACAAAAATTCCAATTATACAAGGTCTAGGAAATAATTTCTCACAAGTCCAAGTTCTATTATTGATTTGACTTCTAGTTAGCATTATCAAAACAATTGTTTGAAAGGTGTACACTACAATTATGCCTTGGAGAAAAGAAAGGAATAATTTTCAATGAACAAAAATACGCAAATTCCATATTTAGTGGGGTGCATGATATGCACAAAGATAGGTCATGAGTATCACATTGGAAATAAGTTTTGCTTTGCAAAAAGGAATTCAAAGGAATTCAATCAATTGGTAATATTTGTCTATCAAGAATCCAAACAAGAATAGAGAGTGATCCTACATTTTATTCTAAATCACTTCATGGACAAACCAATGAGCTATTAACAAACATTGCAATGTCATGGATGCATGACTTCTTTTCCAAGCATGGAGAGAGTATGCCAAATAGAGATACAATACACATTCCAAATCACTTCACATTGAGGAAAGAAATCTACAACTTATACAAAGAATATGTTGAAGGCATCGAAGGAAATGACAAATTCACAAGATATGCACATTTTACAAGACTATGGAAAAAATAGTTCAACAATGTATGCATTCCTATGATGCCAAGGATGGGGTTTTTAGTGCATGTGCTTCTCTTAAAGAAAGACGGAATAAATTAGAAGGAATAAAAAGAGGTATGTCTCTACAAAACTATTTGTTAAAACTAGATAATTATCAACTATGAATACTTGTTATTAATATTTTCATTTTATGTTATTTATAGATTCTATTATCAACGCACTTCAAATACATCACAATCGGCAATCAAATGAACGAAAAAAGTTGTACAAGCATTGCAAGAAGTCTTATGACGCTCCACGTAAATATCTAGGTTTGATAATTGATTACATGGATTAAAAAAAATGTGTTTGCCACATTTTTGTCTATACACAAAAGAATTCAAAGGAGAAAATTTATATCCAATTTCACTTGGTCGGTTGTATAGTTTTTTATGCTCAAATGTCTCCAAGGGTTTATTTTACAACTACAAATATTCATAATGATGCAAATATGACCATCACCATAATTCACCATGTGCTTACTCATTGGTCTGGTAATCTTCCTCAAGTTCTATATTTGCAATTGGAAAATACCAATATGGAAAACAAAAATCATATTGTGTTTGATTATCTAAACATGCTTGTTGAATTAAGAATTTTTCAAAAAGTAAAAACTAGTTTCTTTCTTGTTGGGCATACACTTACCATATTGATCAAATGTTTAGCAGTTTTGTAGTAACATTGAGGAGTAAGAATGTTGCGAACCTACCATCATTAATTGAAACTATTAGAAAATCATACAATCTAAAGCTTATTTTTCACACATTTGAAAAAACTATTGACATGTGAAGATTTATTTAATGATCACATGATGAAGAAAAGTGCATTGAATTGCTTAATGACATTAGCTTCCACTATCAATTTCGTATAAAAAAATATTGATGGAAAAACACCAGTATGAGGCAAGCAATACTCAACTAGTGCAAAATGGGGTCCTTCATCAAGTTTATCATTTCTGAAATTCATCCCAAATCATGAAATGTTTGCTTCAAAGTTATTGTTATTACAAACAACTACTAAGATCCCATAATGCACGTTGACTTAATAAAGATGTAAATTCTTTTAAATTCTTGGAAGAAGTCAAGAAGTGTATCAAAACGACATATGAATACGTTCATGTTATTGATTCCATTTGGTGGGAATCTTTATTTTAGCAAAGCAACATAATTTAAAATGCAACAAATGGATATAAAAAATTTTAAGACTTCATTTAGTTGGCCACAGAGTATGTCAAATGAACACGAGGAAATAGATGTTGCTGAACAACATGAACCTCAAGTTGTTATTGAGTCTTCTCAAACAGAGGAAAGGGAAATGTATATTGGGTCTAGAAGATCATGTGCACGACATGAAGCAAGGGAAGACCTTTATAGGTTATCAATACTAGATATCAAGGAGGGTTACATGATTGCAGTTTTGGCTACAAAAGATCCATGTGATTATACATTCTGGATTGCAAAAGTTATGAAGGTCAATAAAGAAAACGAGGAATTTCTATCAGTTAAGGTACATTGGTATGCAACAGAGCACACCCATTGCATGGGATGTGCAAGCCAGAGATGATGGTCAAGAAACAAATTTGCAAAAATAGAAAAAGAAAGGTCAAAATGTACATTAGGGGAATTTTGAGGTCTAAAATGGGCCTCAAAACAAAAAAATATAATATCAAAATCAACTTTAAAATAACCAATCACGTTCTAGAGAATGGCATCATCCCTTATGGTTGAGGTGGCATTGCTTGATTTAAATATACTTGTCAAATTCTAAATTGTGGATGCAAATGCATAGTTAACCTTATTCAAAATGGAAAAAACTAGTTGCAAATTACTTCTGAAAATAATATTTGTATACTCAATACTCCTTAAGTACTTTCTTATATAGTAAATGTTTAAATATAAAATATATATTATTAATACCAAAAATAAAAGTTGAATTTAAAATTCAAAATATATGTACCTTTAGATATAATGAATGATTTCATCGTAATTGGTGGTTTTCAGTTGTTTATTTACAGGTTGTGTTGTTTTTTTGTCGTGAGTTGTGAATGCTCCTTTGGGTCTATTTTTTTTGGCTATCATTTGTTGAGTTGTGTTCTTTTACTGTCATAATTTGTGAGGGAACTTTTGGGTATCGGTATTATGAGAAGCAATCGGTTGTAGGTTGGTCGGTGGATCTGTTTAGAGGGTTTGTTTTGGTCATGCACTTGTCAAAGGGTTGTGGCAGGCAGTTTTTTTTAGTGGGGTACGATGGAGGGTTTACTTGTCCACGTGAGCTATGATGTCACTAGGGGAGATGATGCAGCATCAGACGAGTGCTAGGCTTGTGAGGGTTTGTTCAAAACTGACGATGAATACTGGGATATTTATCAAAAAGCACAAAACAACCCTACATATAGGGTTTATGAGGGGTGATGAACCAATCATGGGTAGTTGTGGTGTTTTCTGGGGTGGACCTTTGAAGGGGCTAGTGATTTCAGCTAGACCGAATTTAGGGGATGTTCACAGTGGTGGCCTTCAGTTAATTGGTTCATTGGATGGATATGGTGGTGGGNAGATTAATTTCTAGCTCGGGATCAAGCCATGGGACTTCTAATCATTCCAAGAAGTGGTGTTTCAAGCAGGGTGGGAGCAAAATGGTTTTAGGTCAAGACATGGGCTTGGAGGATGTCGTGGGATTATCATTAAAGACCCTGGTTGGTAAATTCAGTTACAAAGCTATGAATAGTCAGTTTATTGTTGGATCGGTGAAGTCTACTTGAGGGCCTCTGTTGGGCTATAATCCTGAAATATCCATTCTCCCAAAAGAATCGTATGGTTTCATTTTTTACAAAGAGGCACATGAATCCCTCATTCTTCATAAAACCTGGTTAAAGGATCATGGGAGTTTGATGATCAAATAGCAGCATTTGGCCTTTGAACGAAATACAAAAAATATTTGTTTTAGACACTTATGGGTCCTGTTTCCAAGTTTTCCCCTAACTATGTGGAACATAGAGGCATTTTCTACAGTGGGTAATCATCTCAGTCGTTTATTACATGTTGGGGAAGCGGTTTTGTGGGGAATGGATAAGTGGGTTGGGCATACGTTGGTTGAGATTGATGTTTCACAAGCTCTACTAGATAAGATAGATATTGAATGGAGGGGTCACACATTAGTACATGCCATGGACTACTAGGGACTATCCCTTTTGAGTGCTTGAAGTGTAAGGAGGTGGGGAACCTTTTGAAACAATGTTTGTCTTCGAGCTCGAAATCTGATTGGGATGACTCAATGGATGGATTCCTAGAGTAGTAATTTGAGGAAAGAAGTGATCTGGAGGATGTGTTTGCCTTACGGGTCGAGCAAAGGTTGAAGACTATCCATATAGGGTTTGACTCTTCTTTAGATGATCCTTGTATTATCAGTAAGCTGAAAAATTTGGACTCTGCTTTTTTCTCTACCTTAAATGATATGGAAATGAATTTTATTAACATCCTAGAGTTATTTGATCGCTTCTTAGGGAATGATGGGATGGAGGGGGGATCTTTAAATACACCAATGGATGCTCCCTCAAATATAGTGGGTGTCGATTTTGAGCCTTTGGGGGATGTTGTTTTGGGGGTGGTGGGTGGGGTTTCAGATCCATCCTTGGGTTTTGTGGGAGCAGTCACTAGATGTATTGGGGGGGAGTATCAAGTTATGTTATATAAAAGTTTCCATCTTTATCGGAGGGGGTGAGGGATGCTGATATTTTTCTTTCAGGCTCGACAGGGAACACTGTTGGGGATGTGAATGGTGTTTCGGTTGGTGGGGGGGGGGTTACTTTTCTTATGGAAACAGACACGTCCATCATTTATCATGCTCCTCCTAGGGTTTGTTAGAGTAATTAAAATTTAATCCTCTTCCTCAACAAATGTGGTTCTTTCTACCTTGGTGGCATCCTATAGTGACATGGTTAAGAAAAATCCTTTACATACTTTTGTGGGAACTATTCCTAAAGTTGTTTCTCTATCTAATGTTCTTAATGATGAGATGTCCAAGGGGCTGCAGGAGAAATCAAATTCTAATTTATCCTCTCATGGGGTTATTCAAAGGGAGTTGTTAGGGGGGGGATCCATCCATATTTTTCCCCTTTAAAGACTAGGAGTGCTTAGAAGGGTAATCCGAGTAAATTTTTTCTTGATGGTGGGGTTATTGGCTCTTTGACCCCCTTGGGTGGGCCTTTTCCTTTGGTTCAGGGGCTCTTAGAGATCATAAAGCCCTAGCGCAGGCTAAAAAATTATTTTTCTCTCTTTAAATGTGAGGGTAGTGGGGGGCACTCCAAATACCCATCCCTTAAGAGATTGATTGATAAGACTCGCCCTAACATTATATTATTTAGGAAACTATGATGAGCGGGGATAAAGCCCATGTAATTTTCTCCAAAATTATTCCAAGGCGGGAGATGTGCTCCTTTGATTTTGTGGGGGGGGGGAGCTTTTGTCATCCTGGAATCTCCATAAATCTAGACTTTCTCCTTTCTATATTTCATTTGGGATATTACTATGCAATAGGATTATTGGTTTTGATAGTGAGCTACACTTGGTAAATTTCTATGGACCGTACCAGGAGTGTAAAGATTTAAGTAGCGAGTGGAGATGGAAGGTACTCTTAATTTACCTAATCTAATCTTGTGAGGTTATTTGAATTTCACTTTGAATGCTTCTAAAGTATGGGGAGATGGTCCATGTTTGGATCCTCTATGTGATTATTTAAATGAGAAATTTCAGTAAACGAGCTTGATTGATATCATGCTTGTCCCATGGGTTTCAACTTCGCGTAACTAGAGGGTGGGGATTAATGGTGTTTCCAAGTATATGGACAGATTCTTTATTTCTGAGTATCTCATCGAAATGTTGTTTAGATATCACTCGTGGGTGCGTTCATCAGAGGCTTCTGATCACTCTCCTATTTTTTTTCAGCTTCATTTATTTGAAGCTAAGGCTCCTTATCCTTTTAAATTTAATCATGTGTGGATCAACGAACCAGATTTTACGCAATTGGTTGGAAATGAATAGGCTCATTTGGATGGGATGGACATTCCCTTGGTTATGGATAGACTAGTTTATGAAGATTGCGTTTATTAATTGGGAAAAGGTTAGAAAGGTGGCTTTGAAGCATGAGTTAATTTCTTGTAAATTGGAGATTGAAGCTTTGCATAAGTCTAATTTGGGCGATATTTTCTCCAAATCTGAAGAAGAGAGATTGACAGTCTTGGAGCTCAGTAAATTGAAAACGCTAAGTGTGGAGGAGGAAACGTGGCGGCTGAAGAGTCAGGCAGTTTGGTTATCTCAAGGTGACCTCGATACCAAATATTTTCATAATTTTGCAGAGGGAGGAGAGTTCAAAATTCTAGGGAACTGCATAGTACAGATGGCCATCTACTTTCGAACCCCAAATAGCCTGTAGGTGAAGCCATTAACCATTTTCAATCTTTGTTTCGGGATCCAAGGACTACATCTATTGTTGATCAAATGAGCATTATTCAGAGATATCCCTGTTTCTTTTCAGTGGCTGAAGGTATCCTTGGAGGATATCAAAGCTATGTTAACGGGTTTTGCTAAGTCTAAGAGCTCTGGTCCAGACAGGTAGACTGTGGAACTCTTTATAATTTTTTTTATATTGTGGGGTCGTATCTACTGGAGGTTGTGGAGGAGTTTTAGGTCACTGGAAGGGTTTCTAGTGCCCTGAATTTCACCTTTATCGCACTCATACCAAAGTGTTCGAACCCAGAATCCTTCAATGAGTTCAGACCAATTTCTTTGTGCAATCTGGTTTACAAGATAGTATATTTCTAGGAAACAATTTGGTTTCTTGGAAAACCGTCATACTTTGGATGTGATTGGTGTTGCTCAAGAGACCTTTCATAGTATTAAATCTTGAAATATCAAGATGGTTCTTAAGTTGGATCTGGTTAAGACATGCGATCGTGTGGATTGGGGTTTTTTTAAGTTGATATTACTTCAAATTGGGGTTCTTAAGTTTCTAGGAAACAATTTGGTTTCTTGGAAAACCGTCATACTTTGGATGTGATTGGTGTTGCTCAAGAGACCTTTCATAGTATTAAATCTTGAAATATCAAGATGGTTCTTAAGTTGGATCTGGTTAAGACATGCGATCGTGTGGATTGGGGTTTTTTTAAGTTGATATTACTTCAAATTGGTCTTATCCTGGAGGCTGGTGATGGCTTGTGTGTTCTTGACAAATTGTGTTGTATTAATTTATGGGGCTCCTCTGAATTTCTTGAAGGGGTTTAGGGCCATTCAATAGGGGGATGTCTTTTATCCCCTTTGTTATTTTTATTTATCATCGACAAATTGTGTTGTAGTAATGTATTAAATCAATCTGTGAGGCAGTGGAACGTGAAGATAATTTCAATATGAGATTTAGATTTTTTGTTAGTTTTTTTGCGCTCTGCTTCTGTGTCACACTAGCATAGTTCTTAGCACCCATCAACATATAGCAACCGAAGCTCTGCCCACTGCACCAACCCCCTTATGCTCTTCAACTTCACACATCTAGACGCACGAAAGTCTACCAAAGACACCAACGTTTCCATACTTGGCAGCTCTTCTAACTCAGAGCACCCAAAAACGTATAGTACCTGATGTTTTTCCCAGTGCTCCAACCCCCTTATGTTCTTCATCTTCACACATCCATATGCATGAAAATCCACCAAAGATACCAATGTTTCCATAATTGGCATCTCTTCTAACTCAAAACAGCCATGAACATACAGCAACCGAAGCTTTGTACAATGCGCCAAGTTCCAACCCTTGTATCCTTTTCATCTTCACGCATCCAGCTTCCCACAACTCCTCCAAAGATAGCAATGTTTCCATACTTGGAAGCTCTTTTAACTTAGAGCACCCATCAATATATAGCAGCTGGAGCTCTGCCAACTGCACCAACCCCCTTATGCTCTCCATCTTCACACATCCCGATGCTCAAAATTCCACCAGAGATACCATGTGCTCTTCTAACTTAGAGCATCCATCAACATATAGCAGCTGGAGCTCTACCAACTGCACCAACCCCCTTGTGCTCTTCATCTTCACACATCCAGATGCTCAAAATTCCACCAGAGATACCAATGTGCTTTCTAACTTAGAGCACCCATCAACATATAGCAGCTGGAGCTCTACCAAGTGGGCCAACCCCCTTATGATCTTCATCTTCACACATCCAGATGCTCAAAATTCCACCAGAGATACCAATGTGCTCTTCTAACTTAGAGCACCCATCAACATATAGGAGCCGAAGCTCTACCCGCTGCACCAACCCCCTTATCCTCTTCAGCTTCACACATCCACACACAAAAGTCCACCAAAGATTCCAATGTTTCCATAATTCACATATCTTGTAACTCAGAGCACCCACTAAAATTTAGGCATCGAAGCTTTGTACAATGCTCCAACCCCCCTATGGTCTTTAGCTTCACACAAGTGATTGTTGCCAATTCTTCGAGCTGAAGAGGTACCTGCAAAATGTTCACAGTTCAATTAAAGGAAATATATTTGTTTATATATGAGATATTGTGGTACTGCAATATTTTCAAGGTTAAAATTTTCCAAAAATCCTCATAATATTTTGTGATTTCACATTTAAGAAAGCATTAAAATATAATTAGCTCTTCCACAAACTTACAAATACATGAAAGGCAAGTGTTTTTTGCTTTATGACATTTATGTAAAAGGCATAAAGTTTTTTTTTTTCAAAATTATAAAGACACGAAAAGTAAGATTTGTGTATTTTCTTTGTAGCCTTCTGTAAAAGGCATAAAAATTAATGAAAACCTTTATATATCTTGTCATATACATTGCGGAGTTATGGCTACCACCTAGAATGATTAAATTATCCTTCCCACTGCAAAATTACTTCGTCGCACAATCGGTTCACAATTTCCTCACCGGACACTGTAATTTGGGGGCATAGTGAGATATTAAGCATCTCAACTGCAACAATCCTCGTATGCTCTTCGACTTCACACATCTGTGTATCCACAACTCCTCCAAAGATACCAATGTTTCCATACTTGCAGTTGCAAGCTCTTCCAGCTCAAAGAACCCACCAACTTTTAGCTTTCGAAGCTTAACGCACTGTGCCAACCTCACACATCCAGACGAGTCAAAATTGTTATCACGGAAGTTTATTAAATACAGAGATTAGAGATTAGACAAAATAAGAGAGAATAATAACAAACACATAATAATGAACAGAGATATTGAACATGGTAAAACCTTTGAGAGGGAAACATCCACAAAGCAAGTGTATCGGTCTTCTTGTTATTCAAAGATGGAGATTACAATCTTTTTGCATCAGCATATAGCTATTCTTCTCTTATAGATTCACATCAACTCTTCAATACCATCTATCTCCTCTATGGACTTACACAGTCATATACAATTGTTTATTCTAATTTTTGTTCCCTTAAAGCAACAGAAAATCAAAATACAAAACATTGGATAATGCTAAATCCATAAACCAGGAAAAATTAGTTGTTGCTAAACTAAAAAAATGCCAACTTCTATATTTTTGGGAAATTGGCTGTCATCCTTATCAATAATCTCCACCTTGGCAACAATTTACTTGATACCTTGCTCTTGCCCTTGCTCTTGCTCTTTCATCACCTCTTTTGCAAGCCAAGAGAAGCTATGCACCACCGCAACTTCTCTGATGTGGCTGGTTTTGTGAACTTGTCTGCACAATTCTTTTGAGTGTGGACATTTTCAAGAAGTAGTCCACCTTCATCAATAACATGTCTTATAAAATGATACTTCACAGAAATGTGTTTCGTTTCACTGTGATAAGCTAGATTTTTAGCCAAATGAATAGCAATTTGACTGTCACAACAAACTTTTACCTTATTTTGTATCCTTCCAAACTAACCAAGCAAACCTTTCAACCCGTTGCCTCTTTGCAAGCATGTGAGACAGATACATATTCTACCTCTGTAGTGGATAAAGCAATAACATCTTGTAGCTTTGACATCCAACTTATAGGACCACCTGAAAGAGTAAAGACATAACCTGAAGTGGATCTCCTCTTGTCCAAGTCACCTGAAAAATATGAATCAACACAGTCGCAAACTTCCTCACTTAAACCATTAAAGGTGATACAATAATTGCTTGTACCTCTGAGGTACCTAAGCACCCATTTCACTGCTGCCCAATGCTCTTTTCCTGACAACATCATTCGCATGTGAAATGTCTGGTATAGTACAGACCATCAAATGCATCAGACTTCCTACTACATTAGCATATGGTACACGATACATATACTACTTTTCTTCATCATTACTAGGACACAAACCCAAAGAAAGCTTATAATGAGAAGACAAAGAGATGTTAACCGGTTTCACCTTATTCATACCGAATCTGAGAAGTATTTCCTCTGCATACTTCTCTTGTGATAGCCATATCTTACCATTTTTTATGTCTCTATGTATCTCCATGCCTAAGATTAGTTTTGTTGCTCCTAGATTCTTCATATCGAACGTCCTAGCCATCTAAGCCTTCAACCTGTTAATGGCAACCATGCTCTTGCTTTCAATGAGCATATCATCAACATATAACACCAAGATAATGAACATGACATTTTCCAACATTTTAAAGTAAACACAATGATCATACTCACTTCTTGTCAAAATTTTGGCTCACCATGAAGGAATCAAACTTCTTGTACCACTGCCTGGGAGACTGCTTCAGGCCATACAATGAATTTCTTATCGTGCAAACCAATATTCCTTTTTTATTTTGAACAAAACCTTCTAGTTGTTCCATGTAAATGTCCTCATCCAAAACTCCATATAGAAATGCAGTTTTAACATCTAGTTGCTCTACCTCAAGATTAAGTAAAGAAACCAGTGCTAACACTAACCGAATATAAACAAGCTTAACAACTGGTGAAAATATTTCATGGAAATCAATACCTTCCTTCTGAGAGTACCCTTTTGCTACCAGTCTTGCTTTGTGTTTTGCAACCTTTTCATCAACACCTTTCTTCAGCTTGCAGATCCATTTGCAGCCAACAACGTTTCTATCATTGAGAAGTTCCACCAGGTCCCATGTTTTATTCTTTTCCAAGGCATCCATTTCGTCTTTCATTGCTAACTCCCACTTAGCACTTTTAGACACCTCCATTGCTTCTTGATAACAACTAGGTTCTCCATCATTAGTAATCAAAGCAACAGATGTAACAAAATCATCATACCTTTTTGGAAAAGTTTTGACCCACGTAGACTTTCACAAAGATGGCTTTGACAATTCCTTAATTTCTTGGAAATTTTCTGTCTCTGGCATCTTCTTCTTCGAGGGCTTCTTCATGAGCATCTTCATGAATAGCTTCATGATTCTCCTCTCGTATAGATGAATCAGTCTGCAACTGAATTTGTTGAATCTATGGTTATTCTGCTTGTTTCATTTCACTATCTTCCAAATTTGACTTTATGAGTGACATTTCATCAAATACAACATCTCTATTAATTATGATTTTGTGAGAAGTAGGATCCCACAATCTGTATTTCTTAACACCATCACCATATCCAACAAAGACATACTTTGATTTCAGATCTAACTTAGAACGCTGACTGTTTGGAACTAGAGCATAAGCATCACAACCAAAAACTTTAAGATTTGAATAATCACAAGGGTGTCATATCCATACCTCTTTAGGAATCTTACAATCTATTGCAGTTGATTGTGATCGATTTACCAAATAGCATGCCATAAGAACTACCTCTACCCACAACTTTTGTTGCAACTTGGCATTATTGAGCATACACTTTGCTCTCTCTAGAAGAGTCTCGTTCATGCGTTCAACAAAATCGTTTTGCTGAGGAGTATAGACCATGGTTTTATGCCTCTCGATCCCAGCTTCCTTTCAATAATTCTCAAACTCCTTAGATGTGAACTCACCTAGATTATCAATCCTTACGCACTTTTTTGTCCTACTTGTTCTCTTTTCAACCAAAGCCCTGAAATGCTTAAATACATTAAATACATAATCTTTTCTCTTTACTAAATAGATTCAAAACTTCCTAGAATAATCATCTATTAATGTCACAAAGTATGATGATCCTCCATAGGAAACTATAGGGGATGGACCCCAAACATCAAAGCGAATGTAATCTAGGATACCTTTACTAACATGCATTCCTACTTTAAACCTATGCCTAGCATGTTTACCAACACACAGTGCTTGCAGAAATTAAAATTCAGAAATGTCATATGAGGGAGTAACTTACAATCCATAAGTACCTTCAGCCCTTTCTTGCTCATATGTCCCAAATGATGGTGCCATAGACGAGCAAGGTCAGTTTCAGCTTTAAACACAACTGCTACTTGACTTACCTCAGAACTCCCTTCTAGCTTGTACAGGTTCGTGATCCTTATTGCTTTCATGACCGCTAAGATGCTCTTGGACCCCTTCATAACTCCACCTTGAACTACAAACTTATAACCAATAGCATCCAAAACTCCCATAGATTATCATATTCTTTCTTAGTTCAGAAACATGCCTCGCCTCAGTCAATGTTTTCATAGTGTCATCATACATCCTAATTTTGACACTCTCGATTTCGAGAATTTTATAGGAAATATCATTTCCATATAAACAATCCCTTCATCAAGTGATTGATATGATGAAAACCAACTTTTGTGAAGACACATACATTGAGAGACACCAGAATCCAATAGCCAATTATTTTGATGTCGGTGGACATTGGAAATAAACAGTACATCATCAACCATTTCCGGACTTGCTTCTACTACGTTTGCTTCCTTTGTGGAATGATCTTGGGATGAATATTCCTTAGATCATTTACTCTTCGAACAGTCTTTCTTTAGATGACCTGATTTGCTGCAAAACCAACACCTGAGCTTAACTTTCTTTGCTTTTGACTTCGACGTGGATGTATGTCTCGAACTCTGGTCTCGTTCACTTGATAGACCTTTAGTCGCTACTGTTGTTGATGAAGAAGTTTCTTGATTATTCTTCATTTGCTGCTCTTCTAATAACAAGACTCCAACAACAGTGCCATAATCAAAGGATTATGGATTCTTGAATGACATAGAGGTAATAAGATGATCCCATGAACCAGACAGTATACACAGCTAGGTTATTTCCTTCTCTTCATCATCATGCTTCACATCCACACTAGTTAATTGACATACCAAATCATTGAAGGTATTCAAATGATCATGGATCTTCGTGACATTAGTCATTCTCAAGGTATATATCTTCCTCTTCAGAAATATCATGTTGGTCAGGGAGTTGCTCATATACAGGATTTCCAATTTAACCCATAATCCTATTGTCAAATCTTATTCAACAATGTTAAACAAGACCTCATCTACTAAACACAAGCTAATAGTATTGAGGGCTCTCGAATCCAGATCCTCCCAGTCTTCATTCAACATGTCTGCTGGCCTTTTTTATTTTCCCAGCACAGCTTTCTGCGGCCTTTGTTGCACAAGAAGATATTTCATCTTGAGTTTCCATAACTCAATATTGAACTTCTCCACCTCAAACTTCGCACTCTGTACCTTGGCCATTTTCTCAAGCAACCAGATTCAATCTTGGACTCCGGTTAACTTCTTCGCCTCGATCTCTATTAACTCAGCTCTGGTACCACTTGTTATAACGGAAGCTTAAACAATACAAAGATCAGACAAAATAAGACAGAGAATAATGGAAAATACATAATAATGAACATGGAGATTTAATGTGGTAAAACCATCAAGAGGGAAACATCCACAAAGCAAGTGTATCGGTCTTCTTGTTATTCAAAGATGGAGATTACAATCTTCTTTGCAACCACACATAGCTATTCTTCTCTTCTAGATTCACATAAACTCTTCAATATCATATATCTCCTCTATGGACTTACACATAGTCATATACAATTGTTTATTCTAATTTTTGTTGTCTTAAAGCTACATAAAATCAAAATACAAAAAACTAGATAATGCTAAATCCATAAACCAGAAAAAATCAGTTATGACTAAACTCAAAAAATTCCAACTCCTATCTTTTCGGAAAATTAGTTATCATACTTATCAACAAAAATACTCCAAAGATACCAATGTTTCCATGCTCGGCAGTTCTGGTAACTCAGAGCACCCATCAACCTATATCACCCGAAGCTTCAGAGCATGTATGCTCATTTATTTTGTCCTGTAATTTTGTCTGCTTATTGTTTCGCTCATGTAATTTACCTACAGATCAGTAAACACAAGTGGAATCGGAATATAGCTGCAGCAATGGAGATTTGGGACAAGCTTGATGAATACATGTGGGCCAAGAAGTCCAAGTCAAATTTTTAATTACAAGTGTCCATAAGGTGCTTTAATGAATTTATCTGCCATGTATTTAGAAGTGCTTTTTACAACACATTCTCGGCAAGATATTCTCACTGTTGAAGCATACTCTGCTACATAAAAGGTAGAATGCAGTATTTACTAAAAGACTAAATCTATTTTGTAATGGATTATAAATTAATCTGTAATTTTTTCATAGATCTAAAAAAATACAATGCAATCATGTATATGTTAAAAATCAAATTGGATAATTTTACATGCACCATAAAAGGTGAATCGTCGATTTTCTCATAAATGGTGCAAAGTAGAAGACATTGAAGGATGGGATTCATCATTCAATAGATTGGATCACTAATGTATGACTACACTTGGATTTAATGTTAAATAAAAGGTTTATATTGCACATGAAACAAGTACCGGAAATCTGAAAGGCTTTGTTGCGCTTGATAGAAAAAATGAAAGGCAGCTGATAGTTACAATCACAATCGAATATTACAGAAAAGGAAGGAATTATTACACTAATGCTCAGAAAATAACAGAAATTTTCAGTATGACAGACAAAAAAATTTCATAGTGTAACATATCAATGGAAAGCATCAAAGACATCTCCAACCTAAATCTATGCAAGATCAATTCATATGCTTAGGAATGCAATATTTTTTCCTAAATTTTATATCATTTCATTTAAGAACGCAATAATTTTGTCTTCTTTCATGTGGGTCTGAAAAGAGATAAAACCATGATAAGCATAAAGTGACACAGCCATTAACATTGTAGCGAGTAGTGAGGGAGAGGTAGAGAAATTATAGCCCCATTACTATGGTTTCCCATCTCCGTTGTGCACAACCAAGGTTTCACAAGATAATACAAGTTGGTGGGAATCACAATTATTTTGATGGAAATTCAAAATCAATGATAACAGATAGCATATATCAGGGTAGAATATTAAAGGCCACTACAAGCTTCAATGAAGCATATCTAGTATGAATCACATACCCAAGTTGGTTTTTTTGGGGAGGGATACTCAATACACATGGAGAAGCATATTGTCAAAGGATGTAGAGTATTATTGTAACATATCTTTTTTTCCAATCAATAATATGTTTGGATGTTGATCTGGTTAAGGGTGTAGTTGGTGTAAAGAAAGCATGGTGGACTATGTTCACAATAATTCTGTTGAAACCATGGAGGCCACCATGGGTGTAGATGTAGGAATTTGAATAAAGATGCTTACCTGCAGCTTAGGATCTCACTTTTTCCCAAAGATATTGAGAAGCTCTGATTGCAATTCCATATACTCAATTATTTGTATTATTGATACATATGAATTATTCATACTCTTTCCACCCACAAAATTTAGTCGAGTTCTATAGAGTCCTTGTGGGGATTGGCAATAGGGGTAGTTTGGGAAATGAAGTTTTAGGGACTTCACAAGCTTGCATATATGGTTGAACTTGAAATATAAATCCTTAATAAAATAAGCATCTTAAGCTTCACAACCTGGAAGTGCATGTTAGACCTAGGGCTAGATGGTTCTTATTGCACCTCAGACCTGGACCCAGGTTATTTGGGTTTTTATGAGTATATGCCTAAGTTTTGAGTTATCGTATCGAGATTCAAGCCCTTTCCCCCCTTGCATTACGTAGTGCTAGAATTTTACTTAAGCTAGAGGGTGGAGGAAAGGAATTTATTGAACGAATAGATACATGGCTACATGCCCTAAGCTATCATATGCAAGCTATCATATGTGCACATACTTCACAACTCAACAACAGTTATCAGTATAAGATAGGGGAATAATCTTGAACTGTTGTTAACAAATTTAATGTTATTCCATATTCAAACCTCAACTAGGTTTTTGATTTTATGCCCATTAAAAGGAGATACTTTGTAGGAAATGCTAGCCTTACATGATTGGGCTTGTAATTCTAGGCAATTGTGTTTCAAGTCTAATTTGTTTGGCAACACTAGAGTAGGCCTTTGCAATTTTGCAATGATGGATCTATTTGAAGAAATATGGAAGGATTTGATTGGAGACAAGCCTCTCAAAATTGCAGACCCTTCTCTGGAAAATCATGAATGGCGCATTGTGATAGGTTGTGATCCAAAAAATACAAGATGGAGCTACTATAATGGTAGTTCTTCGTGAGGTGAGTGAATTTCTCTCTTGAATATCATATTTTTCCGTACTCTCTGATTAATTTGTTTCTAAAATGAATCATGTATCTTTGCAATCTATAGATTGATTTGCAATAATAAACCCAAGAAGTTGAAAACCACTCTTTGTTTGCATATAAGATTTGACTCGACAAAGCTACCTCAAAGAAGCTTGTTTCCGCGTGCATCAATATTGGGCAATGCAACCTAATTGATATGTATTTGGCATTGAAATTATTAGAATATTAATTTGGTGTGTAGCACTTGAACAATGACCAGATGCACATGTTTTGGACTAGATCCAATTGACTTAAAGGAAGGTACCATTATTGAAGGAAGAATATAGCTTACAATTGATGTCTATATGGCATTGAATTTATTAGAATCTTAATTTGGTGTGCATCACTTGAACAATGACCAACAATTCATTAACCCAATGTAATTGTTGGTCATCTTCTTAGCAAAGCATAAATTATGTCACAAGGCCCTATCATCCAATCACATTAACAATTGAGATTGATGGTTCATTTAGTCAAATTTTTTCATTCATGTCCAAGGGTTATTGCAGTTTAATTTTTCCCCAAGTGTGTTTCCATTCATTGCTTTATTTATTTGTTGTGATTTCCCATTGGTGACAATGACCTCTCTTTCACTTGGAGTGATGAAAGTACCTCTGTTTGTAAGGTTGTGAGTGGAATTTTATTAAACTTGTGCAGGCAACCCTTCACTCCAGTAGGTGTGGATACCTTTGTGTTTATAGATCCTAACTTTGGCGATTGTAGCAGAGATTAACACCCGCAGGTTTTGGTCTAGTGGCAATTGTGCTTTATACAAAATATTTGTATGTGTTTCTATTTCGTATTGTTTCCTTCATTTTGTTCTCCAATTAATCTAGATTAGTGGTATCAAAGAAATATTCTCTTTTTGTTTCTCAATGCACGTCCCCAAGGATATTTGGATATCGAGAGTTGGGTCTCGAACTAGTTGAGCTTGGGTAATACCACTCTCATCATCCCAAGAAGCATCACATTGCGGGAGAATAAAAGAGAGACAATGAAGCAGGAGATCCTAGTATGTTGTTGCTTGAGAAATCCCTCGTGCAACAAAGGAATGAGATGATGGATAATTTTTCCTATATCCTTCGACGACTGTCGACGGCGGTGGGGGCACCTTCAACAAGAAGACATTTAGAAGGTGCAACTCAATTCAAGGTACAAGTTAACTTTTGTATTCCCTTATTTGAATTCCAAATAGATCTAGATGCTTTGGAGAAATGGTTAAATATGTTAGAGGGTTACTTCTCTATTAAAAATCTTTCCAGCGGTGAAAAGATCACTTGCGCACTCCTAAAGTCCCTCCCCATGTCAAATATTGGTGGGATGGTTACAATGAGAAGCATGCCAGAGATGATCCTGAAAAATACATGATAGAACCCACTTGGGTGGATTTTTTCGATGTCATCAAGGAGTAATTATACCCTGTCAGAAACTATGATGACCTATACACAAGATGTGAAACTTTACACCAAGAGAGAGAATAGGCAGTGTTGGAGTTCACAGATATGTGCCATGCCTTGCACTCAAATATGTGTATCGAAGAATCCAAATGACACTTGGTCCTAAATTACTACAGTGTCATGCATAGGTACATTCAAACAGAGATGGATTTCATGTACATCTCCTCATTGAGAGTTGTTAATCGGTATGTTTTCAATATTGAGAAAAAAGTTTAAGAAAAATAATAAGAGGGAGTTTGGGTTTACAAATAAACTATAGTAGAATCCTAGCAAGTGCGACCCTAACTCATAGGAAAAAGCACAGAGCAAGGATATCCAAAATTATGAAAATCAATCCAATCCATAGGAAAAGAAGGGTAACAAGGAAATAAAGAAGGATGCCAAAAATTGGTGTGAATTTCACAAAATACTCTAGGACAACATCGATGAATGTTTCTCAAATAATCATTATTGGTTGACATGAAATCATCAGACCCGGGAAATGGCTTGGATTCTGATTCAAAGAAAGAAAAAGGAAAGCAGATCATTGGCATGGAACCTAGTGCCACCATTGCAACCACAAAGATCCAAATAGAAGAGTCAAAGGAGCCAAAGGAAGGGGGGAGCCTCTTCAATTCACAATTTTTGCTGAAGTTAAATCCACTGCATTTCATTCTTGACAGTGGTATTTAGATGTACCTAATCTCGGTCGATTTCGTTAAGGATTGAAGATGTCAACGATGCCACACCCCCAACCATACATCATCGATTGGTTGATCTCGGGACAAGACATCCATTTTAGTCAGCAATGTTTCCTATCTTACATCATCAAGCCCTTCAAATATGAGGATATGATGTTTCACCACTATAATTTGGTGATGTTATTTTAGGAAAACCCTATATGTGGAAACATCATGTTGTTTATGATTCCAATCCCTATAGTGTCCATACACCATCAATTGGTTGATCTAGGAAGGAGACATCCATTTCAGCCAGCAATGTTTCCTATCTTACATCATCAATCCCTTCAAATATGAAGTACTATGTGATGTTTCCATACACCATCGATTATTTTATCTAGGGACGAGACATCCATTTCAGTCAGAAATGTTGTCTATCTTACATCATCAATCCCTTCATATATGAGGTACTATGTGATGTTTCCCCATTAGAAGTTGGTGATGTTATTTTAGGAAAACCCTATATGTGAAAACATCATGTTGTTTATGAGTCCAAGCCCTAAAGTGTCATTGTTATATTGGAAGGCCAACTCTAAAAGATACCGGAGGTAGTCCTGACTATTGTCATTTCTTTGTTCTCTGCAAAGCAATGTCGAAAGGATGTCTCTCATTCTAGGAAATTATTTCTCTTCATGGTTCAGTCAGAAGGTGAACAAAAGGTCATTGCAACTACCACAACATCAACATAAGGTCTCTCTAAACAATAGAAGCAAGTGGAAAAGATTGTAGAAGAATACCGAGATATATTTGCCTCGCCTAAAGGGGAAACTCTACATTTCTTAAACATTAAATTGATTTGATACCTGGTGCTCCTTAAACTAATACCCCAATATATAGGTTCTCCCTTTTGGAGAATGAGGAAATAAAGAATCACATTCAAGAGCTCATCCAAAAAGGCCACATTCGATTGAATTCCTCACCTTGTGGGAGTCCAATTGTCCTAGTACAGAAGAAAGATGGGATATGGTCACTATGTATTGATAACAGAACCCTAAACAAAATCATAGTCAAGAATTGATACCCAATCCACCAGATTAATGATCTTATTGATAAGATTAAGGGTTCCAAATTCTTTTAAATAATGATTGAAGTCATGTTAACACCAGGTCTTGATTGAGCAATCCAATGTATGGAAAACATGCTTAAAGTCTAAAGAAGGCCTTTTTCAGTGGTTGGTCATTCTCTTCGTCTTGACTAATTCCCCAACAACATTTATGAGGATGATGGATGATATCTTGCAACCATTCACAAGTTCTTTTGTGGTTGTATATTTGAACAACATTCTCATCTTCAACAAAACTTGGGTGGAACACTTGTAGCATATTCAATAGATCCTTCGTACCTAGTGCCAACACAAATTATATGCCAATTTGGAAAAATGCTAATTTGACATGGAGAGAATTTAGTACTAGGGATACATCATGGATGAACATGGGGTGCATGTGGACACAACCAATATCTAAGTAATTAGTGATTAGTTGACACCAAGGACCCTAATAGATCTCCACATATTCTTGGGACTCACCAAATTTTACCATGGGTTTGTGTTGGGGTTATCTCATATCGCTTGGCCCTTAAACCAAGAGACCAATGGTGGAGCCAAAGCCAAGTTTGCTTAGGGTACATCACAATATAAATCCTTTAATGATATAAAATGATATCGTTTCTCATCACTAGTCCTCACTCTACCAGACCTACAACAAACTTTTGAGATTGATATAAATGCCTCTAACTATGATATCAATGCAGTTCTCACTCAGCATGGACATTTGGTGGCTTGACATAGTGAGACCCTGTCTGATTTTTTTTGTAGGTATCCCACCTATGACAAGGAGATGTAATCCATTGTGCAGGTATATTCTCACTAGAAACATTACATTGTAGGGAAGGATACCATCATCCACACTAATCACAAGCCCCCATAGTTCATGCAGACACATGGAAAGTTACAGAATAAATGCCATTAGAAGTGGTCCACATACCTGCAACATTTCCACATGAACATCAAGTATAAGAAGGGAAGCACCAATCACATTGTAGAGTACCTAAGTCAACCTCCAGTTTTTGCACTAAATACCATGCTCAACTCTTATGGATACTAGACAATACATCCGTCTGGCCCAAAGGTACGATAGTGACATCCAAGATGAACTTTTATGTCATCTTGGTCACCTCTTTGTTCTGTAAAGTGAACGTGAGAATTTGATTTTGGAGGCACACTACAATTAAGTGGTAGGGAACTTAAGCATAGAGAAGAAAGTCACAGTGTTGCAAAAGTACTTCTATTGGACAAAGCTTCGGCAAGTTGTTGGTAGGTACATTTAATCATTCATAAACTGTACCATTTTCAAACCTATCATAAAGAGCGAGGATTGCACACTCCATTTCCTACCCCATACAATCCCTAAGAGTCTGTCTCAATGGACTATATGTCTTGCTTGCCTTCAACCAAGTATAAAAATGACTGTGTATTTGTGATTATTGATCATTTATCTAAACTGGCAAATTTAAATCCCTGTAAGAAGAGAATCACAGCATAGGCCACTACTAAGCTCTTATTTGACTGTGTCTGGGTTCCTTCCCTCCCCCCATGAACCATTATTTAAAATACAAACATAAGGTTCTTGAATGCCTTTTGGTCCAACCTATGGTCGATGATGGACACCAAATTGATTGAATCGACTTCCTTCCACCCCCAAACCGATGGGAATATAATGGTGTTCAACAAGATGATTATGCATATCTTGAGAATGTTCAACTCCAAATGTCCCCACTCTTGCAATGAGAGCCTTCCTTATGTTCACCATAGCTACAACAGATCCCTTTACAACTCTATTAGTCACAACCCTCTTGATTTATGCTTGGGGTTCCAGCCATTAAACCTAATTGATGTAGCACTTCCCATTACATATACGGAGGAATATTCCTCCCATGTTGAAACTAATTTTGATAAGGAATCCAAATTTGTTTATCAAATCCATCACATCCAACAACAAGTTCATGAGCAGAAAGCCAATGCCAAGTATAAGTAGCAAAATGACCAACATTGGGTTCCACATAAGTTCTAGGTTGGTGATAAGGTATGGATGCATTTACAAAAAGAGTGCCTCATAAGGCCCCATAAAAATATTCTCCCACTTCGATATTAGCCTTACACCATTACTAAGGTTGTGGATGAGAATGATTTTGAGTTAAGCATTCCCCCTTTCTTTATCTTTCTCCCTATCTTTAATGTGGAGCTACTCAACCATATTTTCCACCTCTATTGCACACCTTAGAGGTATTCAAGCACTTAGAACCCATAGAATTTTATCCTTACTACATTAAGAAGGCTACAATCGATAAGATCATGGACACTAAGATGAAGGGAACTTGCAAGGTAACTTCTTCACCAGGAGTCAGATTCAACAAAAGTTTCCCCAGATGATGGAGTAACTTGACGCAATGGAGACCAGTTCTCGCTAAGGGGGGAGCACTAATCCAACTGGATACAGGTGGCTACTAATGAATGAGTTACAATAGTTCTCCATATTCTTGGCAATTTTCTATGTTTTTGAGTCCCAAATTTCAAGGTCGTTTTGAGGCCCTAAATATTTTTTTTTGACCAATAGATGGGCCAAGGGTTGCCAAAACATTTCCTAGCCTCAATCAAAAGTTGTAATTCTCTGTTATTTCTTTCCAATGAGTTATTTAACACCTTAGAAAAAGATCGCATGCAAAATTTGTGCCCTTAGGAAACCAACATATCAACTAGCCACCTCGAGGCCTACAAATCCTTTTGGTGCTTCATCTCATAGGGTTAGGTTTTGGGATGTTAGGGTTTTTTCCTCTTTATGCTTATGATAAAAATTCCCTTTATAGTATCTTTATAATCATCTCTTGCGAATGAACATGGTTGACACATCTCTCTTCAATGAAAAGCAACCACCATCTAAGCTAGTTTGTATTTATTTGTAGTTTGCGACGTTTTTTTGTTCCATTCATTATTTTTTTTATTTATTGTACTACTGTGATTTATGAAAAATATTTGCGTGTATTTCCATTTTATATTGATTCCTTCATTTCCTTCTCCAAATAATTCATATCAGTGGTATCAGAGTAGTGTGTTCTTGTTTTTTCTTAATGCATGTCCCTATCGAGATATGGATATCAAGAGTTGGGTGATCTCGAACTAGTTGAGATTGGGGAAAACACTCTCGTTGGCCCAATAAGGCTCACATGGTGAGAGAAAAAAAGACAAACTAATATACCACATCCAACAACATGTTCATTATATCTTGCAGAAAGGAAATACCAAGTATAAGCATTGACTTGACCAGCCTCATATTCCACATAAGTTTCAAGTTGGCTATAAGGTCTAGTTACATTTATGGAAAGAGTGCCTCACGAGTCCCCATCGAAATCTATTCCCACTTTGATATGGTCTTTACACCATCACCAAGGATATGGGTGAGTTTTTTATGAGTTAAGCATTCCCCCTTTCCTCACCTTGCACCATGTCTTTATTGTGGATCTAATTTGACCATATTTTCCACCTCTCAGCTTGGACACCTCAAAGGTAGATGAGCACTTGGACCCCACAAACTCAATCCTAACTGAATTAAGAAGGCTACAGTCAATCATATCATGGACACTGAGATGAAGGGAACACACTAGCAAAACATCCAATAGTATTAGGTCGCTAAAGTAGGGAAACTTCTTCACCAAGGAAAGTGGCTCACCTGTCACATCCCCTCTCGTCAATATGGTGCGATGGAGAGGACATGACGACACTATAACCGGGAATCTAGCCCCATGAACATAAACAAAATGCATTGGAAGTAAAAGACATATGCAGATATATAATGCAGGAAAATAAAAATGGAAGTAAATCTCTACTTGAACCTTTAGCACGAATTCAATACATTCATAATAATTCTTAAAACAAATACATTACATAATTAATACATGAGAGTACTTATCTTGAAAATGAGTTGCCCAATCAACTAGCTATGTCATTGCAACGTTCCACCCAACCATAGGCCAGTTGGGCTCATCAATCTCTCAACACAACTGCCACCCCCAAGCTGGGCATGATTTCTACAAGGAAAAAGGGAACAACAAACTCACACATAGCCAAATACACACCAAGGTTCATCCAAGCCAATCCACAATGGGGTTTATCAGGATGCTAAGGAAGTGGAAATGAAGAATTGATAAGCTAGTGAGCTCAACCACAGAGCTATGGATACCTCTACAAGATCTATCTAGATTGGTCTCCACAATACCTACACACTCGACACAAGGAAGTATTCCCTTCACTGCTACACAGTCCCTCGGGTCATACCTTCCATTCTAGTGTTCTCTAGGGTGTGCATGGAAGAGTAGCCAACCCCTTTTAATCTTTTGTGAGGTTCCTCTCTTCACTAGGTTTATCAAGCCAATTCTGGTCCTCTTCCACTCCTAATTCTTACTTAAAGTTTATACCAAAACAAGGATGCACATAACAACAAAACACAAGTGCTGGGTATGAAGAAAAACGTTTTGGTTGTGGGATGCGCAAGATGGGGTTTCCATTCGTCTTAGAAGTCATGGGAAACCAAAAATGAAATGGTAGATGGGGAATCAACCCTGGGAGTTAAAATTTGATTTCAGAAAACGTTTATGGGCCTTACAGGGGCATAATTGACCTCTATAAACCCTCGAATTGTGAATCTCTTCTTCACATCCACTGTGCAACAAAAAAACGGATTTCCAACCATGGAAAAATGAAGGAAATGTAGAAAAATGTGAAGAAAACGCCCCAACTAGCTCCAGCTACGTGAGGAAGTGAAAAACATGGGTGAGGAATGGATTGGGCACACATTTATGGGTGTTTTCTTGCCCCATAAGCAATAATATGATTTCCTAGAATTCATGGCTTGCCATACACGAAATTAGCTGCCATACCTCTCCATTCCCAATGCACTAACTGCCTCAACTAACTCTTGGAAGAATTAAATGATTGGGTGCATAAGTCAAAATGAGTAGTTGAGAGTTTATGGGTTCTCTCGTTGACATTTGGTTTAACACTATTGGCTCAAGGGTTTGAATAATTTCCCTCCCCATTCCTTGTGAAAATCATGCCCCCATCTCTTGTTGCATTGCATAGCTAGTTGTGGGTATTTTATTAAATTGCATATTTACATGATGTCTCAATTTATATTGTTCCTGGCTAGCATGAGAACCATAGGAATCGGTTTTAATTTTCGATACATAAAACACTAAATTGATGGAAGGTCCTTGGCCTTGAGCTCCTTACCATGATTTAATAACGATATTTACATCATGTACAATTTTAATGTAATAGGGTCAAAATCAGGATATTACATCACTAAGAGTCAGATTCAACAAAATTTTACTCATATGATGGAGGAAGCTGACACAATGGATACCTTTTTTCCCTGAGGGGTGTTGAATAATCCATGTGGATACTAGAATCCACCCACCTATTTTTCCGATTTACAATATTTCTCCATCTTCTTAGCAATATTTTTATTGTTTTTCAGTTATTTCGGGTCCCAAACTTCTAGGGTCAGTTTGAGGCCCTAAACAATGTTTTTTTAGATAATTGATGGTCCATGGGTTGCAATGGCATAACTTGGCCCTAGTAAAAAGTTGTAATTATTTATTACTTCTTTCAAATGAGCTATCGAGTGCCCTAAACAAAGATCATATGCAAAAGTTGCACCCTAAAAAGTTGACATATCAACAAGCCACCACAAGGCCCACAAATACTTTTGGTGCTTCATCTCCTAGGGTTAGGATTTTGGATGTTAGTATTTTTGCCTCTTTATTCTTATGATAAAAAGGCCCTTTATGGTCTCTTTATAAGAACTCTTGCGATAATCATAGTGAACCCATTTCTCTTTAGAGGTAAGCTACCACCATTTGAGCTAGTTTGTATTGCTTTGGAGTTTACATTGTTTTTCCATTCCATTCATTAATAGAAATTTGGTTTTATAGTACTATTGTACTTTCTACAAAATAGTTGTGTGTGTGTGTGTGTTTCCATTTTATATTTTTTCCTTCCTTTTGTTCTCCAAAAAGTCCAGATCATCCATCTATAAGACTTGGAAGGCTACAAAGAAATGAAATAGACCGATGTCATTCATTTTAAATGTATATCGTAGATTATCCTTAAAACCCAATATCAAGTTATCACTACAACTAGTCACAATTAAATTATCGACATATGGTGAAACTATCAAAATATCACCTTTCAAATATAAGAAATAAATTTGCGATCTAATTCATAGTGCTTAAAAGTAAGGTCAATAAAGAACACATCAATATTAACATATCATGCTTTCTACAAAATGTGTGTGTGTATGTGTGTTTCCATTTTATATTGTTCCCTTCCTTTTGTTCTCCAAAAAATCCAGATCATCCATCTATAAGACTTAGAATTCTACAAAGAAATGAAATAGACCGATGTATTTCATTTCATATGTATATATTAGCTTCTCCTTAAAACCCAATATCAAGTTAGCACTACAACTAGTCATGATTAAATTACCGACATATGGTGAAACTATCAAAATATCACCATTCAAATGTAAGAAACAAATTTGTGATTTAATTCATAGTTCTTAAAAGTAAGGCCAATAAAGAACGCATCAATCTTCACATATCGGGATTTGGGGGATTAATTTCAATCCATACAAGAATTTCTTTAGTCAACACACAAGATTTTCATTCTTCTCAAAGCCTATAGGTTTCTCCATATACATCTCCTTAGTGAGAATTCCATGTAAGAAATCATTATTGACATCCATATGATGTACCTTCCTTCCAAAATGAGTAGAAAGGGAAATAATAAGCCAAACATAATTCATATTTGTAATATGAACAAGGGTTCAGTGTAGTCTACATACCTTCCTATCAACAATATCCCTTTTCTACAAACAAGCCTTATGTCTCTCACCAACACTTTCTTATATGATTTTATTCTTATAAACCCATTGACATTTACCACATTTGTTCCTTGTGGACGGGGAATCGATTCTAGAGTCTTATTTTCATCAAGGAATTGTACTCTCTAGCCATAACATTCTCCCATTTAGGTCGAAAATGTGCATGTACATATGTATCGGGATCTCATGCCTCTAGCACATGTCCATCAAACCAGCATTTCCATGTTGGTTATGTTATTTAGTCTTCCTTAAATAATTTATATTACCTACATCAACACTAACAAACTTAATTGTCTTTTTTTCCCATGAAGAAAGACAAATATACCTTCAAAAAGGAGTTCATGCAACAAATTAATCACAAGAAGGCATAGTTAAATACTAAAAAAATCCATTATTTGCAGTTGATTCCACTAAAGAGGGTCAACCACAAGTCATACCTATTATGCAAGTGGTTATGCAAGTCAAGTTCTCAATGGATGAGATGGTCACCATGCTAGTCAATGTAGTATATAGATCAGTTGATCTAGAATTTCTCACAATTTCAAATGTATAACTACTTAAAATACAAGTGGATTTCAACAAGGTAACACCTGAAATATTATCATCAAGACAAAATCCCTCCTACAAATAACTCTTTTTTTGACAAGATATAATAGTCTATAGGTTTTCAAATCAATAGAGTAGCCCTCCATAATACAAGCATGAATCTTTACTTCAAGTTTCTCTGCTTATCAACTGGAATACAAGTACAAGTTATACATCCAAGCATTCTAAGATGTTTGAATAATGGTTTCCTTCCAATTCATTTCTCAACATGAGTCATATCCCACACAACCTTATTCAAAATCATGTTCAAAATATAATTTTAGAAATAGATAACATTTTCCCTAAATCTAGTTAGCATACCTAAGTTGGATAGAAGTAAACACCTTACCATTTTAATCAAAGTTATGTTCTTCTAGTCAATAATGCCATTATGTTGAAATGTGAAAGGTACATATATTTTCTAACAGATACCATTATGTGGAAGTATCTATCAAATTCCTTGCTCACATATTCTCCCTTATTGTCTCATCTCATATATTCCATATGTCAACCACATTAGTTTTTAGCCAATGCCATAACTTATTTAAAATTTTCAAAGGTGTGGTCCTTATTTTTAAACAAATATACCCAAGTATGCTTGGAAAATTCATCAATGAAAGTTAATACATACTTTATACCAACTAATGATGGGTGGTTCCTTGTACAAAGGTTGTTATGGATAAATTTAAATTGAGTGTTTACTCTTCATTCAATATTTTCTTATATGTATCCTAATGATGTTTTCCAAGAACAAACCTTCATATACACCATCAAGAGGAACTACTTTGGGGAGCCCCTTAACCATATTAAATTTGACCATAAATTTCATACATTGGAATTCAAATGTTTGAGTCTCTTGTGCCAAATTCTACTCCAATTGTTGGTCTTGGTTATGATTGCAATAAGTATTGGGTATTCCTTGTGGAAATCACATAACTTATATATCCCATTTTTTGTGCCAATGATACCCTCAACCACAACAACAAATTCATTGAAGATATATTTCAGTGCAAACCTTTTAGGCCAAAATCCAATTTTATTTCCAATCTAGGTTAGTTGAGGTACAAACAACAAAAGTGTACTTAGATTTGGTACATGGTACACATCACTGATTAAATCATTATGGAATTTAAACCTATTGCAAGTCAATTGGTAATAGTAAGTGCATAATCATCCATAACAACTATTTATTCTTTTGTATCCTTGTTTAATGAGGAAAAGAGAGAAGCATCCTTAGCTACATGATGGGTACAACCACAATCCACTATCCACTCACTTTAAGAAGTGTGATCATGCAATTCCTGAGAAGTACTAATATAAATGGTATAGTTATTATCCCCCTTCTCTTACGAGAGTTGATGTTGTAGGTTAATGGGTCAATTAATAAAGACCTAACCTTCAAGTATTTTTAACTTTTCTTGAAGGTTAATGCTCTTGTTACAATGATTCTTCTCAACATGTCTTATCTTTCCACATTATAAATAGGTATTCTACTTCTCAATTTTCTTATTTGATGGTTATAATCATGCTTCTCTAGCTTGTTGATCATTCTATATAATCCTTATCATGGTAACCTCCATGATCTCTCTTCTAATTGCATCCACAACCTCTTTACTTATAGCTATATCAACCTTTTCCATTAATAATATGGGCATATTTCTTATTTCAAGTTTACCCTCATTAAGTAGCTTTTACCATGCCCTAAATATAAATCCACATAAAGAATGAAAATGTATAGTCCTTACTATCTTCTTTTCTAGAAAGTTACATTTGCAATGTAAATAGATATTTGTTATATCTTCCAATATAAATGATAGCAGCAACATAAAATAATCAACCACAAACTCACAAGGTAATGGATAGGTGAGACTCAACCATCTTCTTGGGTACTTTACTTAGGTACCTTACATCACATGTATTCATCACAAGATGATTTTGTGTATATGGAGCCCTGTACCATGATTACTATTTTGATGGAGGCCAATATGCCTGTTGAGATATGTGGAAAAGGATTGGTTAAGGCAACATGGAATTTGGCTAGCTCAAAGGTCCTCACCCTCCTTATGTCAGGTGATCCCTCTATCATTGTCAAGGTGGGTAAATTAAAAATGGAATTCAAGTAGTCTCACCCAGCTTTGCTTCTTCTAAGTTAAGAGCCTCTTTACTTTTAAAATAATGGGCACAACGTTTCTAGCTTATTAGCTTACGTTCAAGAGACTAGCTTCACTTCCTTACACTAAGATTCCTAGTGCCTCTGTCCTTTTACCACTATATTGTTTCCCCATTGCTTTCCCTCCTGCCCTGATGATCCTTCTAGCAGTCATAGTTTAAGACCCATACCTAGCAACAACATAGCAAGTAGCAAAAGTAGCTAACCTACTAGCAAGGTTATGGGAGAACCTACCAATAACCACCTACTAACTAGAATTAGAACTAGCACGATATATCTAATGGAAAACATCATAGGGTGTCTTTAGGTTCATCGAGATCAGTTTTGTACGGTGACTAGCCTTCTTTCAAAAATTCATTCCACATTCCCCAAAATTCAACTACGACTCCAACAAGCTATATAGTTTGGAACCACATTCTTTGAAAAATGGAAAAAATATTTTAGTTTTAGTAGTGTTTCCATGACATGTTCCTACATGCCATAGTTGTGTCCATTTAAAACCACTTGTTCTTTATTATAACTCATAATCACTTTGAAAACCCTATTCTAATATAGAATTTTAAAGTCAATCTACCACATAGGTCCAACTCAAGCAAGAGTACATATACAGGTGGCAACCTCCAAAATGACTTGTAGAGAGGTAGGCTAGATCCCAAACCACTAACTTTGATACCATGTTAGAAAACAAATGAATTGCATAAGCGATTAACTATGAATTCCAAGAGAGAGAGAGAGAGAGAGAGAGAGGTGGTATCAAAAGACATTGTTACAACACTAGAGAATGAGAGAGCATAGATCGACAAAATGGGATGAGTAATAAACAATGATTGATTGATAGGCCAATCCATATGGCCATCTATACTTAATCACTAGTGTAACTAACTCCCACAAAATGAGGGAGACACCATTCACTTTAATCAACATAGATGCACTCAAGATCTTAATTTCATGCCTCGACACACACCAACTGACCTAGTTGGGACCACCTTTAGTCAATATGACCAAAAAGTTGCTCCCTCGATCTACCTACTAATTGATCTTCAAATGTTTTTAGAGTGAAACCGACCATTGTCATAAACATAAGTGTTGGAAATATCCCCTTGTTCTAGCATTACCACATTCATATATAGAGATACCTCAAACAATATCAATTAACCTCATGATAAACTTTATGGGGAAATTTTTGAATGTACAAAGATGGTATACGGTAATCACCTTTCTCAAATCCTAAAGCTTAAGACATTGAATATATTTTTAAGAACTACAATATCCAAATATTTGATTTACATAACATAGAATATATAGTGGAAGACATGCCATGATCTTATGTCATTATGTGGCAGGTTGAAAAAAAAGATATAGTGACTAGGTGAATAATGCTTGAAGGAGGTAAGAGATTCAAATCCTATGCAACTAGAAAACATGAAATGCTTCAAGGAGGTAAGAGATTCAAATCCTATGCAACTAGAAAACATGAAATATACTACAAGTTCTTGAGGGTTGAGGAATATGGAATGCTTAACCAATAGTTAACTTAGACAATTTGCAAATACACAACTATCAAGACATTTTGAGATGATGGTGGAATGAGGGAAAATGTTGAGGGAAACAGATAGAAAGTCATATCCCTTTATCAATATAAAGGCCCAGTGTGAAATGTCATGGTCCTCATAAGTAGATTGTATGAAGTAAAAGGATGGATCACAAATAAGAGAATCTTGGGTCCCATTATTTACCAAACTATTAATGAAGGTAGGATTTTCAATTGGGCTACCATTCTCTCTCACACCATGAATACAAATATAAGAAGTGTCCAAATGACACCATATGTTACCAAGCTAAATATCATATGTTGTACATGCAATATTTTTTCTCCAAGGGCACAACATATACTCAATAAAAAAGGATGCTTGCTTCTTTTCCTTGTAAAGCATAAAAATATCCAATTGGCAAACTTTTGAACTACATTGGGAAAATATTTATCTTTGAAGGTAAATGCCATCCTCTATCTCCTTGATCATCTTATGCCCCTTACACTAAAGAATCTAAGTAGGAGAGAAATATACAACCCCTCCATCTATGTCTTATGCATAAGGGCTAAGGATACTAACATATGCCTATTTTTCACTATAATTACAAGAAGGAAAATTGGGAAAGTGAGATTATTATGGATTGGACTTCTTGTCACACACATGCATGCATCCCTCCCCCCCCCCCCCCCCCCCCCCCCCCCCCCCCCCCCCCCNTTCAGAGCATGGCATAATCTACACAAAAGATAGGTGAAGGGAAAGCTTATAATTACGAGACTATGTAGGTTTCTCTTGAGTTTTGGAGATTAATCAATCCATTAAATGTTGATGATAAGCTCATTAAGAGATAAGGGAAAGGGAGAAGTGTCGGATAAGAATGGCCTAGTAGTGTAGGTCTATCTTACTTGATGAATAGGTTGCCACTGGATAACTCCCAAAAACTATCTCCATGTGCACTTTTGCAATCTTACAAAAGGCTAGTGAGGCCAAGTTCTATGTATAAATGCCCTACAAATGTTGGTACAAAGATCATTATTATGACACTAAGTACAAGATTAAATCAAGCCACTAGGAAACATTAAAACACATTCTAACAATGTTTGAGTAGATTGCAATCACCCCTATCAAGACTACTAAGCAATTAGTATGCTTCTTGAGAGAAAGATCGATGAGTGACTTTAAAGGTAAAAGAGAGGCTTATGGTGTTGGGCCATCAACAAGCCTATGTGAAGATATGGGTTCCCCTTGAGTTTTTCATTCTCTTGATCACAAGGTTTTTGTCACCTTGATGATATTTGCATCAAAAGAGTTAATGCCACCTTAAGTACGAGAATGAAAGTTCTTCTTTCGAAGTCAACGTCGATGGATCAATGACTTCATCATCAAGCCAATCAACCCCTCACACACTCATTGTTGCAATGACACTAAGTGTAATATTGAGCATAGTCAACCTCAAGGCCTTAACAACTAGAAGCATTCAAATGAGAAGAGAACCATATGTTTCCAATGGAAGCTATTAAGTATCACAAGTCTCATTCAAAATCCTTGGCATGAAACCTTGGACTGCATCATTAACATATGACTCATATGCTAATGAGACGATGTTCAAAGGCACCATCCTCTACTATGTTTTATTTCTTTATGACATTGAAGCTTTAGCGATAGGAAGAAGGAGCTTGATGGATCAATCCATTCATAATTATGAGTTAAGTTATTCCTTTGAATGGTTTCTTCACCTCAATGTTCACTTGGTCTAGCATCTAAGAGGCAACGCTTTCTTACCTTTGAAATGAATTCATTGTTTGAAGATTTCTCATGAGAGCCAATGACCCAGATACTCTAATAGATCAACAACCTAGATACATTGATTTTTCATAAGCCCTAACCTATTCGTAAGAATCAAATGCGCACCCCGTCCAAAACCAAGGATTTTCACACCCAAAGCAAGCTAAAGCGAATTCTCAAAACTCCCTCCAAGTTGGGGGGTTAAAAATAGATGAACTAGATAAGAAGAAGCCACCCACCTGTACATAGTCCCAACCCTTTCCCTATTAAATTTGTAACCTCTCCCCTTCACTCCTCACTCCTAGGAGAAAGCCATCCCATCAAGCTCTAAATCTCCAAAAGAAAACAACAAAGGAGGTGCTAATTTGGTGGATTGATCCTAAACCTTGTCCACGAGTATGCCAACACCCTTAGCTGGAAGGGAAGGCCCACATTGGGTCAACAGATGTCAAAACTAAGTTTGATGGAGTGAAAAACTTGGACTAAATTTCCAAGCACTTATTATATATATCCCTCTTTTAGAAGCCCTCGGTCATGTGACCAGACTAATATACTCACGACTCTTTGCTTTGGGGTTTCCAAAGCCTATATTGACTTACATGTCTCGTTGGCTTCATTGAACATCAAACGTTTTTTTTTCCTTTAAATTCCTGTATAGAATTCGAACTCGGGTTTGTACCTGCAATATTTGAAATTAAATTATTTGAATTAAAAACTGAAAAAATGGTACAATATTTGAAATTAAACTATTTGAATTAAAAACTGAAAAAATGGTACAATATTTGAAATTAAACTATTTGAATTAAAAACTGAAAAAATGGTACAATATTTGAAATTAAAAACTGAAAAAATACAGAGTGCACTACCCGGGAATCGAACGCGAGTTTGTACCTGCAAAGAGAATAACCATCAATTTGGAAATTAAACTTATTGAAATAAAAACAGAGAAATAACAAAATGCACTAGCCGGGAATCGAACCCGGGTCTGTACCGTGGCAGGGTACTATTCTACCACTAGACCACTAGTGCCTTTTGAAATGGGATCTAATTCTGGATTAATGGTCTTAAATATACTATTATTCAGACAATAAATAGAACCACCTACGACGTTAATAGTAAATCTTCAATAATAACTTCACCAGCAGCGAATATACCGTTATTCAGACGTCACATCGATAGTAAATCTTCAATAAAAAAATCACGAGCAGGTAAAACACTAGAGGGCCCAACCGGGTTCGAACCGGTGACCTCTTGATCTGCAGTCAAATGCTCTACCACTGAGCTATAGGCCCACCTATGTAAATCATTTGCCGTTTTGTTTTATGATTATATAGTCTAATGCAAAGCTAAGACATCGTGTGTGTCACGATGTTAAGGGAGAGCGAGAGCATAAAGAGAAATTATTTTTATTTTTATTTTTTAATCTCTGTTTTTTGAATAGTTTTTTTATTTATTGATTTTTAATTTAAAATTGGATTTCCATACCACTTAAAACAAGTGACTATCACTTTGCCAAACACTAAAACAAGTGACTATCACTTTGCCAAACACTATTTGCCCATGCTGCGACGCCCCTAACATCTGCCTAGAGTCTCTCTCAAACTTTGGTTTGGAGGGAGGGAGGTTTCACATGCTTTCCATGCCCTCGAAGCCTCCTTTTGGCCCCCTTGCTACCTCCTCTCAACCATCGTGCTTTGTTAAGCTTGCCTCAAATGCTAGAGATCTTCCTTTGCAGTTAGACACAAAGCTCTCACCTCGTCAGAGAGTGGATTGGTTAGACAATTTACTGGGTTTTGGCCATCCCCAAGGGCTATGGGGATCTAGATAAATAAGAATGGGGCACCCTTCATTTTTGGAGATCTACAACAAAGTTGTTGTGGAAGAGGGTATTTTGTCTTCCTCTTTGAAAAAAAGGAAGATTGAAACATGTCATCTTCAAGAGTGACCCATACTTCATGGGGCCAAGAGGCACATAATTGAATAATTGGTCGTTATATTTTGACACTAAGAAGGATAAACCTTCAGTACTCATTGTGTGGGTGCACCTTCCTCGTCTTTCTTTGCATTGTTGGAGTGATGAATATATGACCGCTATTGGCAACTCTCTTGGTCGATATATTGATAGATCTGAGCTAAAAACCCCATGTTTGCTTATGCCCAAATTTGTGTTAAGGTCGATCTTGAGAAAGGTCTTTTAAAAGCAATCAATATGAATATGGATGGATGGTCTCACACCCAAAATCTATATTACAAATAGTTACCATTCAAATGAAAGAACTGTCATAGGTATTGATGCTTTGCAAGGAACTATGCTAAAGCTCCACCTCCTTCGGTGTACAATGAGAAAGAAAGTGGTTAGTAAGAAGTTAAAAGAAGGAGCTAAGACCTCAAAAAATGTAGGATCGTCTAATGCTAGGTCTTATGCTTCCACAATTCCCTTATCCAATCAATTCCAATCTCTTTCAAATACTGACCTAAATAGCAAGAAACTTAAAGGCCTATTGAAACTCAAACAAACCCTTCATCAAGGGTGAACTCACCTCCGATTCAACTAGTCTTAGAAGAGATCGGAGTCAAGCAAGACTACATCTTATTGTTTCCCTTGGAACCTATTGAAGAAATGAAATGCCCTTAGGATAAATATGTAGCACTCCTAGCGACATAGTGACAAGAATAAAGGCTAAGCAAAACGAAGAAGTCATTGAAGAATTGGAGGAAGATTGGCCTCTCCCCAATTATCAAGAAATCCTCTAAAGAAAAACAAGAAGAAATAGCTTCGAAAGAAAAGGCTATAGGCCTACAAGCTTCAATAAAAACCCCTTTCAAGAATGCTACTTCCAAGAATCCTAACAACTAGAAGCTAGAATCTAAAGCAGGAATATAGTCCCTCCTATTAAACAATTGATAATAAATATGGTCTCCTGAAACTATAAAGGTACGGGGAAGCACACGATAGAAGAAATAAAGGACTTAATCAAAGGGTAAAGGATCTCAGTTCTACTCATGCAGGAGACGAAAATGGAGGGAACAAAAGCTTTAAGTACTTTATTAAATATTTGGAAGTAAAGTGAGATGTGAGGTCCATGCAATAAGTGCATGTGGCACCTTAGGGGGCATTGCCACTCTTGGGGCTCTAAAAAGTTTGGTAAGATAGATTACACAGAAAATCACCTTGAAAACATAGAGGTGGAAGAAACACTAAGGATTTATAATGTATATGGGCTAGTTCAATATGAAGAAAAAGTGGATTCTAGATATCACTTTCACTCCTTCACGAGACGAGATTTTCTAAACATATTGTGCTAGTGACATATTTTAATGCCACCATGTTTCAAAAGGAAAGAAGACGAGGAAGTCTAGTTAGATATCAATTTTGTGAATAGATAGAAGACTTAATGATGGATTGGGATCTTGTAGACACTCATATAAAAAAGCATCTTTTCACTTAGTTGAATCGATGGATAAGGCTAGGGGACATAGCAACCATACTAAATATTCCTTGTCCATAGCTCATTCATTCTTGATGGTTATTCTCTGTATTCAAGAATTCTTTATTTGGTAGTTTCTAATCATAAGTTGATCCTTCTTTCCTTTCAAGAATCAGGGGATCTTGGGTCGATATGTTTTGCTTCAATATGCTTTGGCTTAAGAAGGAGGAAGCCATTCATATTATTAAAAATGAATGGAGATCTTTCATAAAGGGATCACTAGCACTTATATCGGAATCCAAGTTGAGAAGGGTGAAGGGGGCTCTAAAACATTGATCTAAGGTACACTACAAGTCTCTAGCCAGTAAATGGTTTGAAGTTCAGGATGAATTGGAAACCCTTCTTCAGAAAATGGAGTAGTGTGAAATATCAAGAGACATCTTGAGGAAGAAGTAGGACTTAAGTCAATAAATTCATAAAATTCAAAGACAAGAGGAAGAGGAATGGTGTGTTAAGTATATAAGTCTATGATTAAAAGTGGGGACCACAAGCAATATGTTTTTCATAAACATGCCAAAAGAAGAGTGAGCCACACCACCATTTAAGAGATAAATGATGCCAATGGAAGGACAATCGCAAACTTTGGTGATGTTAAGGAAGAAGTGTGAAGAGAATCAACTTTTAGAAAAAGAGATTTCATAAAAAGAAACAATCAAGGAACTCTAGAGCTTAGAACCTGATAAAGCCCTAGTTCCTGATGGTTTTACAATTCATTTTTATAGGGCTTGTTGGAATATTATCAAATTTGACATGTGCAAAATATTAAATTGGACTAGGGAAAAATGACAAGATTGGTGGTGCATCGAACTCTTCCTTCATTGCCCTAATCCCTAAGGAGTCAAATCCCACTTCATTTTCATGTTTCATGAATATTTCTCTATGCAATTCATCTTATAAATTTATATCTAAAATCCTGGCAGCCAGGCCTAATATCCTTCTTACCAAGATATTTCTAACAATCAAGACTCTTTTTTTGGCACATAAATAGATCATAGATAATATTGTGACAATCTAAGAAGCCATCCACTCAAGCTATAGTCAAAGAAATCAAGGTATGGTTATTAAAACCAAATTAGTTAATGACTTTGACAGAGTTAGGCATAGTTTTGTTTTCTTAGTGTTGGACAAAAATGGTTTTCATCAATTTCCATTAAATGGGTTAAAGCATGCATTGGGTGCCCTTGGATTATGCCATGGTTCAATGGTAGACCCTCCTATTTCTTTTAGGAATCTAAAGGCATTCGACAAGGTTTCCCTCTTCCCCCCTTTCTTTATATTATTATGGTTGAGGCTCTAAGCATAAATTAAACAAGGAAAGGGAGGAATGAAATCTTGTATGCATTCTTTTATCCCATGGCCTGAAAGTGGTGAATCATGCCCAATTTGTAGATTATACACTATTTTTTTTAGGATCCTCCATAGTGATGCTCTTGGATTCAAGTTGACATTAGACTCCTTTATAGAATTCAAAGGAGGGAAGGTGAATTCTAAAGTCAAGTGTTAAGATGGAATATCTCTCCCATACTACTACAATGCATTTCACACATCTTTGGCTTTGCAGGACATCATAGATAGACTTCCTTTAAATGCTTGGGCACTCCCATCTCACTAAAATTCACAAGGGATGATGATTGGAATAATATCCTTCAGTAAATCAAATCCAAAGTGCAAGCTTGGGGGGCACCATGGTTAAACCCAATGAGAAAAATCATCTTAATCAAATCGATCCTCTCTTCTCTTCCCATTTTCCAGAGTTGTACCCTTTCAACTCCAACTCATATTATGGTTGATATTAGCAAAGAGATCGAACACTTTGTTTGATAAGGTGGGAAACCCTATCAACATAAATTTCACTTGGTCAAATGAGAAATCAGTTTCACCCTATTAGTGAATGGAGGAATTGGAATCAAAGATCCAAGATTAATGAATTTGGTTGTTGGATCTAAAATTGTATGGAAGTTGGTGAATGGGAAAGTTGAATAGCAAAAATAAGTCTTAAATAAAATATATCTAAGAGGCTTAAGAGAGTGTTTCATAGATCATTGTTAGTGGGAAGGGAGAGAGTTGGGCATTTAGAGATTGTGCAAGGCACTTGGGAAGCTAATTTAGAATGCCATCTATTAGATCCCAAGGAATTGAAAGAATATATATTTGTGGGAAAATATAACTATGGGTCGATCCCTCTTTCATCCAAATCAGGTATCACTAAAATAAGACAATGGTTAACAACTACGAAATCAAATCAATAAATGACATCTCTAAATGGAAGTCCTCTAGAAGGTGGAGGAATTGGAAACATTTGGTTTTCCCACGTCGTTTGAAATACCCCCATGACCGTCTCTTCTTTATGATCCAAGTTGATTTCCCTATTATCTTATCTACCATATGCCACATAATTCCAATATGTTGAAAAATATTTTGCATCAAGATAGGTTTCCCAAAATTAATGCATTATGTTGGGTTTTGGCTCATTGATCCAGATTTATGTGTGAACGAAATGAAAGAAAAGATAGATAGTCATATACACAGCCATATTGCAAAGATAATAGAGATACATTAAACACATATTCTACTAAATAGCGGAAATACAACAGACTGTCAATACAATAGCTAGAATGGTGGTAGTTATCTCTGAGAAGAGATGGGGCTATTACGCTCATCTGTGCCAAGATGAATACAAAATGAGGCCCAGATGGCCTATTTACCAGCATAGATCCAAATCCTAGGCTCTATCAAGCGCCGAGAGGGATCTAATCTCTCGAGGTGCAAACCTCTTATTAAGTATTGCACTCAAGGAGCTATTGATTTGATTCAAACCAAAATACACATCTTTTTATTTAAGGTCGACATATAATATTTTTATTATTTTTTATTTTGTTAGGAACGAACATTACAACATCTCCCCCATACATGGTTTTAAAACCATGTACAAGGCCCTCCTAAAACCATGGGTTGTTTAGGAGGCCTTACACATGGTCTTAAAACCATATGCAATGCCCTCCTAAACCATGTACAATAAAACCATGGGTTGTTTAGGAGGCCTTGTACATGGTTTTAAAACCATTTTACAGGCCATCCTAAACCATGTACAATAAAACCATGGGTTTTTTTAGGACAAGGCCACCATTTTTTTTTTGCAGATAATTCAATTTTTTATTTTTTATTATTTTGTTAGGTAGAAACATTACATCTCCCCCATATTGTGTTGTTTTTCTGACCGACATTTGTTTTTGGCGGATAATTAAATTTTTTATTTTTATTGTTTTGTTAGGTAGGAACATTACAACATCTCCCCCATATTAGATTGTTTTTGTTGCCGACATTTATTTTGGTGGATAATTAAAATTTTATTTTTTATTATTTTGTTAGTAACAAACGTTACAACATAATATTGACAAACATTACAAGATCTTCCAAATAACGTTACAAGATCTCCCTCATAATGGGCTATAGAGCGCCTCTCAATGCAATAATTAACATGAGGGAGAGAACCCCAAAAGTCCAAAACAAAAACCTAAAAGATGAACCGGCAAGAAGTTTGCAGCCCTAAGGTGGTTAGTTGAACATACAACTTCCTGGGGTCATAAATTTTGCATACAACCTTCGATTTGAGCGCTCGATAGCACATTGGAAAGGTCTATGTGAGATTTACATCTTTTGACTGGTACCAAATGATTGCTATTGACAACCAATTGGTTCCCCGAATCGCCAAAAAATGTTGTTTAGGTCTTCAAAAAGGCCCCGAAAGTTTGGGACCCGAAAAACCGTAGAAAAATAACTAGGAAACTGCCACAATGGACAATTGTTTTGAGCCATTGGAATAGGTGGGTGTCCACCGATTTCTAGCTGGATCAATCCTCCCTCCTTAGGAAGCAATGGTCTCCATTGTGTCAAATCGCGTATCATATCTTGAACTGTGTGTTGAGATGATCTCAGTGTGTAATATTTGCTGAAGTGAAGAGGTTGCCTTTCTTTGACATCCCGAGAGGGCTGCAATTGATGTAAGGATGATTTTTTTTGGTCGAGCACTTTAAATGTGTGGCCTTGCACTGTAGAGGTACTTGATGAATGAGGGAACACTGACTTTGTGTTCTTCTTGTTTCCGTTGAGAGAAGGGACCCTATGCAGAGGGTGTGGAGGTGAAGAGGGATAATTTCCTGGTGTGGGAGCTTATCTTCCTACCTCGCAATACTGTGTTAGGTGCAACTGTCTCTGCAGCTATCCAATAGAGTTTCCCCCCCAAAGTGACAATGACACTATGAGGTCATGACTCATATACAACATGACAACATGATGCTTCCACATATATGGTTGTCCTAAAAGAACATCACAGACTTCAAGTTGGGCCACATCACACAATACCTCATCTTTGAAAGGATTCATGCCATATGGTAGGAGGCATTGTTGAGTAATTTGGATACCTCATCCTTGGCTTAGCCAACCAATGTTGTAGGATTGTGAGTGTGGTGTTGTCGAAAGCTCCAATCTCTTGATGACTTTTGTTGAGATTAGGTTCTTTTGGGTGTCATTGTAAAAAACAAAATGTAGTGGGATTATCTTCATCCACATATACGAGTGGAAGAGGCGCTCCTCTTCCTATGACTCTTCAGGCTCCTCCGATTGAATATGTGTGGTAGCAACAGTGACAGTGGGGTATGCATCAATGGTCTGCTTCTCATGGTCTCCGGCTGTGGCATTGGGTTCTGAATAGGAATCGGATCTGATTCTGAATATTTGATCTCGACCACCAATGACTTCTTTGAGTGGCATTCATCAATGTTGTGGCAGGGTATTTTGTGGAATTCGCACCACTTCTCATTGTCCTTCTTTGTATTTCCATTCCCCTTCTTAGCTTGCAATGAGGATTGGTTGTCTTTTCCTTGTCCTGTGTTCTCCAGGCCATGGTTTCCCTTTCCATGCTTCTACGGTGGGTTCACAGGTCCAAAGTTTCACTTGTTCTTCTGTTGTAAATTCTCCTTGATTTTGACAGCATACCGATAAGAAAATCAAAGTGAAGAGATTTCGAGGAAGCCCATCTCAGTTCGGATGTACTGATGTAGACCACTACGATATTTCAGTATCAAGTGTCGCTCAAAGTCCTTGATACCCAGCTTTGTATGCAAGGTATGAAAGTTGTTGGTGTACTTTGACACTGTCTAGTCCCCCTCTTGACGTAGAATGGTCCATTTGGTGTACTGTTCATCATAATTTCCCATAGGGTAATATTGTTCCTTGACGAAATCTATGAAAGAGGCCCAAGTGTGATTTGTCTCAAACATTCCAAAATTGTCTGATGAGTTTTGCTCCCAATAAGTACCCCACCAATTTTGGACATGGGGGACTGCCTTAAGGAGCGCAAAGGTGATCTTTTCTCTATCGAAGAAATTGTGGATAGAGAAATACCCTTCTAGAACATTCAACCAATTTTCTAGGGCATCTACATTGATATAGCCTTCAAATAAAGGAATATCAAAGTTAACTTATACCTTGAATGGGGTTTCATCTCCGAGCACTTGCTCGTTGAAGGTGCATTCGCCATTGCCGACATTCGAAGAAGGATCCGGGAGAAGCTATCCATCATCTCGTTCCTTTGTCGCTCGAGGGATTCCTCGAGAAGTGACTTGATAGGATCTCCTACTTCGGTGTATCTCTTTTCTTCTGCCATGGGATGCCGTTTGGGGTGGTGAGAGTGATCGTCACCAAGTGAAACTAGTTCGAGACCAAACTCTTTATACCCTAACCTCGTTGGGGACATGCGTCGAGAAACAATCAAAGAGCAGATTTCTCTGATACCACTGATCCAGTTTTATGTGAGAATGGAATGAAAGAAAATATAGATAATCATAAACATAGACATATTGCAAAGATAACAGAGATACAATAAACACATAATCTATTAAATAGCGTAAATAGAACATACTGTAAATACAACAACTAGAATGGTGGTAGCTATCTCTGAGAAGAGATGTGGCTTCTACGCTCATTCGTATCAAGCTGAATACAAAATGAGGCCCACATGGGCTATTTATAATAAGCATGAGGGTGAAAACCCCAAAAGTCCAAAATAGAACCCTAGAAGATGAACCGTCATAAAGTTTGTGGCCCCAAGGTGGTTAGTTGAACAGTCAACTTCACGGGGTCATAACTTTTGCATTCGATCTTCGATTTGGGCGCTCAATATCCCATTGGAAAGGTCTATCCTAGATTTAAATATTTTAACTATGCCCAAATGGATTCCATTGGAAACTATTTGGTCCTAGGAATCTACAAAAAACGTTGTTTAGGGCCTTAAAACAACCCCAAAAGTTTGGGACCCGAAAAACCATAGAAAAATAACTAGGAAATTGCCACAATGGACAATTGTTTTGAGCCAGTGGAATAGGTGGGTGGCCACCGATTTCCATCTGGATCACTCATGGGATAATCCTCATTGTAGATAACCTTCAAAGGCCTAACATTCATTGTCCCTCTCACTGTTTGATGTGTCTCAAGGAGGAAGAATCGACCAAGCACCTTATCCTAAAGTGCAACTTTTCCAAGAATGTTCAGACTAAGGCTCTTAGTGAGATGGAAGGCGGCATAATACTTCCCTCTAGATGGAGCAAACTCTTTCTAAATGGTAATTCCTTCTACTTTGGAAATTTTATTCATAAGCCAAATATTTGCAAGATCTAGATGGCTTATTGCAAGACCTAGAGTACATCAACTGGAAGATATGTCTTGCTAGAAACAAAGATCTTCAACCCTCAATTAGTTATCCTACAAAGAATGACCCTTCAATCCAAAGCTATCATCATAGAAGATCTCAAAATTCATGGAATCCATGAGATCAATTATGATCTTCTTATAGTCCAAGAGTGGCTATGGTTCCATGATTTCCTTATCGAGAGTTCCCCTTAGTACAAAAATATGTCTCATAGGCCACATGCAACCTCATAATGGAGATCATGTTTTAGTATAGCTAAGTTCCAAGAATGGATGAGAGCCCAAAGGTGTCACAAGTTATTTTTTTATGGAGCTTCAAAGAGAGACCCAGGGGTGGTAGGAACCAAGGGAGGGAGAGGTCCTCCAAGACCTCGATAGAAAATAGAAATAACCTAGTCTTGAGGCATAAGAATTGTCACAAATAATGAATTAGATATCATGCCTTGTATATTGGGACATAATAGCATAAGTCTTATTGCGTCAAATGTGACGATCTTTGGAGATTCTCTTCTAGTGATCAAGTAAGCAAGAATAATGTCTCTCAAGGGTGGCTCCTTTTAGAGGACAACACTTGAAAGAATATATCAAAACATTGACAACCTTGAAAATACCAATATTTTCCACACATGGGGATTCAAAAATTCACTAGCATATCATAAAGGTAATTTTGTTGTATTTTTAGATAAGGAGATATTGGTTAAAAATGGGACCCCCCGTTATAGGATGTGGCTCTTATAGTTATTATATGTTTATCAACATCAATACCATAGTAGTGGCTTCATACTCTCTTAAGGCATAGTGGGACAAGGATCCACTTGTCGCTTCAAAGTAGGTGTAAAGCATGTAGGTCTTTTCAGCATTAAGCCATTTTACGAAGACTTAACACCTCCTACTTTAGGTTCCCTCCCATATGCTTATTTAGTTCTTGGTGTGTACTCTTTTATGGTGTCTGTACATGACCTATGTTCCAGAGGAGGGATATCTCATGGGTGCTTGATGATATCTTAGGATAGTTCTAATGTTGAGAAGACGATTCATGTTTAGGTTGGTAGTTTGTGGTGTTTAGAGAGGACACCTCTAAGACTCTTAGTGATTGACAGGGATAAGTTCTCATGCTATGCATTATTTATTTTCTTGGCTCCTCGATGTTTTTAGTATGTTGGTTTTATGATAGGATCTATTTAGGAGTATTTAGAGGCCATCACAACCTGTATAGGTGGGGTGGTTATTTCTTTGCAATCAAGAACTCACAGATTGATCACTTCTTTAGATGGTGTGGTATTTGTTTTAAGTCTTTTCAATTTTTGGCTTGTGTTAGGGGGCTTCTTCCTTTGGTTGCAGGCTTGAAATGGCCAACCTCTCTAATAAAAAAATGGTGGGAGTAGAGGGTAATGGTGAAATCAATAAATTTCTTCATCATATGAATACCTAGATGGAGGGTATGAAACAATCAATAGAATATCTCACAACACACTTGGAGAAGAAGGAAATTAAACAAGAGGAATTGGAGAATAACTTGAAGGAGTAAACCAAGAAAATTGAAAAATTAGCAAGTGACATTGATATGCACTATAATATCATCTTGGGTTTTTCCCATGATTCTCTCTCTACCACAGTTTATCCTTTGATTTGTTTTAGCTCCATTCATTTCCATGAAGATTAATTTTGGTCAATCTCACTCTCAACTAGCAAAGGGACTTGATCAAAATGACTAGTTCATGGAGGAAGCACATAGTGGACATTGTTTCAATTAATTTCATCTTAGTTTCTTATGTATTTCACTTGTAATTTTTTGCTTGTCCAATATATAAGGATTTATAGTTTTAGGCACGATAGTGGATTAGACTTTTTGGCAATATTAAAAAATGTCATAGCATAATTTTGCTTAATTAACTAACACATAGAAGCAATTTTGAACAAGTTATGGACTATATGTATTATATGGTTGTTTTGTCATCCAGAACTCTTGTAATACAATAATTTACATGTTTTTGTCACACACACACACACACACACACACACATTAGATCTTAGAATTTTAATAAGATTAGTTTTTTCAAAATAAGAAAGTAAAAGCTTGTTTAATTATATTTTAATTATTTTTTCATGTTGGTGGTGGTTATTAATGTCTACTAAGACCAACTTTGGTTTATTGGGCCTTAAGAAAAGAGTAAATTACTTGGTTTGTTTTAAAATTTTATTTATGTGTTTGAAAAGATTTAAGAGAAGTATTCCTAAATCACCATACTTTTGATGAGTTAAAATGTTAGGAAGGTTGATATAGTAACAAATATTTTGAAATTGAGATATAATGTGGGTTTACACAAGACATTCTAAGAGGAAGTGTTTCTCGTATTCAACCCTCTTAGTGTTATAAAGATGGAAAATTCTATGATCGACGTCATTTTAGGAACTATCCAATGCTCCATTTTATTATGGAGCTCATGAGAGTTTGTCTTTATTTAGTAATCTTGATTTTCTTCCTTATGTTATTTAAAACAAAGAGATACTTTTGGTATGCTATATTATGGTTAAGCACCTCTATATGATATCTTAATTTTCTCTTATCCTCTAAATATCTATCACACCACAATTTCTCCTTCGATTTAGATGTAATAATATTTTTAATATTATCAGTATTTTGCAAATTGACCTCTTCCTAGATTCCCCAATGATTTAGCCAAGACATGACATATTTATGTCAACCTTGATTAACTTGTAGGTGGTTTTGATTATAGTTTAAAGTAATGTTAGGAAGTCTCTTGTCATCCATGTTGTTTATCTTATTCTTGTACATTAGGTACCTTGTCATAACCATGCTCTTAATGGGGGGACTACTCATTTCTATGAAGAGGATAGGATATGGTGTATTACCTTTACTTTTGAATTTACAAGTTATAAAGAGATTTTGTATTTTCTCTATCTCCACAATCCTCTAGAGATGTTGTGACCCCAAACTATATAGCTATATAAGATAACATCAGTGATGAAAGTATCAAAGATGAGTTTCTTCTTATCCCAAATGAAAAGGTCTATTGATTTACAATTGTTTTCAAGTTCATGACAAGCTCTCCACCCTCAATTTATCCTTTTCTCAATGTTATAGTTCTAGTTAATCTTCTAGTGAATATCTATTATGAGATATTTGTATGAATTCCCTTCCTCCAAGCTATTGCTATCATACACAAAATTAGCTAAGTGATATTTTTGGATTTGATTATGATAGACTTTGTTTTTTCAATGTTAACATTCATACTTGTATTGAAGCAAAAATCCTTGAGAACGTTTAGTTGTTTAGTGAGATCATTTGGACACCTCACCATAAAAACAATATCATCAACATTAAGAAGAAGGATGATGAATATTCTAACAAGATTCTTGCCAACACAACTTGCCTCTTCCAAAAAATCATCTGAATTTTCGATTTATAAAGTGTAGGGGACATGGGGCAACCTTGATTAACTCATGTGTTAAATTAATTTCTTCTTATCGGCCCTAAGTGTTCCTAAACTTGGAAATAACATTCTCATAAAACCTTATCTTCAATATCTCTCAACTCAAAAGGAACTTTTAACTCTTCAGATATGTTCCAAAGGTTATTTTTAGAGATTGTGTCAAACACTTATATAAAGTCAATGAAGCAACAAAGGAGATTGGTTTTATTATTGTGAAACTCCTCTGCAATGATCTCAAGTGTAACAATGTGGTCCATAGTTGAATGATAACTCCTAAATACAATCCGGCCTTTAGCTCTTTTTCCTTGGTTTTCTAGCCATACATTAGTCTTTTTTTCCAAAATAATTCCATATAGCATGGCTAAACAAGGGCTAATCATAATGGTCCTATAATCATATGGATTTTTTATCCCCATTTTTGAGAATAAGAACAATGAAGAGTTGAGTCCATTATTTAAGGAAGCCCTGCTTGACTACTAGACTAAAGAGTTTATGAATTATGTAGGATGAGGATAGGCCCTACAATATTTAGGAGCTTTACTTGGTAGCCTTCAATATCCTTAACTTTCCCTTTTGTAAACCATTTAACCCCAAACTTTATATCTTCTATAGAAAAAATGTCTTCCTATATAGAATGGGTTCGAATGGGGTTGGCTTTCTATACATAATGGGTTCTAATGTTGTCCCCAACATCAAGGATTCGTAAAGAGTCAAACATATATAAAGTATCCATTAAAAATTAAAACATGGTTTTATATTTTTCAAATATTATTTTTTATATTTCTATATTAAAAAAAATCATCTAAATTTATTTAAAAAATAATAATTTTTTATACAAAATTTTGATATATAAAACCATTTTATAATATATTATGTTTATTTGCTTTCCAAACTAATTAATTAATTATAAAAATTGTTTTATCAATGGAACATTAAAACTTCAAAAATTATATATTATTGGTTTTTATTAAAACAAAAAATACTATTTTTAAATTGGATTGGAATTTAAGTTATACAATGTTTAATTATTGAAGTTTTTTGGAGCCATATATATTATGATAATTAAAGTTAATGTAACAAAAGTATTCTATTTTATTTATAATTTTTAAAAATCTATTTGAGTAATATATATGAGTTGGGTATCTATATATTTATTGTATATTGTCATTTGTATGTGGGTCATGATTGACTTTGTATTGAGTTAAGTATTTATACATTTATTTTTATTTTTGCTATAATTATTTTTATATTAAATTGGATATTTATAACTTCATGTTTATTTGTATTTTGTCCACAATCAACTTCACTTGGGTATTTATACACCTCTTTTCATCTTTGGCCATGACTACTTATATTAAATTGGTTATTTATACACCCACTTTCATTAAATATATTATTGAAATTTCTGTGACCAACTTAAGAGGGAATGTGGGAATGGCTTAAACTTCATGTTTGGACATCGCTTACCATATTTAGGTTTGTCTAAAGCCGAACTTCGGCATGTGGGCTTGTAGGCTTCTAACTCCTCTTAAAAAAGTTCCCTACTTCTTAAGTTAAGTGTGTATAAACTCATTCTTCTTTGTAATTCATTTACTTCTTAAGTTAAGTGTTTATAAACTCATTCTTATTTATAATTCATTTTGTTATCCATGTGAATATGATGTGAGAAAGATCTTTGCATAGTTTTACATATATTGTTTTTAAAACTATATGTAATTTAAAAAAGAAAACAATATATGTAATTTAAAAAAAATTATGAAAAGACTTTTTATAAATGTCATTTTAATTATTTTTTAAGAATAAATTTATTAATATACATCTTTATTTTACTTAGTACTCTATTATTTTAAATTTCGATTTTACTTTATACTCTATTATTTTATGTTTCCGATCTTTTAGAAGCCTTTACCACTTTTAGGTCGAATACTATTTATTAATATTTGAAATAAAATATTTTATATCATTTTAATATTATATTTTTAAAATTTAAAATTGTTTTTGATTAATTAGAAGTTTGTGTTTTTTTAACATAAAGAAACATATTAATGGTTAAGACTTAAAGCTATATATTAAAAATGAAAGATCATTTACATTTATAAATATTAGCTAATGATAATTGTCTTTATTGTAAATTGACAACTAAATTAAGATAAGTTTTACTCCATTTAAGACAAAAAAAAATGTTATGTTTTTATAATAAATAAATGACCATTCTCTATAAAAAAAAAAAAAAAATCACCTTATTTTTTTACCACTAGAATATTTTTGAAAACTATTCACTATAAATACCACCTTAATTTCTTAAAATATGTTTATTATTATTTTGCACTCCAAATTTATCGTTATTAACATTTATAATTTGTAAGAATATTAGGTGAGCGAATGATTTTGATCCTAGAAAGAGACATTTTTTAGAATGACAAAAACGTGACATCTCAATAAACCGCGACAAATATGTAGAAATAATGGAGGACAATGAAGCTTCTTAAATACAGATAAGGAACTTCTTCAACATCATACATAGAGGTCAGATAAATATATTAAACTTATAGCATATGGAAAAAATAGTTAAAGAAGCACATCATTTGTTGACACCACTTCTACTTATGGTGAAATGATCAATATCAAGTATCTATTTGGTGGTTGGATAATGAAAATATATTCATCAACACAAACATCAATCAACATGTTCTTAATTCAAATGCACATAATCCAATTGGAGAAGAGAACACAAATGAAGTGAAAATGGTTGAGAACTTTGGAGATGAAGAAAGTTGGCCTATTATCTCTAAGCTGAAGACCAATGAGGAAATCCAAGTAAACCTTATATTAAATATAAACATTCAAAGCAAATCCATCTACACCAAGGTCTTCCCAAAATGTTGATATTGGGAGAACAACCACTTCTAATAGTGAGATCAATAACACGATTCAACATAATTGCAACTCCCCCTCAAATCACCATTTCAACATCAAGTTTGTGGTTAGTGGATGGTGAGGTTTCTATTTATAAAATACTAGATTTCTCATTAGATTTAAATTCTATCTCGTTGATTTCCTCATAGGCTGTCGATTTTTGGATTCACAAAATAAATTAGTCAAGTTTTAACACAAGTTAGATTCTTTGTTTGGTTTCATTAAGGATAAACACTAGGTTGAATGCAATGTCACCAAGCTATTTGTAGATCTATTTGACAAATTCCAATTTATGGTTGAACGACACTTGAGTTGGAAGGACCCAAAATCATAATAATGTGTTGAACATGTTGAAAGGTTTTAGGTTTCCATTCAAGAGTTTCAAGTTGAAAAAGAGGGAAAATGTACAACAAGGATAGACCTTTCAGTGGGGACTGATAAGTGGAAAGTGTCTAAGTATTTGCAAGATTCTACCATGGCCAATACATCACATAGATGTAATTTGACATATATAATTCGTAATCTACAACTCAATTTTAGTCAACACCACACAAAAGTAAGTTGACAAGTGAAGATTCAATTATAGACCATAGTAGAAATCGATTAGATTCTATATTAAATACAAACCGTGTACAAACCTTTGCAGTAAAATTGGACATTTTTTAAATAAATGAACAAATTTTGAGCATCCAACTCAATTCAAACTCTCTATCGTATTAACTAGTTGAAATAGGCAACTAAAAAATTAAAAGATTTTCCAAATGATTTTCAATACACATTAATACTTGGATTCAATTCCATTGGTCAATGTCTACACAATTTCTTGATATAAAAGAGACATTGACATCATCTTTCTTGGAACAACAACCTTTAGTCTTTAGTTTCAACAAATTTAACAATTTTATATTTGTGGTTTTGATTAGTTTTGTTTGTTTCAACTTCAAATTTGATTAAATTCATTACTTTAATAATTGATCATTGTCTAAGGGAGATGTCATGTTGTACTAATATCTGTATTTATTTCATGATAGTGACCAACGACTTTTTATGACCATGGCTATCTATTAAACCAATTGATATGAGGAAAACTCTCATTGTGACACATGCATTAATTCAACTAGGGTTTAACTATTTGTTGTGATTGATTTATGTTCATTATTGTGACCATATTGACCATCAACTACACCCAATCTACAACATGTCATTGATCCTTCTTTAGCAAATTACCCACATAAAAACACCAACATATCAACATGCACACTATCATGCTAGATCAACTCTAAATTGCTTAGAATCATCATTTGAATTGTTGAAAGAAATGTAACTTCAGAAGATATTCTATTGTACTTTTATTAATTATTATTATGCCTCCTTTTAGAGATGTTATTCCTTCATTTGGGGATGTCATTGATGTACTAGGTCATGTAAAATTCTTGAGGTAAAACCTCTATTATAAGTCGGGTCAATAGTACCCACAAAAGTATTTTATATTTGTCGTTTTGAGTCTCCCAAGGCAAGTCGACTCTGGTTGAGAGGATAAGTCGACCCTATTGGGTTATTAGGCTTCTCACTTGATGTGTATAAATAGATGAGGCGCCTCCCTCATTTGGATACACTCGCAACTCAAGCAAGTTCACTATAGAGAGAAGCAGCAACCCATCTAAGGGAGAAGAAGCAGACAAGTCTTATTATTTGCGGTCTTACATTGTACTTGTTGGGATTTTATATTGAGGAAGTTTTGTGGGTTTTCTCCCCCATGAGGGTTTCCCAGGATAAATCTTTGTGTTCTCTTTTGTGCTACCGTGCTTGTCATTCTTTCAGTGATCCTTTTGTTTTTATATAAAACTCTTAAAATTCTAACATGGTCTCAGAGCCAACTTTAAAGACGGCATTGTGTAACAACTTATCCAACAGTTCAACAAGCGAGGGCTCACTGTTCCAGACAACTCCCTCCATAGATCATACATAAAAGAAGGACCATCAAACTCACCCTAGGAGGGTGCATCTTTCTATCGAAGCATTTTTCCGTTCTATGAATTTTCATTTTTTGACCTACCACTATTGCTGGGAGAAACTAGGGAATCAATTTTTTCAAGGTTCTATCCACAAATTAGGGAAAAGGAGGACATTAAAACACTCGCCTTGAGGAGGCACATATTTTCCTCCAATCAGTTTTTCAAGTGACCACAGTTGGAAAATTAGGGTTTTTTGCCAAACCCTAGGTTATCCTGAAGCATGTTCCAAAAGCAGTCCTCAGATTGGTAAGTTCTATTTCCTATATTTCTGTTTGAGGTTCTCATTCATTAAAGATGACAAACAGTACCAAGATTGATGAAAATCTTGAAGGAGCAGAGAATTTTATAGCATGGAAGTACATAGTCATGTTCATCCTTGAAGAACACGACCTAGAAGGCTACATCAAAGATGAAGTCAACGAACTAGAAGGAGATGAAGCAAAAGAAAAGCAAAAGAAGGATATGATGAAGGCTAAGAAGATTATAGTTGATTTTATCAAGGATCATTTGATCCCTCAAGTATATTCAAAGAATACTCCAAAATAAATGTTTGATGCACTGACCAGTTTGTTTGAAGGGAAGAACATCAACATAAGAACGACCTTGAGAAATAAACTAAAGGGCATGAAGATACAAAAGGCGGAAACTATGCAACCATACTTCTCAAGAGTATCTTATATCAAAGAACAATCGGAAGCCATTGGTGACATGGTGGAAGAAGCGGAAGTTGTAATGAACACCTTGAATGGCCTTCCAAGATATTGGCAATCCTTCATTAGAGAAATATGTGTTAGAATGAAGTTGACCAAGTTCAACAAACTGTGGGAAGAATGTGTACAAGAAGAAGGAATGATAGAAAATAGAGAAGACAAGTTAAATGAAGATGAAGATCAAGCATTTGCAACTCACACAAACAAAGGGAAGAACAAGAGAAAGGATCATGATCACTCTGCTAGAAGGAATCAAATATTTCGAAAGAACATAAGACCCAAAATGGACTTCTCATCCATTGCATGTTTCACATGTCACAAGATGGGACACATTGCAAGAAATTTCCTCTTAAGCAAGAACAATTCAAAAGGGGAAACAAGAAGTTTCATGCGCATGTAGTCTAAGATGATGACTCGATTGAAGAGAAGTCCAATGAAGATGAAGACTCCAATGAAGAGTATGTCTTAATTTTATCCCTCATAGGTTCAATCACTCATGGAAGTGATACCTCGCTTGTAGACAATGGAGCTTCCAAACACATGATAGGTTACAAAGACTCCCTCTCATGTCTTATTCAGAAAGACTCCACACAAGGTACAACTTGGATATGATTATCAATATCCCATCAAAGTAATGGGATAAGTCACTTACAAGCTCAATTTCAGAAAGTTATGTCCTAGATTTGAAAAATAATCTTCTCTCTATCTCAACTTTAGATAAGAAAGGTTTTAGAGTTTCTTTTGTAGATGGGGCAGTTCTCATGTGGTCGAAAGGAAAGACAATTGATGATGCCGTCGTAATTGGAATTGAAGAAGGATGAATCTACAAATTGAAGGGGAACTCAATTTCATCCCTAACAACTAATACTATCAATCCATGCGAGTTGTGGCATAGAATACTTGCTCATGTGAACGACAAATCTTTTCTAACTGTGAGCAAGGCAGTGACAGGTTTACCAGAGATCCATATTGATCATGAAGGAGTGTGCAAGGGATGTGCACAAGGAAAGAATACCAAGAATCCATTTCTCAATAGTGGAATCATAACCCCCCATCTCTTTTTAGTCCTTCCTCTTTTGCGACTGTAAGGGTATATATATATATATAGAGAGAGAGAGAGAGAGAGAGAGAGAGAGAGAGAGAGAGAGATTATGTTTGGTCATTATTTCCCAAGTCCATATATATTCAGATTATAGCCAATTTATCATTGCATTTGTGTTTATATTCTAGGTTTAAAAATGGGGGTGTTACATTCCCCTCCCCTTCAAATTTGCACCATCCTCGATGCATACTAACGTTGTATACAATAACAAAACTTTACATCAAAATTTCAAAATAGATGCATGTATACCTCTCATATAGCATCCTCCAACTCCCATGTTTCTTCCTTAGGGTTGTAGTGGGTCCATTGGATCTTACCTACCCTATTCCTATGTTCCTAAGAAATTCGGCCTTCTTGTCCATGATGCTTATTGGTTGTACTTGAATATCTCCTTCTAGTTTCACTTTAATCAAAGCCTAGTCAATAACATGATTATGATCATGTACATGTTTTTTCAATAGTGATACATGAAACACATTAGGAACTTCTATGCTAGCAGGAAACACAAGTTCATAAGCAATAGGCCCTATCCTAGCTAAGATCCCAAAAGGTCCAAAATGTCTAGTTTTCAACTTAGGACAACACCCCAACTTCAAGGATCTCTTATGTGGTCTAACTTTCAAGTATACATGCTCCCCAACCCTAAAATATTCTGATATTTTTCCTTTGTTTGCATAACTCTTATTCCTTACTTGTGTTGTTTTCAATTTTTCTTGATCTTAACTATGTCCTCTTTCGTTTATTTGAGAAACTCCGGCCCAACTACTACTCTATCTACTGGATTGTCTCGACTAACTAGAGTATTGTACTTTCTACCATATAAAGCTTCATATGGAATCATCTTTAGAGAAGCATGATATCCATTATTATATGCAAATTTTACCAAATATAAATAATATTTCCACTTAGGTGTCTTGTCTATCACATACATTCTTAACATATCATTTGTCACTTGATTAAATCTCTCTCTCTCTCTCTCTCTCTCTCTCTCTCTCCATTTGTCCATTCTTAACAATTATGTTATTCATAATTGTTTCAAATCCTTGAACAACCCTTTCCTTAAGTTTGAAGTAAAATTTGGATCTCTATTTGAAACATTTTCCTTAGGTATCTTATGTAATTGGACAATCTTCTCCATATGAATTTCTTCTATATTAGTTTCATTTTGAGTTGACTTGATTGAAATAAAGTGAACAACTTTTGTTAACTTGTCCATCACTACCATGATTGAATCATATTTATTTTCTATATTGGGGAACTTAGTGAAAAAATCAACAGTCACCACTTTCCATTTCCACTATGGCATTGGTAATGGTTGTAGCAATCATGTTGAATGTTTGTGATCAACCTTTACTCTCTAATATTCTATATATCTAGCTCTATAGTCAACAATGCCTTTCTTAGTTCTTGTTAAAAAATATTAGTTTCCTTCTAAGTTGACTTGATTAAAACAAAGTGAACAACTTTTGTCAACTTGTCCATCACTACCATGATTGAATCATATTTCTTTTCTATATTGGGAAACTCTATGAAAAAAACAGTGGTCACCACTTTCCATTTCCACTATGGGATTGGTAATGGTTGTAGCAATCATGTTAGATGTTTGTGATCAATCTTTAATCTCTAATATTCTATATATCTAGCTCTATAGTCAACAATGTCTTTCTCGGTTCTTGGCAAAAATTATTGACTTCTTATTGTTGCAATCGTCTTTTGATATCCAAAATGTTTAGCATTTGTAACCGTATACACTTCATTCATTACAAATTTCCTTAATTCACTTGCAATAAGAGCATAAACTTTATTATTATGCATAAGAATTATATCATCTTCCACCTTATAATATTCATAGTTTCTTGTATATTTTGTTGTTGTGATCCTTCCTTTGACTTGAAGATAATGCTCATATGAGATAATAGCTTCAAGAATTATGTATCCTAAATTTGAATGGGGAGGATGTTAGTTTTTCTTGATGCATTTTAAGGTCCAAATGGGTATGTATATTTATCATGTCAGCATGATGTTGAGCCTGGACTGAATGCAGAAACACGGGGTTTGTGTGAGTTCCAGGCCCCCTCTGGGTGTTCTGACAATGCAGCAAGTCTCATGAAATGTATGTTAGATTGGTATGATGCCAAATTTATCCCATTTGTTTGGAATGTTCTTAGTCATGGATGGACTCAAGTCTCTAATCCTAGTCACTCTTTCCAACCTTTCCAGAATTCTGCATTGGGCAGTGCAAACCATTTAATCTTGTCCTTAGTACGTGGATCACTTTGTCCATAGATTCTCCAAGCATTGGCAATGGAATCAACGCCAGATAATCACCATTTAATCTTGTCCTTAGTACGTGGATCACTTTGTCCATAGATTCTCCAAGCATTGGCAATGGAATCAACGCCAGATAATCATTCTTCACAGAGACGCAAAAAACTATTCACCATTTAATCTTGTCCTTAGTACGTGGATCACTTTGTCCATAGATTCTCCAAGCATTGGCAATGGAATCAACGCCAGATAATCATTCTTCACAGAGACGCAAAAAACTATTCAGCAACCCACAAACTACTTACAGTCTGGGTAGCATAAGCACTTGCCAGGAATCGAACCCTCGGTCCTCGAGTAAAGTCCAGTATACAATACTGTGGCTATAAAAAATAACTGCACTAGCCGGGAATCGAACCCGGGTCTGTACCGTGGCAGGGTACTATTCTACCACTAGACCACTAGTGCTTACAGACAGCATTGAAATTTTAATCTATAATGGTTTAATTTTCTTAAGATTAATTAAAGCGGTACATTGATGTGTTGTACATTATACTCCATATGTGGTATCGCATAGCAAATCTTCAATATCAATATCAGGTACCACGAGCAGGTCAAATTCAGAAGGATCCAACAGAGTTCGAACCACTGACTTCTATTTTATATTAGTGGGAAAGCGTCAACAAATCCACTTGTTTCTCTTGTGGTTAGGGTAGAGTCTTATTATTATTCCTTGCTTAGCAGGGAATATTGTAATCCACTGGGTTTTGAAAGCTGTGAAACATAGGTAACATTTTTTTATGCCATCATTTTTTATTTTATATCTAGTTTTTTTCTAAGTTTTAAAGCCAAACATTCTATTTTCTAAAACAACTTTTTGTTTGCTGTGACAAACTGGCTTTGTCTGACAAACTTGCTCGCTCTGACATGGGTTGTGAAATCCAATGCATTGACAGAGCTAACAATATTCAACATGTAGCATAGTAATAAATGCTGCTGCTGCTGCATTGTGAGTTGTTGGATCTCAAATAAGTTGAAATCTAACGATATAGGATTGACTGCATTGACTACATTGCACTTGCTCGCACTCCAGCTGTACACCATATGCAACAATTGTTATTATCTACCATCTGCCATGCATGCAACTTGCTACGTGTTGGTTTTTACATGCAAGCCCATTCCAAAGAGATATTTCTATACTATGCTTTTCGAGGGCGATTCTATGGCTCAGTCTGCATAGAGTTACAGGGTCTGCTAAGATTGAAATAACATACACAGTTCTGCGTTAGTTACTGCATGCTTCAGAGTATCCAATTTATTTTGGTCGGTTTCTTTAATATCTCCATTACGTAATAGACATAAGAAATTATGTGGGAAATTTAATAAGACTTACATAAGAACATTGAGCGGTAAGCCACTGGATTCAAACTTTGCGGCAAATCTTCTTATCGATGCAAAGGAACTGAGATCCAGTTCCATCAATATGATTTATGCTATGTGAATCTCTTTCTGAATACTAGATTTCTGCTGCTTTGAGATTCCTTGCGGGTAAGATTATTCTTGCCCCTCGTTTAGCTAGAACTCTTGCAGTTTCAGCTCCAATTCCAGAGGTTGCACCTGTACATCAAGCACATTTGAATAAGAAATCATCAGCTAAAACTAATCAAGTCAAGCAGACAACAAGATTTAATATAGAAGATGAGGCAAGTTACCAGAGTAAGCCTACTATTACCAGTGATTATTGCAATTACAGAGCCAAGGCTGCAACCAGCAGTGACGTCTTCAGCCGTGGATTCAGATCCAGAGCCACACAGTCCTGCTGCACCAATCAGGTATTTTAATGTGACCGACATCTCTCGTATGACAACAATATTCTTATTATTTCACACTAATACCTGCAATGTTAGACCTTGATGCACTAGTCTGCTACTTTCCTATGTATTTCCTGAAAAATCATAAAAGGTACAACAAAATTCAAATGATTGAACGTTATATCGAAGGGTGATCTACTGACGTCCTGTATAAAAATCTCCAAAATAGGCCATTCTTCCTTGCCCTATTCCTTGTAACCTGTTTCATTTCTCGTTATAAAACCCTAAGGGAATATGTTATAGTTAATATGAATATTCATATAAGAATATGAATCTCTGTTGCTAAATTTCTGTGGTGATAGGTTATTGGTGATGTAATCGGAGAAACCACAGTAATTGGTGATGTATAGGTTATTGGTCATTTCGGTACTGTGGTTTCTCCGATTACATCACCAAGAATATGAATGTTTAACCAAAGAAATATTCATATGGTCCATATGAATAGGGAATATGAAATGTACTATATGAATATGATGTACTATGAAATGTTATTGCAGGTACCATGTATCTGGGTTTGGCAATGACTATGAATGCAATGGTTCAAATCCCTCAATAGCTATGGATACAGCGGTTCGAATCCCGCAACTTAACTAGTGGGTCTGTAATGGCTTGACGATGGCTCCTCCAGGTAAACAGGTCTCCACACTCTTCAATAGCCTTCAACAATAGTATCTCTCCATAGCGTTCTCCTGTGCAAGTGTGTAGCACGCACCAGAGATTGAAATTTAGGGTTCCCTCTAGGAATCCATATTGTTCTCAATGTGAGAGAGAGTGCCATTTGCAACAATATATCCATGCTCAATACTTATCTTCACACTTTATCAACGCAATAGAGATCTTTATAAGAATTATCCTCTTGTTTTCAGCCTTGTAATTGGATCCAACATGCATCTCATATGGAGAGGGCATAGAGGGAGAGTTGATGCGCAACTGTATCAAATAGCTTCAGGTAAAGTAGTAGCTTTGAAAACCAATAAATGTTTAGAGTTCTACAATGCTTCTTTCAAAGGGCTTTAAAAACATGGCTCCCTTTAGGTGGTGCTCCACTACTCATTCAATCCACCCAATTAAAACTCCGTACACGCAGCAGCCAACAAGTCTTCAAAATAAATATCAATGCGAACCACTGATACGCAATTTATGGATGAGTTCAACATTGGTCTGATACTCTTAACGCGGAGTCTGGCTTCAAGAAAAACAAAGCAAAATCTCAAAATATTCCCAAGAAAATGTGTGATGAGACTTGGTTGCACGCATCACTTCAAGTTACTGGTTTGTAGTTTGTTTGATTTGCTCCACCTCTATTAATGACTAGAAACTAGCACGTAGATCCTCCAACAAATTCTCAAATACTCCTTTCATTAAAAAATACTTCTATCCAGATCAGGAATTTAATGCATTAGACCCAGTGGGTTCTTACCAGATCTGGCTTTGTCATGGTGTATCGCCATTTTGAGGTGTCACTCAGTTATACCCAGCCGATGCAGCACTGAAACCCCCAAGATTTGGAGTATCCTTCAACATTCTGAGTGTATTGTTAAGCCTCCGGTACAATGTGCAGAGCAACACGGATGTTGAATATGGAAAAGAGATGTTCAACAATGCCATCGTGCAATCCAAATGCACAAATCTTAACACTTCTGATTCTTACAAAGATGTATTTCTCAAAAGCCTAAGCAAGGCATGTTCTGATGCCACTATTAGGCGCCCCACAAAGGCACACATAGCCAAAAAAACCAAAGGAAAGTGACATGAAAGCACACATACTCATCATTGGTTGTGCATATTAATACAATGAGTTGGCTGTGGGCTGGTTCCAAATTCCAACAATAATAGTGTACATCGTCAAGGATTAGGTTCCAAAAATACTAGTGTGCATGGAATTTGCGTTTTGCATATTTTACTATAGAGAAGTAGATTGAAATCAAATAAAAAAATGCTAAAATATAATGTTAATAAATATACATCTCTAGATCGCATAATTTGTCTTAACTAACAAATAAATTATAAAAAAATAACAATTAAAACTTAAAACTTAGTAATGACCAGAACCCATGTGGTCTCGTTATTTCAACTAAAGTCTGTAGGGAATACCCAAAACCTATTTCAATTAGATTGTAAGGTGTCTTAACTTTGATAGAACATTTTTTTTTTATAGTTAACAGTCTTTATTGGAACTCTCTGCAGAACTTACTCATCTGATTTTTCCAATAAGCAGGCTTCTCTTATCTACCCTTTGGAAATCCTTTTGATCACCTCCTCTAATGGGTCAACTCTGATTTTGACAAAGCAAAAAGCAAAAAGCTACTCAAGGGATTTATGAATTTGTGGGTAATACAATGCCATAAATAGAACTTGTTATCACTCCAAGAAACTCCTGTAGGTTGTAGCTCGATGATGCCTAGTAACTTTAAATGTTTTTAGGGTTTTTTGATATGAATCAAGTGAGGTGACCTATATAACCTTTCACTCTCAAGACATGCATGAAACTCATTCAATTACAAAGCTTTTAATTACAACTGTTCAGAAATTGACAATAAGGTGCAGGGATGGAGAACTCATCAGACTGGCAGATTTACATACAAAACAAACGCATATAAATGGCTAAATCATGATAATGATGGTACTTATAAATCAAATCACATTAACACACCAATAGGATGACAGCTATTAGTTATTAATCAACTTGAAAGTAACCTAAATACACATTCAGGCATAAGTACATTAAAGACAGAGATGAAGGCTGAACAATTCATAACAAAAGAGCTTATATTCAAGAATGAGCAAAATGAGAAGCTGACAATAGTATAGGTTTATAAATCCCCGAAGTCGAACCTTTTCAATAAAATAAGTCTTAGGCTTTATAGCCTTTACAAAAATACTCAGATCCTGAAAAATTGGATCTGATTTAATAAAAATAGACAAAATAATAGTTTTTTGCATAATTAGGTCAAAAAACCCTAATTTAACTACGAGTCTAACTAGATGTAGAATTCGTTCACTTTTTGAATCATATGATAACTAAAGTAAGCACCAAGTAACTGTCTCTCAGCTTTCTTCTGGAAAGCATACCTTTACCCCTTGTGTCTGTTGTGACTTTAGGAAATTTTGTAGTGATTGTTGTGTGGTTTGTTTGTGTTTAGTCGACCTTTGGGTGTGTGAATTTTATTGAGTCAAATTTTCAATCGTGGAGGACCAACCTCTCAGAAGGTAAAGAAGGTTGCAAAACCTTCCTCTGTTTACTACGGTGGAGCCTCCACCGCCCCCTCAAAGGCGGAGACTAGACACAGACGGTTCCTTTGAACTGGTAGGAATTAGTGATGTTCTGGGTGAACCAGAACTTAGGTCAAACAAGGTTGATACAACCACAGTAGAGATAGAAGACTTGCAGGCTGACAAGTTTGCAAGAAACTTTAATTCACCTCTTACTGACCTAAACGATCATGTGATCGTCTAGGTTCGTTCTTTCAATTCACCTATGATTGGTGTTCCTGTGAGCATACTAATGTTTAGTGGAAGAGAAAGTCCTTCTACCCCCATCTCAATTATTTCGGCTGAAGGAGTGCCACCTCCCCCGGTGGGTACTCCTAGAACAAATATATTCGCTACTCTCTTAACTCCATCTAATCGGGTGGTTAAACCACTGGCTTCCATGAACATAGTAGGAACTTCTAGTGGGGTGGTCGCTGGGATTCCCAGTGTACCTTCTACTTCACCTCCTTTTGCACACACTACTCAAAGTGGTCATGTTGGATCCTCTTCATTTGTCCATGGTTTTCCTTAGAATGGGGGGCAGATTCCCTCATACACTCCATATGTAGGCCCCACACCTGCTTATGTAGGGGTGCAGTTTGGAAACACTAACCCTTATGGTCAAGGTTTTCAAACGTCGGTTTTGGCTCCTTTCACGGGCTCTCCTTTCTCGCTTTTTAGCGGAGGGATACTTGCTCATGTTTTCTAAACTCCAGTTTCAACTGGAGCAGCTCAACCCACATACACTGCACCACATATGAATAATTCACTGGCTTATGGGTGGAGTTCTTTTCAAAGTAGTCTGACTACTTCGTAAACGGTTGTTGGGGGCAACCCTTCCTTTACATTTGGGAACTAGGGGGCAATTCCTTCTACTTCCCAATCTGGTACTTTTCAAGCTCTGGTTAGGCCCAAGCTTCCTTTCTTGGCAACTTTGAATTTGTGAAATTTTTCCAAGTTAATGAATGACCCGGTGAGACATGATGCCACCTGGCCACCTCTCCCTACCAAGTTATCCATTCTAAAATTCGAAGGAAAAGTTGGTGAAGACGCAGGGGCTCATATCACCACCTCTACTTGTGGTTCTCTTCCAAATCACTGAACGATGACACCGTTCGGTTGAGATCGTTCCAAAGAAATCTGACTAGTGCCGCAACAAAGTGGTACATTGAACTTACCTCTACTGCATTTGGTAGTTTTTAGGACTTAGCTAATGTGTTCCTTAACCATTTCCAACTTCATGTCCGGTATGATGCCATCACATAATTATTGTCCACCTTTTGGTAGGACAAAGCCACTCACATTTCATATCGCATCCAAGAGTAGCGAAGGAAGAAGAGGCTCATTAAGGCCACTATCCCTCCCGAGTTTTTATTAGAATAGTTCATTAATTCCTTATTGTCATATGTATCTAACGATGTATCCACTTCGGGAGTAACTAATGAGGAAGAGGCTATCCTCAGGGCCCAGCAAATGTATCTGATATACTCTCGGTCTGGGATTCTATATGAAATCATCCTTGATGCACCGAGGTGAACACATAGTGTCGAGAAACTTAAACCTGGACCCCATGCTGATAGTGTGGTTGGTTCAGTTAAATCTCCCACTATAGAATCTTTGGAAAAATAACTCCATGAGTTGTCCGTTAAACATTCTCCAGTGGAGGTTGCAAAGGCTGCCCCCTCATCCCAAAATGTAAATGTTTTTGCTCAATCCTCCCAAAAGGGAAATCAGTAGCTCGGTGGGAAAATGAAAAAGGGGAAGAAAGGTGAGGGAAACCAAAACAAGCCAAAACCAACAAATAATGTTGATGGGGGAAAAAAAGAGAATAAGAAGGTGAAATTTCCTTGTAAGTTGTGCTAGGAAGATCACATGACCCATCAATGTCCCCTTATAGATCAAGCTCAGAAGCTGCTCAAAAGTCAACAACTGACTATCTTGAAGGATCCTTTTCCCCAAGGACAAAATTCAGCTTCAACTTCTAATGTAGCAGGGGGCACTGGTAATTTGCATGACCAAAATTATATCAACATGGTTCGATCCCAAACATTACTCCAAACTAGAAACAAGAACTATGAGATAGAGGCTCCTGAGAAGGGTAAGTCTATAGGTGAAACTTCTAACCCTCTCACAATTGAAAAACCTATTGAAACTATGCCTAAGATACCAAAAGGTGTCTTCAGGAAAGCATTGCCCAATCCTAATGCTAGGGCTGTAGCCAATTACTCTATAGTTAAAGATTTATCCCAAACCCCTTGTGCGATGTTTGCTTTGGAGGTGTTACAGAGTTGTCCCGCCCAACAAGATGCACTCTTAGCAGCCTTAGGTAGTATGGATTCATCGAGCCTCATGGTGAAATTTAATTTGTCTGATGTCAAAATTCGCATGCCATATCATGTGGCATTTTCGATAGATGTCATCCATGGAGGAAAAACCATTGGAAGGTCAGTTGTAGATGAGGGTGCTTCCACATGTGTCATGTCCTTGTCTTGCTGGAAGGCTCTTGGATCTCCAGAGCTAGTTCCATCGAACACCCTACTTACTGCTTTCGATGAAAGGTCATTTCGTCCACATGGTATCCTACCAGCTTTTGAGATAAAGTTGGCAGGGAAGGTAGTGTCTGTTGAAGTAGAGGTAATTGAAGCGCCGTTGGATTAAAACTTGCTTCTGGGGAGAAGTTGGAATTATGCCATGTTTGCAATTGTATCGACCATTCTTCGGGTGGTAGTGTTTCCGCACGAAGGGAAGTTGGTTAAAGTTGACCAACTCAGTTTCACTGGGAAAGGGCACATAGAAAATAATGAGTCCACCGTGCCATTGGTTGATTAGGTCAAACCTATTTCAGAGAGCTTAGGTGTTGGAATGTATTCATTGTTAATGGGCACATTCGATATCCCATCCCGAATTAATTATTTAGGTTCTACTAGTGTAGGGAAGTCTATTGCAATGGTTGGCGATAGAACGGATCCTTGGGTCCTACCTTCCCATCATGAACCTGAAGTGCCCTTATTGGTAGTGGAAGTAATTTATCAAGCTATCATTAACACCATTGTTGATCCCGTTTCAGTTCCTCCTATAGTCTCAGAGGAGCCGGAAGAAACTTATCTGCCTGCTTGGGCAGAGAACTCTTTGCATACTGAAGATTGCTTAGATATGGTTTTGCCGTCTGACAAAGCCATTTTGGAAGCTATGAGTGGACGAGATAAGATCTATGAAGATCTTCATCATAAGTCCTATTTTCTTCCATAATTAAGCAGGATTGAAAATCAAGAGTTCCATATGAGACTGGCAGGTGATGCTGATATACCAATCAATCCCTTACCAAGGGAGGGAATCTTTGCCGAGGGGAATATGGCAAATATTTTCATTACTATTCCTATCAACATCTCTGTGAACCCCAGCGTTGTGGAAAATGTATATATTGGCACAAACTGCTCTCCAGAGGAGATTGCTATCTATACAACCTTGTTTAAGGATTTCTGTGACATGTTTGTCTGGTCATATGAGGAGATTCCAGGCATAGATCCATCGATAATCGAACATGAAATCTGAACCTATCCTGATGCCAAACCAGATAGACAAAAACTTAGACCTATCAATCCACGTAAAGCGACAGTTGTTAAGGCTGAAGTTGAAAAGATGCTGAAAGCTGGTTTTATTTACCCGATTGCTTTGACGGAATGGGTATCCAACCCTGTTCCTATTGATAAGAAGCAAGGAACGATACGTGTTTGTACATACTTTCACGATTTAAACAAAGCTTGTCCTAAGGATAACTACCCCACACCATTCATAGATCAAATCATTGATGTTTGTGCGGGGAGTGAAGTCTTTTCGTTTATGAATGCTTTCTCCGGGTATAATCAGATTCAAATCAAGTCGGAAGACCAACATAAAATGACTTTCATTATTCCTTGGGGTACATTTGCGTATAAGAAAATGCCTTTTGGATTGAAAAATGCAGGGGCTACCTTTCAGTGGGTAATGATTTTTCCTTTCATGACATCAAGTCTATTATCAAACCCTACCTAGATGATCTGCCAGCGCATTCTCGTAAGAGGATCAACCATCCAGATCACTTGCATTTAATTTTCGAACGATGCAGGCATTATGAAATATGCTTGAATCCCCACAAGTTTGTTTTCTTTGTCGAGTTAGGTAGGCTTCTTGGGTTCATTGTTTCTAACAAAGGTATGTAGGTGGATCCTGTGAAAGTTGAGGCCATTGTAAATCTGCCTCCTCCTCGTTCCATCAGGCAACTTCAGAGCCTGTAAGGAAATTCTAACTTTCTTCAATGTTTTATCGTGAATTATGACAAGATCACTAAAGGTTTCATGCACCTTTTGAAGCAGGACACCCCATTTGTATGGGATGAAACTGCACAACTTGTGTTCGAGGCATTAAAGAAATCTTTGTTGTCGGCACCTTTATTGCGTCCGCTTGATTACTCTCGTCATTTTATATTGTATCTGGCCGCATCCAAGTCAACCATAGTGGTAGTGCTAGTCCAGGAAGATGATGAGCTCCAAGAGCATGTCTTCTACTATCTTAGTCATGCTTTAATTGGTCCTGGACTTAGGTACTCCCACGTCGAAAAGTTGGTGTTAGCTGCTGTGTATGTTGTTCAGAGGTTACGTCACTACATCTTACTGAGGACTACGACAATAGTGGCAGATGTTAATCCTTTCCAATATGTCTTGTCTCGACGCATAGTTGGAGGAAAATTCAACAAATGGATAGTCATTCTCCAGGAGTTTGACTTGGATTTTCAATTTGTCAAATCCAAAAAATCCTTAGTTTTTGCAGAGCTTATTGTAGAATTTCCTGTTGAAGAAGATGAAGCCATTGAAGAAGACTCATTCTTAGATGAGCATATTTTCTTGATTTCCACCTCTGACCCTTGGTATGGAGATATACTTGTCTATCTCCAGACTCTGAAGTGTCCTACAACCTTTTCGGGGGAAGAACGACACAAATTACGCTTACATGTGAAAAAATACCTCATTATTGGAGATACTTTATATCGTAGAGGGGTAGACTCTATTTTGCGTCGGTGCCTGACCCATGAAGAGGCTGAGATTTTCCTAAATATTTCCCATAGCGGAGTGGGTGGGGTTCATTTATCTGGGTTAGCAACGGCCCAGAAAAACTTACGTGCCAATTATTTCTGGCCCACGATCTTTAAAGATTGTGTGGAAGCTGTGAAGCACTGCCATCCTTGTTAGCTTTACACCAGAAAGATGCAGTCGCATCTTGCTCCATTATTTCCCATCATTTCAGTGGGCCCCTTCACCAAGTGGGGGATAGATTACGTGACGTGCAACCCAGTTTTGGCCGAGGGGCACAAATACATCATTGTCAATGTGGATTACTTCATGAAGTGGGCAGTGGCAATGCCCACCTATAAGGCTGACAGGAAAACTGCAACTTTTTTCGTTTTCAACCAAATTATCACACGTTTCAGTATTCCTAAAGAGATTGTCAGTGACCATAGCAGTCACTTCCAAAACAACATGATGACCGAACTGACCACTATGCTAGGGTTTAAACAAGAACATTCATCTTCTTTCTACCTGCAAGTGAATGGTCAAGTCGAGGCAGTCAATTAGACCTTGAAGACTATTCTCAAGCATACTATTAACGCGGCTCGGTCAAATTGGCACATCATGTTGTATCCTACACTTTGGGCTTATTGAACCAATGTAAAAACTACCAAGGGGTTCTCTCCTTTCCAACTCGTTCACGGGGTGGAAGCAGTAACCTCGGTTGAATGTGAAATCCCGTCTTTAAAAATTTCCATTCATGTGTTACCTTATATGACTGAGCTAGAGGAACGTTTGTTACACTTAGAAAATCTAGATGAGCAACATAGAGATGCATTGACTGCAAACGAGGCTCATAAAAATAGGGTAAAAAATCAATATGATAAGTCAGTCAAACCTAGGATTTTTTCTTAAGGGGAGTTGGTCTTGCTCTGGGACCAAGACAAAGAAGCCCCGGGGGTAGGAAAATTTAGGTCTATGTGGTTAGGGCCCTATGTCATGTCAAAATTTTTGAAGAAAGGTGCATATGAGTTAACTGATTTCGAGGGGAATAAGCTGCCTGATCCTAGAAATGGGCTCTACCTGAAGAAGTATTATGCTTAGGATGATCACTTTTCCTTGTATTTTTGTTGTATGTAACTTTATCTACAATAGATCATCGGTTTGTGTTCTTATACCATTTGTTGGTTGTTATAGATGTCTTCTGAGTGGTTCGTAGGTTTTACAGATGGCGCTAGTCGTCACACTTGCAACCTGGCTTCACTTGCATGGGTTATTTACTCACCCTCAAGACAGCTAGTTTCCTCTAGAGGTGCTTGCCTAGGTCCTGCTACCAATAATGTGGCCGAATACAGGGCCTTCATTGAGCTTTTATGGGATGCCTTGTCATGTGGTATCACCCAACTAGAAGTCAGACTTGACTCTCAATTGGTGGTTTCCCAGCTCAATCGATCTTATCAGGTGCGAAAACCTATTTTATTATGTCAGTTCATGCAAGTTAGGTTATTGAAAAGAAATTTTGATTTTATCACATTTAATCATATTCCAAGAAATCAAAATTCATTAACTGATGCATATGCGAATTATACCTTGGATTGACACTCAACACACATTTTATAAAAATACACAACAGATACATTATAAAACACATGTAAATAAACCAGAAAAAAAAATATATGTAAATATCTGTCCATATAGATAGGTCGAGTTCTTGATCCTCATATCCAGTCATAGCTGTATAAATATACAAAAATGTACAAAAATTGGATCGTAATCCATAAAATTCTAATAAGTCTAAACTTGACCACCTTGGTCACCCTGGTCATCCTAGTCATCCTGTTCTCGGGCCTCTTTAGCTTCCTTAGCTGCAGCAGCCTCAGCGACATCTATGTAGACAAGTACTGCCCTGACTACCCTCTTCATAAGGCATATCCAAGTGGGTGGAATACCAACAACTAGTTCTTGCATAACGACAGGGATCTGCTCAATACGAAGAGTCGAGACTCTTTGGGTCAGCTTGGCCAGCTTCCCCTCAAGTACCTTGATCAAGCCCTGATCCTCTATCTGCATTTTAAACATTAAAATGATTAAAAACTCTCATACATATGTATATATCTTTATGATGAAAAATTCATAAAAATTTTAAAAACTTGAAAAAAAAACCAAAATACCTAATGCTTCCCATGCTCCTCCAGGAGGAAGGACAAGGTCGTTGTCACCACGAAAATCCATACCAACATATGGACACTGTTCTAGTGCTAGTAGCTTTCATTCCCACCATAGGTAGAAATCATCATCATAAACACTTTGAACCGAGCCACCACCGCCTTGGCGAAGGAAAATTTCTCCCCACCTACTTAGTCTAGGCTGACGGGGAGAGAAAGCTAGTAGAGGTACCGATAGGTTGAGAGTGAGCACTCTCTCAAAGAAAAAGGCCACCAATATACTAGAATAGCCAAATTTCTTCCGCCGGCTCTCGTGCAATCAGAGAGTTGCTTCTTCATTATCAGGATTACTCTCAAGCACTAGTCAAATATAGCTCCCTGTAGGCACTCCATAGCAATCCTCATCTGGTTTCGAGTAGTAAGATGGAGGGATGATGATCTTGCAACCCTCACTACTGTGCTTACCAACACTTGTAATGGCAAGCTACATATATGTGCAATAGGGATGCAAGTACCCCTTTTTTGAGTACTGGGTGTTCAGTAAGTGTTGATATAGTCCTGAACACTCACAAGGTCATTGCCTCTGCTAGTACCCTCCAAGTTGACAGGTGTTTCGTGTCGTGACAAACCCACAATGAAATAGATGTCTTCCAATGCAATTTCTAGAATCTCACCTTGTAGGTCAAATGCACCTAGATCATGATCCTAGTAGTTAATAAAAAACTCGAGCAAACAGACATTGGATGGCATAGGTGAGGTACAAAAGAATTTTAGCAACCCACTTTGCCACAATGCTTGCACTGTGGGGGCACTTCAGATTGCATCTTGGTCCATAGTTTCATGTTCCCTTTCCCTCCACTCCAACACCATGTTTTAGCATGTCCATGAAGCCACCATCAAACATTAAAACTCATTAAAAAACTTTGATTTTGGCCCTAGGTATACTTTTTATATGTCACGCAGTATACGCAATTGTCCTTTGTACATGTCGCGTATCGTACGCAGGTTGCTTTCGGGAAAGTCGCGTATAAAATGCGTGTACGTGACTGTGTAAGTTGCATACCTGCATATACAGCACGACCTCCTTAAAATTGGCTTAAAACATTAAAATTTTGCATCAAATTGAAAATTTAAATGGATGAAATGGAAGAGTATGAAGAGTTGACTTACCTGGCACTTGCGGTTTTGAAAATCGTCCACTGGTTTGTCCACACCGAGCGATTGAAGTCAGAGGTAAAAATTTCCTATATTGGGTAAAAATATGAAATGGTGATTGTGATTTCTATTTTTGAACTATTTATAGAAATAATTTCAAAATATGGGTTTTTTAACCTATATTTTTCATTTGTATCAAAAATCAAACTAATGCCATGCCATGTTTTCTTAATGCAACAGGTCCATGGTTACTCAAAGTCGTTTTTCACTCATATAGGATAGGATTTTGGTCATTTATATGCATTTTTGCATTTATGCCTAATCCTCCTTAACCGTAGGATCACTACTTTGACCACGAACTATGGTTTTTAACCATTTTTACCTTGTCTATACCATTGTTCTTCCGTGGATAGGGCCTTCCTTCCATGAGTACCCTAGTTTAGAACACATTGCTTGTCTTTTGATACTCATGCCACATTTTTTATAGGTTTAGGGGAGCCCTCTTAGCTAATTTTCATGCCAAATTGAGCCTCATTTTGGTCTCTTTTTACAAGATATCCTTTTTAGAAGCCTCCCGTCCCTTATGGAGTTTCTTTAGGCCCAGGTCTAACTCCTCAAAATAGACTTGATTTCCAAGCAAATTTGTCCATTCAAGCTTGCTAAGAATATGTGAATGGGCATCCACATTGGTGGTAGGTTATCACTTTCTCGGACCATGTGGAATAATACGAGAAATGATCACTCTCTTTTCTACAGAATTGAGAAGAGCATTCTCAAGCATAGGTTTATCACTCTTCCAGACCTGAGGGACTAAACTTACAGAAAAGGAACGCCCGATATGAGATTAGTTTTCTCTTTTTCATGCTCTGGACTTAAACATGAAAAAGATTTAGAGTGTACTTTATGCCTTTGTCATGCTCGTTAAACACTAAGAACAAAACATTGAGTTTATTGTTGTAAGCCCCATTCCTCATAACCAAATAGATCTTTCCAAGTGATCTTGCTTTCCTTCACACTCGTTAAACTCAAGCTATAAGTTGCTCTTGAAGGAGCGTTGGGTAGGTGGTAATTTAACCTTTTTCGGACCTCCCTGACTAAGTACAAAAAAGGTGTGCCTTTTCTTCTTCGGAAGTTAAGAGAGTTCTTATTTGGTATGTTTTATACTTTTTCGGCCTCAAGAGACTAAATTGGATGAAAAAGGACCCCCCTGGAATCTTCTTCAGAGTTTTCAGACTCTCTAAACATGAAAACACCAACGAGCATGTACTAGTTTGGGATCTTAAAGTCCAGGAATCAGTGACATTATCAAGCATTATTCTCTCCCCTCTTTGAGTTGTCAAAAATGAAGAGAGACTTGAGTTGACTTTCATGGACTCATTAAAATTTAATAGGAAAGATAAGGAAGAAGTATTCTTTTTGGGTTACAGACAGTGGCAGCATGTCCTCCTTAAACATAGCACTCTCTAAAGTTTTCGATACTCATGTCTCAGTGTACACTTTAAGCTCATCTATCACTTCGAGTTTCTTACTCCTCCACTTGTCATTTATACTTGGGGAATATGATCATGTCTCCTACATGACATATAAGTCTAGCTATCCTATCTGTAAAGTTAAAAGCTAACTTGGGTCATCTCTGTGTCATGCTCACTGTTCAAGGATTTATCCTTGGATCTGATTATTATCCTGATTCCATCATTATCTTATCTGATATCTCTTGTGGTTACCTTCCCTTATCCAGTTCCTAGTCATTCTTGTGATCCGTTGGAGGATCTATTGCATTCCTCATCACAACATGGTTTTTCATCAGCACTTCCTGAAGACAAAGACGTAGAGTTTTGACAATGGTAACTTAGGATTCACTTTCATCATTGGTGAATTCCTTTGCTTTAGTTGTCAATTTTCACCTATTTGATTGACAATCTGTTGAATCCTTTCCATGTTCGACTTCAATACACCTATTCACATGGCCTGGATTGTACTGGTTCCTTTGGATTTTGATGAAGACCTTAGGTTCACATCTATAATCTAAGTTGCACAAGATTGTGTTGTGTTCACCTCCACCGCTTCCAGATTTTGAAGACTCGTCATTGTATATTGTGGCTTCGATCCACCTTTGTAATATACGTGGTCTTGTACCCGTATCATATAATGTAATCAAATATTCTACAGGAGTTAGTGTGCCAGTATATTGAACATGGCATCCTCATATATGCTTTTGTATATGACATTGATATATATTTGTTTTAGGTACTTCCTCTACTTCCTTGGACTTTTGAGTTCTCCAAGATAAAGATTATAATGTATTTCAACCATCACTTCCTTCTGACCTCATACATTAGGGGGATTTGTTATAAGCCAAAATGGCACTTCTCCATCCAAGTGTTGACATTCATCATGTTGATACACAAAAGGACAATTTGGATTGAAGTGGCCAAAATACTATATATGTGCATGACCTTTGATGCATTATTCTCAAACCATCCTTATATATTTCTATTCTGAGTTTTGGGTTGCATACGTGACTATGTGCATTGCAACTCATGTATCATACACGAGTATATGCATTGTAACCCGCATATACCTTGCATACATTCCCTTTGAGCAACATGTGTATCATACGCAACTTGCCCATATTAATAATCATGTATACCTTAATTTGACCTTAAAAAATATTAATCATGATTAGATGATATTAGTTGGGCCCTAATCCATAACTATCCCAACCGTCTCAACCATCCTAACCTTCGAAACCTCTCTATTTCCAAAATATAAATAGAGGTATTGGGATGGGGCTAATCAATAGATTTTGGAAGAGCAAAGTTATGTTGGTGGTATATCTTCAGAGTCTTGGAGCAACAGAACTCAGAGTCCTTGGTTGCAGAGGAGTCCTTGTGTTAGAAGCTGGGTTGTATTCTACCTATTCACTATTTGTTAATCAAGAGAATTCTTCTTTCAATCTTGTATTGTACTTGTATCATGTATATTGGTTTAATGAATATGTTCAATTATATGATTAATATGCTTTTCATCTAAGCTTTGATTTATATATATATATATATGAGATATTGCTTGAAGAATTCTCTCTTTGCAAGTTAAGAGAAGCATCTCTGGAAGCTTTGGAGGAGATTGGATCGAGAGAATATCAAGCTTGGATTAACCGTCATAAACCGGGTAAGCCAAGATATATTCCTACTCTCATTCCATATTATGTAAAAGTTGTTTGTTTGCAAGTTTAATAGTAAGTTGGTAACCCCAGACCCTAGGTTATAAGGGTGTAATGTCCTGAACAACAGCAGGGAATATGCAGCTCCGCTGCTCATCTATCTTGTTACTACCACGTTACCATCTTGACTAACACACTAAAAACAACAAGGCTTTTCTTTCTCAACAAATAATGTAATCTTCAATAAAGCAACATGGCACCCACTATGACCCAGATCATAGTGTAAACCATTATTGCAATTAATAAGGAAGCCCACTCATTGGACAATTTATAATCTTATGGCCAATCATAATAATTGTATTAAATTTGGTTTAATATAAATTATGAAGACATACTTATGTAACTACTAGAGTAAATTTTTCATTAACAAATCTTAGGAAGGAATTTTCAAAATATTACTACAAGAAAGGTTCAGCTTTAACCTACAAAAACATATAAGATAAAAAAAATTATAAAACTTTATAAGATTTTTTTTATTGGTAAAATAAAATAACAAATATAAAGACCCACTTAAAGGCTTTCTAAATTGTTAAGAAAGTGAATAAAATAACAAATACAAACACCCATTTAAAAGGCTTTCTAATTATTGGAAAAGTGAACAATTTGGGAAAATCCATTACCTATACTTTGTATGGAAAGATTATAAAATCTTTATAAACTTTAAATACAAAAAAAATACACATAGTCTACATGTAATCTATCATCTTTACTAATCATGTTAAGAGCAAATCAAAGCGACTTGAGTTTATCCTAACAATTGATACTCAATAGATCTTTCATTACCAACATTCCCATGTATATTGCCATACAAGATTTTCTTTTCCTTAATAAAACTATGTAAGGATGCATCTTTAATATAAACACCTCTCATGTATCTCATTCAAGTATTACTTAACCACTATGTTTGAAAGGGTTACAATGTACAATTTTTTCAAGATAGATATCAACATACATAATAATCATCATTGGAAAAATCAAATTTAAAGACTCCACTGACCCCTTCTAACCATTGCACATATAGAAGGCCATGAATATTTTTCAAACAACTACAAAATAATTCAAACTTCTTTCATCCTATAAAATATATCATGCATTAGAAGTACTGACTTTTCATCCTCTTTCACTAATCCTTGTGACCTTTTGTATGTTGTATTACTTTCAAGCTTGACATGAATCATGCATTCCCAGAAACTCTTCATGCTAAACAAAGATTCTAACCTTTGTTATCTTGATGCTTTGCAATAAAGAAAATCCAAGGACTAGGAGACCAAACAAACATCTAAAACATCATTGCTATATTTAGTGGTAATAGTGCCTACCTCAATCTTGTTAATTCTAAGTCATGGATACTATGTGGTTGTGATTCTCAAGGACTCTTTTAGTTATCAATCAATTGCATTCACTCACAAATGCAACATTAACTAAGAGGTAAAACAAATATTAACAATTCATTCATGCAGATGTTAATCAAATAGTAGGGTCTTGCACAAAGGTCAATTTGAGAGTTTACCCCTAAGATTAAAAATTGGAAACATGGGGAAAAAGGAATTCTCGATTTCTGCACAATCACGACATGCCCATATATTAATGGGGCCTAGTTTTCTTTCTTCCCCAACATGATTTGGAGATATATTAACAATTTATATGTCAACAAGTTGCAGAGTTCTTACTTAAAATTGAAAGTGAAAAAGAGTCTCTTGCTTTAAATTAAATTGGAAAATTCAAAATAATCATCATCCGTATAAAAGTAGCTCATATGAAGCACGAATAATTTAAGAGGGAATAATTGGTACAAGGAGATCACACATTTATAAACAAATACAACTAACCCACTAATATATATGATATATACCAAAATCCATTCCTCCGAAGCAATTTGGAAAAAAGAGAGCTTTCTTGCAATTAGCTCGTAAACCCATGGTGATATTGTCAAGATTTACCATTTATCTTGTGCTATGAAAAATACCATCTTAAACAATTTCATACATTTTCAATTTGAAATTTCTATGTTTGGAAAAAATTGTGCAATGCTATCTAAAATGGAGTAGAATAGAAAAGATACTTTGAACCACCATCCATGCTTTATTGTTTTTCTATATGTTACATGGATAAGAAAAATATTCATTCTCTACTTAAACACTAATACTAATAATAGGGCCAATATCAAATAGTAGTCTACTCTATTGACTTCATACATGTTAGATAGACTTGGCATTAGAGGTCCAACATTATCGTGAAACCAACTTTATCCCTAAGAGCTACAATATCATGAATGACTTCCATGCTCTTTACAATAATCTCGATCAACAACCTTATAGAAATTGGTGCATTTTTTATGTGAAAAATATAGATCTTAGGATCATAGTGAATTGCCGATTTGTGGAGAAGCCATAGTGGTTTTGCTAGTTTCAGGAGCTTAACAAAAATGGTTTGTTAGACTCCCCACCATGAAGAACATGAGTACTTAATAATATGAGATGAATAATATGAAGGTACTTACTTTGATAGAATTAACCAAACAAGTATTCAAGATCAATAGAAAGGACATCAAGTGGATCTCAAGATTGGGTATCAAATATTTACAAAGGGAGACAAATAAACAAAACAAAATGAGAAGGATTTGTGCATGGTCCTTATGTTCCCACATGTACAAATCTGTAGGTGAGATGGTCAAAATCTCAATTAAACCCATTAAAATTGAACAATTTTTTAATAAAAAACACCTACATATTTGATTTTTGAATGCATCAATTAACCACATCTTCTCATTCAATGTACATGAACATGCCATTGTTTTTCTCATCTTCTTGCATGAAAAGGTGAAGCTTCCTCTTGGTGCAAGTTAAGTCCAGGAAGGAAGGATATATGAATATGTAAACAAGTGCTGCAAGTTATGTGCACAAAAGGAAGAAAAGAAGAAGCTTCATCTTCCTACAAGTTTTGTACATGGAAGAAAATGATTGTTGGTGGAACTGAAAAAAAACTCATAGTTCTTGATAGTATCAAGGTTTTTCTCAGTATTGGAGCTCTAAAGATGTTGTATACAAACTTAACAAAGAAAATTTGATGCATGTCATCACGTCACGTTTTCGATACCTAAAAATCCAAAATCCTAGCAAGCGAGGTTTTGATATAGTCAAATAACATTGAAAGCAAAGAAATCAATCTTTGGACTCCTGCCAACGGCCTACAATGTATAAGCTATCAACATCCCTATAGCGTTACACCTACCAACATAATCTAATGCTTAAATTATTTTAAAAATGGATAAACAAATTTAACATGCATCGAAAAAAACATTAGAACGAAAAAGCTAAATGAGACTACCTCCATGGGTAGTTTCAGTGGACCCAACTTGATAACTGTGACAACGACTAGGGCTCTTAGCGTGTGCTATGATACATTTTTATGACATTCAAGCCATTCCGCATACCAAACACGACCCACGAATGAACAACAAATATGTATAATGTGAGCCATGATTGGGCTTGAATCTTCATCCTTCTCCTCATCTCTTCCACCATGACTGCAGGGCCCTGCTGAATGGGCTTGCTTTCATCCCTCTACATTTTTCACATTGTAATACACAAAACATTCTCATTTGGACTCTAGTGTGACCTTGCTTGGCATGTTCCATGGCATTTATATCAACACACAGTTCTAATAGACAACATGATGGTTCACTTGGCTTGCAAGGGATTTGAGGGTCCTTGCTTGATGGTTCACTATACCAAATATCCTATGTAACCCCATCTTAATGCAAATTAATTTATTTTGTTGGTTAGCAACAACAAGGAACTTTATCGTTCTGCTCAAAATTGGAAACCTTGGGTTTTAATGCTTTCATCTCCAACTATCTCCTTGCAAAAAATCCTGACAATTTCAATGTAAATGTATATCCATTGGCTTTGTTGCAATCATGGATTAACAATAGCTATTCGGAGTAAATTCTCATATTAACTGTTTCAATAATGCAATGGCTACTTCCTCAGCATGCAGTGTTAGTTCTTTAGGAATCATTTTTATTATTATCAAAAGTGGTAATTCCACGTGCTTGGAAGCATGGAAGCTGATGTCAATAGGCGAAAGAGCTTGCTAGCAACCCAAAGCTCTGCCACTGAGACATTTGCGAGATTACATAGAACTCATAGCCACACATGGCAACGTTAACTTTCCAAATGCTAGAGCTAACATCCAACTGTCTTAATACCGAAACCAAAAATTATTTTTTTATCATGTTATGTCATGCTTTGTGTGCTTCTGCAATCATCTCAAATAAATAAATTATGTTTTAATTTAAAAATAGAAACAAAAAGTTAAAACTGCCAAATATCAAATATTTTATAGTTAAAATACTAGTGAATGGATTGAGAAATTAGTTTCTTCATCTAGATTAACTTGTTTATTCTTTAACATGTAGAAATTAAAGCAAAATTAGTAACACACATTTGCAATCAACGACATTATATTTTCAAAATAAATTAGTTTTGTATCTTTATTTGATTTCCACAGCTTTTCTAATTCTCCTTTCAGTGTAGTTCTTTTGTCTTGCTAACAACATTGTGTTATCTATGTGAATATTATGTGAGAAAGATCTCTGCATATTTTTACATATAGTGTTTTTAAAACTATATGTAATTTAAAAAAGAATTATTGTAAGACTTTTAATAAATGCCATCTAATTATTTTTTAAGAATAAGTTTATTAATATTCATCTTTATAACTTTTGATTTTACTTAGGATTCTATTATTTTAAATTTGGATTTTACTTTATACTGTATTATTTTATGTTTCCGATCTTTTAAAAGTTTTTATCATTTTTATGTCAAATACAATTTATTAATATTTAAAAATAAAAGATTTTATATCATTTTAATATTATATTTTTAAAATTTAAAATTGTTTTGATTAATTGAAAGTTTGTGTTTTTTTTTAACATAAAAAACATATTAAGCGTTAAGGCTTAAAGCTATAAAAAAACATATTAAGCGTTAAGGCTTAAAGCTATAGAGTAAAAGTGGAAGTTCAAGTGCATTCATAAATATTAGTTAATGATAATTGTCCTTATTGTAAATTGACAACTAAATTAAAATAAGTTTTACTAAATTCAAGACAAAAAAATGCTATATTTTTATAATAAATAATTAACCATCTTCTATAAAATAAATTACTTTATTTTTTTACCTCAAAAATATCTTTAAAAAATTTACTATAAATATCACCTTAATTTCTTAAAATATATTTATTATTATTTTACACCAAATTTATAGTCACCTTAATCTCTTAAAATATATTTATTATTATTTTACACTCCAAATTTATAGTTATTAACATTTATAACTCTTGTGACATTTCTAAATACTTATGTTGAGTTTAAAAAAAAAAACTATAATTATGGATCAATGTGAAAATATACATACTATAATCTCAAATACTTAAAAAAAATAATTTTTACCATATTTTGATAATAAAACATTTTATAATTAAAATGATATTATTCCAATATGTACATATGTTTATGTTTAGGAGACAACCATTTTGTAAGAATATTAGGTAAGCAAATGATTTTGATCCTAGAAATAGACATTTTTTAGAATGACAAAAACTTGGCATTCCAATAAACCTTGGCAAATATGTAGAAATAATGGAGGACAATGAAGCTTCTTAGAGAGATAAGGAACTTCTTCAACATCATAAATAGAGGTAAGATAAATATATTAAACTTATAGCATATGGAAAAAATAGTTAAAGAAGCACAACATTTGTTGACACCACTTCTATTTATGGTGAAATGATCAATATCAAGTATCTATTTGGTGGTTGGATAATAAAAATATATTCATCAACACAAACACCAATCAACATGTTCTTAATTTAAATGTATATAATCCAATTGGGAGCCCACCCGAAGGGGCCTTGCCCATTCGCTTTGATTACAGACATAGCCTGTGGGGGACATCAAATGAGGCCCTTCTATAACGATGTTATAGCCATCTAGGGATTTGACCCCGAGCATGCTACTCACAACTTACAACAACCATGGTTCCCTAAAGTAAACTATTGATAACCAATGAGAACCATTAGTCATCCATGGTGCATTAAAGTAAACCATTGCTGAGGGTTTAGGATAGTGGCATAATATTTTATTGGTGTTCCCTTACTTTCTCATGGTAACATGATTGGGAGATACATTACCAATTTATATTTCAACAAGTTGCAGAGTTCTTACTTAGACTTGTTTTAAAAGTAAGAGTAAAAGTGAAAAAGAGTCTCTTGCTTTAAACTAAACTAGAAATTCATCATCCGTAAAAAAGTAACTCATATGAAGCACGGATAATTTAAGAGGGAATAATTGGTACAAGGAAATCACACATTTATAAACAAATACAACTAACCCACTAATACACACACACACCAAAAGCCATTCCTCCGAAGCAATTTGGAAAAAATAGAGCTTTCTTGCAATTACCTCATAAACTCATGGTGATATTGTTAAGATTTATCATTTATCTTGTGCTATGAAAAATACCATCTTAAACAATTTCATACATTTTCGATTTGAAATTTCTATGTTTGGCAAAACTTGTGCAATGGTGTCTAAAATGGAGAAGAATAGAAAAGATACTTTGAACCACCGTCCATGCTTTATTGTTTTTCTATATGTTACATGGATAAGAAAAATATCCATTCTCCACTTAAACACTACTACTAATAATAGGGCCAATATCAAACAGTAGTCTACTCTATTGACTTCATACCTATTAGATATACTTGGTAGTGAATGATGGTCTTTCCCACCCAGAAGCCCAAGATTATGTGTTATGTTTTCATAGATGATGCTTCAAGCTCAATTAATTTGGCAGATGCATCCAAATCCACCACTACAATCTTCTTCATGAAACCCTAAGTTGCTTTGGTTGATGCCTATATGGTAGATATAAATAGTTGAAGAGTCAAAGTAACAAATCCATTAGACATATACACAATTGCATCCTTGAACTCCCTTTACCTCAATGTTTTCTCTAGGCTTCTCCTCCTTTTTATTGGCTTCTCTAAACTCCTTGAATTTTTTTAGTTCTAATTCATTTCCTTGAATATAGGCTTGAAACTTCTTCATTATGACCTCATTTGTCTTCAATATGATATGGTGCCCTTAAATTTATACTACATATAAGAGTCCTCAGTGAGATATGTTAGGGGCTTCTCCTTCTCCCTGTATGGTTGCTTGAGATTTAAAGATTCTTGATCTTTGTAATGACTACATTTATTCCATCTATATTTTCCCAAGATAATAAGGCATATGGGTTGCTTGAAGCCACACATAGGTTGCCTTCAAAGCATAAATGTTGTCAAATAACTTAGAAATTAGTGTTTTTAGAGCTTTTGTCCCAGGGCACTCAACATCGGGAATGTCAATGTTTGAGCAAAAAATGAAGATACTTGAACTTTAAAACTTTTCATAATCAAATCCAGTGCATTTAGATCTCATAAACAATTCAAACACGCAAATCATTCAATCCATAAGACACAACATGTACCGTGGGAAAACCCTCCAAATACGGAGGATGAAAAACCTAGCAATACTTTGAGTAAGATAGATAATTGCAGAGAATGATTTTACAACACTTGCAAATTGGATGATAAGAGATAACAAAGCAACACTAGAGAATAGAGATCACTTGGAACACTATCTCAACCTTGTCAAGTGCATATCACTTTCATAACAAGCTTATTCGGTCATACAATGAGAGGTAGTGAATGGTTGCATGCCTTTAGGCGCTATGAACATTGTGGGCACTATCCACACATTAACCTTTTGCGACTTCCTTGACTTGGTGTCAAGTCGTCACCTCAAGATTAACTCCCATAGTGAAGATATGAGCCCTCCATTAATTTACTGAGTGTTAATAACTGCCTTTAACTAAATGTGAACTAATTGAACTGATTAAATTGAATGTGAACTAATTGAACTAAATGTGAATTGATTAATTAACTTCTTGACCATTAGTTATGAGTTTAATTGAATGTCTTTAGTGCTTCACAATCAATGCCATCCACAACAAACACTCTGCACAAATCAAGGAGTAGATTCCTTAATTAACTGAAACTTGTTTTCCATAACCTAGACTTAACTGATGTCTTTGCAATTCAAGTTCACTGGAGGTATGACATGGAAATTTGAATTCTCACTTTATCTGTGTGCTTATCTCATTTATTATTAATTAAATTATGCATGGTCTATATGTGTTTAATTAGTTAATCATATTTATCATATCATACTCAGAAGAATTGTTCCTTACCCATGATCATATGTATTACCCTAGGTCATATAGTCATATGCTAAAGTAATTCACTCTAGGTCTAGCTAATCCCTAAAGGAGACTTATAGCACCCAATGACCATGACTACCCATGCATCACATAGTATATCCTCATGACTTGATTTAGCACAAGTCACTAGTCTTGATACAACACAAGACCATCTCCACTTGAGGATATCCATCTCACACGGCACCATCTATGAGAATCATTTGACTTGATACGCCACAAGTCCAGACTTGATATAACACAAGTTTGTAGTCTAGATACAACACAAGACTCCAATCTTGATACAATAGAAGATTCAGAATTTGATACAACACAAGATCCTAGTACATGCATTCTTCATGAATAGGATTTGATACAACACAATGTCCTAGCTTGATACAACACAAGCTCCTGAACTTAATACAACATAAATTCTTGAACTTAATACAACATAAGTTCTTGAATTGATACAACACAAGTTCCTTAACTTAATCAAACATAATTTTTTGAACTTGATACAACGCAAGTTCCAGACTTGATACAACATAAGTTCCAAAACACAAGTTCCAGACTTGATGCAACACAAGTCTCATGGAGAATGACTCTTGATGTTCTACATTTAACACTCCCTCTCAACGAGGGAGACATTCTCTTCCATACCAAGATTATCTTAGAAGCATCTGAACTTCATCACAAATAGAGGCTTTGTCATCAAATCCGCAATCTTCTCATCAGTAGTTATGTATTGAAGTTTTACAATACCTTTCTGGACCATGTCTCGAATGAAGTTATACTTCATTTATATGTGTTTCGACTTGTCATGAAACACAAGATTTTTAGAAATATTTATACAACTCTGGTTGTCACACTTGATCACTGTAGGCTCTATATTTTCACTGAATAATCATCCAAGTAGTTTTCTCAACCACACTACTTCTCTGCAAGCAGTACTAGTAGCAATGTACTCAGCTTCTGCGGTGCTTTGGGAAACTGAACATTGCTTTCTGTTGGACCATGAAATCATAGCAAAAACCAAGATGAAACAATATCCATAAGTTCTATTCCGATCAACAATGTTGTTACCCATATCATAATCAGTATATACAAGCAATAACACTCCTCCATTGGAGGCATACCTGAGTCCATAAGAAATTGTACCGTAGAGGCATCTCAAAATATGATTACCTGCAATCTAGTGTCTGTGTTTATGATTAGTCATGAACTGACTCAAATTTCCAACTGCATAGAAAATGTATGGCCTTGAATGTATCAGGTACATCAACGAGCCAAACAAATATCTTTATAATGTGGGGTCCACTGGATTCAATCCAGTCTCAATCTCATGGAGTTTCCTCAAATTGGAATCCATTGGATTATTTATGGATTTACAATCCACAATGCCAAATTTATGCAAGATGTCCACAGTGTACTTCCCTTGAGTTATAAATATCTCATCATTTCTTTGCCAAATCTTAAGGACTAGAAAGTAGTGCATAAGACCTAAGTCTTTAATCTCAAACTCTAAGGTAAGATCCATCTAACACTCAACAATAAATATTTCCTCTCTAATGAGGAAAATATCATGCACATATAGGACTAGTATCATAGGTTGGTTCTCCACTACTTTGAAGTACACGTTTGAATATGGATCACTCTTCAAGAAACCCAGTTTCTGAAGATAATTGTCTATTATGGCATACCAAGCTCGAGAAGCTTGTTTTAACCCATACAGGTATTTCTTCAACTTGCACACATGGGAATCCTTCCCATGTATCACAAAACCCTTAGGCTACTCAATGTAAACCTCTTCCTCAACCTCGTCATTGAGGAAGGCAATCTTCACATCCGTCTAGTGAAAGTTCTAGCCCAATACTGATGCAAGTGAAATAATATATCTAAGGGTGGTATACCTGGCCACTAGAGTAAAAGCCTCCTCATAATCAATGCCCTCTTTCTGAGAAAATCCACGGGAAAAAAATCTCGCTTTGTACTTGTACACACTACCATCTGCAACATGCTTTATCTTGTAAAACCATTTGGAAGTTAAAACTGAATTCCTCAAAGTTATGGGAACAATATACCAAACATCATTCTTCAGAATATAATGACATTCCTATGTCATAGCATATTTCCACACTTGCTTCTCTACAGCCTCTTCATATGATGAAGGATCCGAGTCACTGATGCTTCTAATCAATGCAACATATCTTGAATACCTATCTGTTTACTTGTGCTCTCTAGAAGTTCCTACTAGTGCTCCATGATTCTCAACATCTCTCAATACATCTTGGCACCATGTTGACCTCCTCTTTGTAGGAGGTTCATCAACCAGTTCAACTGGTTAATCAATGATAGGTAGCTTTGCATGCTATGCTGGATTCTCAATCTGAACATCAGAAGGGGAAGAATCAACATCACAATCCTCTGATATAGGAGCCTTAGCCTCCTTTGTCTCTGGATCACATTCAAGATCTTTTGACCGCTTGAATGTTGCCTCTTCATGGAAAGTCACATCCTGACTAAGCTCAACATGTCTCTCACCGAGTACATATATTATGAATGCCTTGGAGGTCTCACTGTAGCCCAAAAAAGTTCCCTTCTTACTAGAAGTTTCAATCTTGGTTCTCTTTTATTTTGGTATGTGAATATACATAGGACATCCAAAAATCTGAAGATGTGATATGTCTGGTTTCTCACCAGTGAACACCTCTTTAGGTGTTTTCTCATCAAGAACTTCATGCGGAATTCTATTATGTATGTACATTGTTGTACTAGTATCTTCTTTCCACAAATAAGCAGATATATCATGATCATGTAACATGGGTTTTGCATCCTCACAAACAATAATGTTCTTTCTCTCTGCAACCCCATTCCGTTGTGGGTTGTAAGGAACGGTTAATTGTATACATATCCCTGCATCACTACAAAACTCATTAAAAATATTTGATTCAGATTCTCCACCATTATCATACCTTAGGGCATGGATATGCCTACTTGTCTGATTCTCAACTAAGCCTTTATATTCTTGGAATTTATTGAAGGTTTCACTTTTGGATTTCATGAAGTAAATCCAGGCCTCACGGGAGAAATCATCAATGAATAAAACATAGTAGAGATGCCCACTAAGGGATGAGGAAGACATGGGTCCACACACATCTGAGTGCACTAAATATAAGATGACTTTGTATCTAGTATGGATGCTAGGAAAATTCCTTTTAACATTTTTTCCTAAAGCACACCTCTAACAAATGACATCACGTACAAAATAAAAACTAGGCATACCTTTCACCATTCGCTACAAACCAGGGAGTGCTCTAAAGTGGAGGTGACCAAGCCTCTTATTCCAAAACTCGCATGGGCTAATAGTATCATGTGTCATGGATGAAATATACTTTTGCAAGACCTTATAAAGTCCTCCCTCTCGAACTCCAATGACAATAACAATATCAATGTTCTGGTTCTTCAGCCACAAGTATGCTTTATTCTCCATGAAGATGACTTGGAAGCCCTTATCTTCAAGAACATAAACATAGAGTACACTCTTCTTTAATCCAAGGACATAAATAGTATCCTCCACATGTAGCGTGTCTCTCGAGATTAGCTAAAAGGATGTGGATCCAACTCCTTGGATCAAGTATGTGGAATTGTCTCTCAATTCTACCGTATATGCAAATTGTTTCTCTTTTAGGTTGGAGATTGCTCCCTTGTATCATGACATGTGCTTTGAAGAACCATTGTCAATCATCCATGTATCTTCTCCCATGATGATAAATCCAAACAAAGAAGAGACAAGGTAATATTCCCTCCTTGTGTCTTTCTCTTTGGGTGCATCTTCTTTGGAATTTTCTTCTACAATGGTATAAGCATGCAATCTTCCTTCTTTTATTTTCGTCATACAACAATCCCATGAAAAGTGTCCTGACTTTTGACAGGAGAAGAATATAAGTTTTGATTTGTCAAAACCTTTATTAATCTCTTTCTTCTTTGCATGAAAGAAGTTCTTGGGAGCGAATGGCTTCCTCCCTTTCTTGGTTCTAGTCATGATAGCAAGATTCTCCTCCTTGGTGTTCACAACTTTGTTATGGATGCACCCTTCTTCTTGGATGCAATCATGCCAAAGTATTTCAAAGTTGGGATGCTCTTCTCTTCCATTTACCGTAGCAAGAAAGGTCTCCCATGAGGAGGGGAATTCGTCGATGGTGGTTTGAAGAAGGTCATCCTCATCCGTATCCACACAGATGCTTGAAAGTTAATCCTTAATTTGTGAAATCTTTGTGAAGAAGGAAGCTACAGTCTCATATCTTTCCATATTTATACCGCACAACTTGTTCTTCAAATCCCTCTTTTGAGTAGGGGCCTTCTTCTCATAAATATTTGTGAGTGTGTCAAAACACTCCTTTGTTGTATTCAATAGTGTGATCAACGACATGAGGTTGTCCTTCATGGAGTCTTATATGATCCTCTTTTCCTTTTCTTGATTCTTCTTGTAATTGGTTATTCCTACAATTGTAGTGGGCTCTACGATCACAATGGTCACAAAGGAATCAAGATAATTCTCTTCGAGAATGTTGATCACTCTCGCCTTCCATGTGTTGAAGTTTGATGTGCCTTCGATTCGGTCTTCTTGTCGAACAGATATTGATGCCATTTCTTCAATCTCTTTGCTCAAAGCTTCAAGATATGCATAGGCTTATAATTTTCGCAAAAAAAAATCTCTTGTAGGCCCTTGCTCTGATACCATGTCAATGTTTGATAAAAAAAATGAAGATACTTGAACTTAAAAACTTTTGATAATCAAATCATTTGCATACAGATCTCATAAACAATTCAAACACACAAATCATTCAATCCATAAGACACAACATGTACCTTGGGAAGACCCTCCAATTCCGAAGGATGAAAAACCTAGAAATCCTTTGAGTATTATAGATAATTGCAGAGAATGATTTTACAACACTTACATATTTCCTGATAAGAGATAAAAAAGCAACAATAGAGAATAGATATCACTCGAAACACTGTCTCAACCTTTCCAAGGTCACAACACTTAAAAATAACAACCTTATTCAGTCATACGATGAGAGTTAGTGAATGGTTGCATGCATTTATGCACCATGAACATTGTCGGAACTGTGTGCACTATCCACACATTAACCTTTTGCACCTTCCTTGACTTGGTGCCAAGTTTTCACCTCGAAATTAAACTCCCATACTGAATATATGTGCCCTCCGTTAATTCATCGAGTGTTAACTGCATTTAACTGAATGTGAACTGATTGGATTGAATGTAAACTGATTGAAATGAATGCGAATTGATTAAAGAATTGCTTGACCATTAGTTAGGAGTTTAACTGAATGTGTTTAGTGCTTCACAATCAATGGCATCCACAACAAACACTTTGCACAAATCAAGGAGTAGATTCCTTAATTAACCGAAACTTGTTTTTCCATAACCTAGACTTAACTGATGTATTTTCAATCCGAGTTCACTGGAGGTCTGACATGGCAATTCGAATTCTTACTCTATCTCTATACTCATCTCATTTATCATTAATAAAGTTCTGCATGGTCCATATGTGTTTAATTAATTAATCATCTTTATCATATCATACTCAGAAGAATTGTTCCTTACCTATGATCATATGTATTACTTTAGGCCATATAGTCATATTCTAAAGTAATTCACTCTAGGGGTAGCTAATTTCTAAAGGATACTTATAGCACCTAATGACCATGACTAGCCATACATCACATAGTATATCCTCATAACTTGATACAACACAAGTCACCAGTATTGATACAACACAAGACCATCTCTAGTTAAGGAGATCCATCTCATAGGGTACCGTCTATGAGAATAATTTGACTTGATATGTCACAAGTCCAGACTTGATACAACATAAGTCTGCAGTCTTGATACAACACAAGACTCCAATCTTTATACAATGCAAGATTCATACCTTGACACAACATAAGATCCTGATCTTGATACAAAATAAGATCACAGTACATGCATCCTTCATGAATATGACTTGATACAACACAATGTCCTAGCTTGGTACAACACAAGATTGTGAAATTAATACGACATAAGTTCCTAAACTTAATACAACATAAGTTCCTGATTTGATACAACACAAGTCCCTTAACTGAATACACCATATGTTTTTGAACTTGATACAACAAAAGTCTCCTGGAGAATGACTCCTGATGTTGTACATTTAGCAGGTAACAACATGAAATATACCACACATGCAAACACTAGCTCCATGCGATTGCATTCCATAATGGCCTCCAATATATACTACCACCTCCAACTTCAACATTAGCTTCCCCACTTCCCTCTTCATTTTTTGTATCCCTGTCTCCCCCCCTTGTCCTACACAATGTAACCCTATATATCTTTCTCTTAAAGCTAAGAAACAAAAAACAATCCTCAAACAACTTTGATTTTGCACCAGAGAAGACATGAAATGTGTTATTCATTTTGCTTTTCATCCAATTATTTTTTTCTCAAAATGTAAACTAGATGCAACATTCGAGATTACCTAAAAATAAAAAGGGGGTAGCTAGTTAAAATCCATTATTCCCACAAGAACTAGAATTTGAAGGCAAGGAATGAGGGGCTAGCCATTGGACCTTCCATAACGAGGGTTTTATCATGGGCATTTGAGTGACTAAAGAAGACAAATGGATGATGGATGCAAGAGTAAAATACAAGCACAACCAAAGTAGCCTAATGGAGGCAAACATGCGTTAGAAATGATTCCACTGTTTAGACTATATGGAATAATTGAATTGGAGGTACCGAATGTTCCAAATCACAGTGAAGAGGATTAGATAAGTAAGCTATGAGAACTTCTAACAAGCTTGATACAAATTAAAAATTACTGATAAGAACCTAATAAGCACTCCTTACATATGTTTAGTGGTGATTTAAAATAACATTGCGCATTCAATATGGGTTGATATGGGTGGTAAAGAATATCCAATAGCTCACTACTAATTTTCGAGGGTAGCTAGTGACCCATAGTCAATACGTAGTGGTATCAACTCCACCATGTAGTAAGCGACTCTAGGGAAGTGCTACTTAGCCTCTACCTCTCAGAGTGTAGACCTACATCTATGTTGATCATAGGTTAGTCAATTGTTATCTATGCATACACATAATTTTAGAGGCCATAAAGACGTTCAGATAAAAATATAGTAGAGTAGCGACTCCCAATCAGTTACATTGCATTATCTCTCAATTTAAAGGGGGGGGATTCCCATATCAAACCTAGTGATATCTATCATAAAATAGAAAATATATATCCCACTTGGTTGGTGTCGGTAACTTAAACCCTATAATAAACACAATTGATTTCTCACAAAATAACCTCTTTAAACATTGGCACACGATGCAACTACATTGTTGGGTGCAATATTGGCTATAAGATAGGAATGAGTGGTTCAAAAGGGTAAGATAAGATTACTATCTAAGCCAATGATCGCTAAACCTTCAAACCAAAGCATTAGTCTGAGGTAGAAGTATTGTCACTAGAAGAAAGTAGAAGGATTGGATAAATTGGACTATATTCAACCTCTATTATGTTTCTCACTGAGTGTGCATAGCTATCCACTAAATTGTGAATGATGTTTTAGGTTATCATGTGTATACAACATTTTTCTCATATAAATGTCTTGCAACACTAATTTTTAGGGCACGCATAAAAAAAACATTATGATCCAATGCATCCTCAACTATAGTCCTTTCAAATACTATCTTCTAAAATCATATTTCATTGTGAGTTTATCTAGTTTTCATGACAACTATAATTAATTATTTTAAATTTACTCTACATGACAAGCCTCTAGTACTAATATTCATTGTTTCCATGTCATACTCTCAAGTATTTATTCCTTCAATGAATTTCTAAATCGTTTAGAAGTGTTACACAATCTTATATTCTCTTAATAAACTTCAAAACCACCCATGTTTCCTTATAACAAATAACAATAGCTTGAACATGGATGACCAATCAATGTGGTAACTAATCTTCCATATATATATTTTCTCCTTTAGATAAAGACACAGTCAACTTATTCCACACATCTACTTATTCCACACATCTCTGTCATGGAATAGAACATGTCTCATTTTTAATTGTACAACCCTATACATCATGCCCACGTCTCTTCTACAATAAATATGATATATTTTTAATAGTGCTTCTTCTTTTGATTTTTTATTAAGTTTTTATTTATACAAAAAACAAATAAAACTAAAATTAATATAGATCTATATTAAATCTGAATCTATAATATTAAAAAGGTGAAATTTATTAAAGTGTAGATTTTGATAGATTCTTTTTTTATGTAAAAAAAACACATACCAACTTAAAAAATAAATAAATATCATAATGCCTATAGATTAATTGATTGGAAACTGACAACTCTTGGTTCTCATATTCACCCACAATTCATGTTCCAATTGCTAACTCTAACAAATTGAAACAAACACATGCCCAAGTTCTACCGTTAAACTCATGATATCCATGGAATCAACTATTAAATTCTATTTATGCGTTGCAAAAATAGATGGATTTCATGGAAACAATAGGATCTTATCAAAGTCAATAAAAATGTCAAGAGTAAGTGAAATAAACACCAATAAGATACATTGTTTTAAGAGAGGCGGGGGTGAATTATATCACAAACAACAAATGAAAAAACTCCATGTAACCATCAACTTCTTCTACTATAATTAACATTCGTTCTCACAAAAGTCGAGCAAGATAGAATTTTATTCACCTTGTGTACCTGAGAATGTTTTGATATGAAATCAAGAGTGTCACATGACAATGTAGAGAACATTATCTTTCGTCCTTCAAAAAGTATGTATAATAATCAACAAGTTTTTTCTCTCTTTAATCTATCCAAATTTTATTACAACAAGATTGCATCGTGTATATATCAACATAACATTTACAATGCCCTAGATAATAATGTGAACACATAAATCCTAGGATCGATCATTATTACAACAAGATTTCATTGTGTATATATCAATATGACATTTACAATTCCCTAATTAATAATGTGAACACATAAATCCTAGGATCGATCATCAATCCAACTCTGCGTCTTCATTTCAATAGATTCACTGATAAAATCATAGTACTTGAAAAGTTTATTTGTGATTTAATTACATGTGTTGGGATGGTTGTGAACCAACCATATCACATGTTGGGAACTCTGTAAATCACGAGTGATGGTGAGGACCCCAATATGATCCATTCCAAACTCCTCATCTGATCTTTCTAGCAGACCATGTATGAGGGGGTGATTCAAATAAGAGATGCCCACAAAATGTTGTTTTCTCTCATTCCCTACATCCACAAGTAAGCATCATTTTGGAGTGACAAAAAATTCGTGGGAATGAAAACGAGCTCAAAAACGTTGAGGGAATGTTTCTAAGGGATTTTGTCTTGTGGCACTGATTTTTTTCTAGTTTCCTAATCATCATAATGAGACTGAATTATGTCAACCTATATAATATTCATTCTCAACATGTAGGAGAATGAAACAAAACCCTTTGATAAGGTGCCTAAACCTACATCCATTAACACATCATAGCATACGTGATAATAGAAATACCAACCTGAGTGACCAAAGTTGAAATATTAAAGGAGGGAAGGTATTAATTAGTCACCGTATGTAACTTGATCATTAGTATTAGCTATTTAGGGCTATTGATATATAGTGACTTAATTTACCCTAGCTACATCAAGGTTTAAAGAAAGGACAAGTTAGTAGTAAGGGAGTTTATACCTAAGAGGCAAGGTAGAGGTGCAAGTCATTTTAGGGGGGAAATCAATTTGTACTAATACCATATCTTAGCATCCGATGCTAAGATAATGAACCACAAGGAAGGCATGCCAGTGCAGATAATGAACCACTCAACTAATTCATATCCCTCCAATACTATGAACAAATGGTGATGATAAATATTAACATGGGATTATGTTCAATGTTATGTGTTATTCCCCACTCACATGTGCTAAAAGAACCTACTTGAGGTTGCACAATCTCAAGTAGCAGATCAAAGTAATGGAGAAGAAACTAAACTAAACAAGTTAAATATTTATATATGCATGCATAACATATAAAAACTAGCCAAAAATAGTAAATGCAACACATGTAAAGAATATTTGATTTGATTGCACAAAGAATAGGAGAATACAATAGCACCTTGGTAAGGGACCTCCATAGTTGATCCAAGGAAGGGTTCTTCTTAGTCCTTTGTGCCCAAGTATCTAGCCAAGTGATTAGATGGTTTATTACACAAGGGTGAAATAAGGATAATGATAGCTCTCTCTCTTTGTTTCTGGTAGAATTTTGTTAGCATGATAGTACTGTGAATATCAATTAGGTATGTAATGGTGACCACGAGGGATATATTTACACAAAATATGATGGACATTTCTTAGACTTGGATCCAATATGAATGGTCACCTTTGCATTGATAACTGAGTGGGGAGGTTAGGCCTTGGAAGACCAAACCAATAGTTATATTTGGCAATAGCAACTAGGGAATGTCCACTTTCAACCAATACATTTTGAGAAGTGCACAACAATAAGGAATAACCGAATTTTTACTTTTCATATCATATCATTATTTTTGAAGGAAAAAGAATGACCTAGTCCCAGATTTGTTTGACATGGTCAATATTTTACTTTTCTTTTAATTTGTGGTCATATTGTTGAGGTCATGTGAAGATGGATGAGATGTAAATGAGACTAATGCTCCCAATAATGATGTATAATGGTGATGAAAATCATGACAAGGTAGGTGAAAAAATTGGGTTGTTAACATTCAATGAAATCCTATGTCTTTCAATACTACTCAAAAAGTTGTAACCAACTTAAATAAAGTGATCAAATTAAATCATGGAAGGAAAAATTCAAAGAAATCTCAAAGACAATATTGTGCCCCTAACAAACCCTTTCTTTAAATAATGAATAGAGGAGGAGTAGATGGTTCCTTCAAGTTTTTTTTTGCATGGATTGGTTACCTATTCTATACCCAGGTTCTCTACATGGAAATCCTTCCTCCAAACTATGGTGTGCATACTTACAACCTAAAAGCATTAATTATTTTTGCTTCTACCATTATTGGTCCAAAATTCCTTGAAATTTTTCTCTGTCATTTCCTTTAGCCATCTCTTTTCCTTTGTAGATTTTGTATTTATACTGAAACCAACTCTTGTAGGTATCTCATTGAGATCCTTGGGAATTTATCCTTTAGCTCTCTATCCACTTCTTGTCTTGGATTCTTCTTCCAATAAAAATTATAGCCTAAACTTTGATTCCTACTTGGATTACATATTCTACATCATGAACTTTGACGGCAGGCAGTGGTGCTCCTTGGTGCATGAAAGATGATTGCTTGTTAAGGGTTTGAGTAACCAAGGATCTCATTTGATGCTCAATATTATGGCAGTTATCTTGACCTCTTCAACAACTTCATTTATGTGAAAGGTAAGTATGAAACACAAGGGTTTGAACTTGAGCACATTTAATCTGTTGATGTAATTGTAACTTCGAAATGTATTCACTTGCATATCTTATGTATTGTACCCCGATGTTTATTCCGGGATGTGTCTGTAATGTACTTGAGTCATGTCATGCCTCGATGTTCCTATCAGGAGGTTCTATAATGTAAACAAGTCATGTCAAGTCATTGTGGGTAACCCTCATATTGATCAAGGGTTAAAGTCCCCGCAGTTCCGGGGCACTTGGGTTATTAGACTCTCCTAGAAAATTCGGCCCTAGTAGGTTATTGTCAAGTTGGGAATTAGTATAAATGGAGAGTGAGTCTCTCTATTTATCACACACTCGCTCACACTCAGTTGTAGTGCATAGGTGAGGAAGAAGAAGCTACTAGGGCTAGGAAGAAAGAGGCTACTGCTGTTGGGAGATCATGTTATTGCTTTGGGGTTTTACTTTTGGTGCTGATTCTATCTCTGAAGAAGTTGCGGGGTTTTCTCCATTTATGGTTTCCCCGAGGAAAAACACTGTGTTCATTGTCTCTTGTGTTTGATTGTTGTGCTTGTTATTCTCTCAGTTAAAGATCCTAATATAATGCTAGCTTACATGTTAAAAATCTAACATGGTATCAAAGCTAACCTGAGAAGAAGACACTGTGCAGTTGCGGGAACTAGGGCTTCCTACTTTGTGGATCTCTCTCCACATATTTTCAGCAAAAGAAGGTTGGACTAACTCTACTCCCTAGGGCACATCTTTCTGTTGAAGCAGAATCTGATTCTGAGCTTTTTCAGTTTTGAACCCAACACTGCTGCCGAAAATTAGGGCTTTCCACAGAAGTGGAATTTTTGAGTGACCCCAGGCCTGGATTGATCTCCTCCTCAAAATTGAAGTTTAGAGATCAATATCAAAGCATTTGGTTGGACAGAACTCCGAAAAAGTCAAACCCTAATCTGTCCCTGAACTAGCACTACAGAAATTCAGCTCCAAATCCAGATTCAACATCTTGACCTGGTAAGATCTAAATCTTTGTATTTCCATTTGAGGTTCTTAGTTAAGATGTCTCATCACACCAAGCTTGATGAAAAGCTCGAGGGAGATGATAACTTCTGAGCCTGGAAGTATAGGATCTCCCTGGTCCTGGAAGAAAATGAGTTGGACTCCTATATCAATGAGGAGGTTCCAGTTCCAGAGGGAGATGAGGCTAAGGCCTTACACAAGAAGAAGTTGGTTATGGCAAATAGGATTATTGTTGACTCAATCAAGGATCACCTCATACCACATGTGTCCTCCCTAAAGACACATAAAGCTATGTTTGATGCCCTAACCAAATTGTTTGAAGGGAAGAACATAAACCGGAAGATGACTTTGAGAAACCAACTGAAGAATGTAAAGATCCAGAATGTAGAGACCATCCAGTCTTACTTTACAAGGGCCTCTCAGATCAAGGAACAGCTGGAAGTAGTAGATGAAGAAGTGGAGAATGCAGAGATTGTAATGACCACCTTGAATGGTCTCCCCAGATCATGGGACTCCTTTATTCAAGGAAACTGTGCAAGAAAGAAGTTAGTCAAGTTCAGCAGACTATGGGAAGAATGCTCTCAAGAAGAAGCTCAGATAGCAACTCGAGAAGAAAATATGGGAAGTGAAGATCAAGCTCTCACAGTTCACTCCAAGAAAAGCAGAAGAATCTCTCATCACTCAAGAGGTAAGAACTTCCAACAGAGAGATAACACTGGAAAAGATTTATCTAAATTAAGATGCTATACATGTGATGAAAGAGGGCACTTTGCCAAAGACTATCCTAGAAACAAGATTAACTCCCATAAGAAGAAGGGAAACAAGAGAAGACATCATGCTCATGCTGCAGAGGATGATGAACCTTCCACAAAGAGAATCAAACATGAAAGTGATGATTCTTCAAGTGCTAAAGAATATGTGCTGATCTTTGCTCTCACGGGAACTATCTCACATGGAAGCAATGATTGGCTTATAGACAGTGGTGCTTCCAAACATATGACAGGATTCAAAGAATCCTTTGTGAAACTATTTGAACATGACTCACCTCACAAGGTGAAACTTGGGGATGACTACCAGTATCTAATAAAAGGTAGTGGGGAATCCTCCTATAAGCTAGACTCTGGAAAGTCTAAGAAGATGCAAGATGTATTATTTGTACCAGAACTAAAGAAGAACCTCCTCTCCATATCTGCATTAGATGCAAAAGGAACGAGGGTTGCATTTGTAGATGGCCAAGTTCTCATGTGGCCAAAAGGAAAGACTTTTGATGATGCAGTAGTGATTGGGGAACAAGAGGGAGGTCTATACAAATTGAAGGGCCATCCAGAACAAGCTTTATTCCATGACACAGTAGAGCCAAATGAACTTTGGCATAGAATGCTTGCACATGTGCACTACAGAGCACTACCACTTGCAAGCAAAGATGTTGAAGGTCTTCCAGAAATTCAAGCAAAACATGATGGAGTCTGCAAAGGATGTGCGAAAGGAAAAAACACAAAGAAGACATCTCCAAGTAGCGATAGCAAGGCAAAAGGAATCTTGGAAATCATTCACTCCGATGTATGCGGTCCAATGTCATCAAGTTCATTAAGTGGGTATGTATACTATGTTTCTTTTATTGATGACTTTTCTAGGAATACATGGATTTACTTCATGAAGAACAAAGATGAATTTTTCAGAAAATTCAATGAATTCAAAGCCTTGATCGAGAAACACACTGAAAAGAAGATGAAGACCTTTCGATCAGATAATGGTGGAGAATTCACTTCAAATGAATTCAAATCATTATGCAAATATTCAGGGATTAAGAGGGAGTTAACTACTCCATATAATCCACAATAGAATGGGGTTGCAGAAAGGATGAATAGAACGATCATGGAAGCTGCAAGGGCTATGCTTCATGATCAAGATCTTCCCATGCATCTGTGGGCAGAAGCTTCCAGAACAATGGTGTATGTACATAACCATACTCCAGTACACAGAGTACTCGAGAACAAGACACCTGAAGCAGTATTTTTCGGCAAGAAACCAGAAGTCAGCCATCTCAGAATATTCGGTTGTCCAGTGGACATACACATTCCAAAAGAAAAGAGGAAAAAGTTAGATCCTTCAGGAAAGAAGGGTATATTTGTGGGATACTCTGAAATCTCTAAGGCTTACAGGATATACTTCCCAAGATTCAAGAAGATCAATATCAGCAGGGATGTAACATTTGACGAAGACTCAGCCTACAACAAATCCAGAAAGAGACTTGCCGAAGAACCTGAAGAAACAGAAGCACCTTGAATTCATGACACAACCATGAATGAAGAATATCAAGAAGAATATCGGGAAATAGAAGAACCTTAAGAACCTGTAGATCCACCTCAATAGAAGAATCCTCATAAGAGGAAACATGCTTGGGTACGAGAAGCTATCCAAGGTGCGGGAAGATATGGGGCTCCAGAAGAGAATCACAGAGAAAGAAAGAGAACCAGGTCCTGCTCTAGTTATGTAGCCTTATTATGTGATTTCATCGACAAAGAACCTTCCAATATTGAAGAAGTAGCAGAATGGAAAGAATGGAAGGATGCTATGATCGAAGAGTATCAATCGATCATAAAGAATGATGTTTGGGATGTTATCCCAAGACCAGAAGGGAAGTCTGTTGTAACTTCCAAATGGATCTACAAGATCAAGCATGCTGCAGATGGTAGCATAGAAAAATATAAAGCAATATTTGTGGCTTGTGGCTTCTCCAAGAAAGAAGGAATAGATTATGAAGAAACTTTTGCACCTGTAGCCAGATACACTTCCATCATATTAGTAATTGCTATGGCTGCAGTGATGAAATGGAAGATACACCAGATGGATGTCAAGTCTGCTTTCTTGAATGGTGTAGTGGAAGAGGAAGTGTATGTGGAGCAGCCACTCAGTTTTGAGACACATGACAGGGAGACTCATGTGTGTAGATTGAAGAAATACCTGTACGGTTTGAAACAGGCACCCAGGACATGGTACGGCAAAATTGACAGCTTTCTATCCAGTTTGGGATTTACCAAGAGTAAAGCATATTCCAACCTTTACTACAAGGTTGAAGATGGCAACCCAGTGATGATCCTACTATATGTAGATGATCTGTTTGTAACAGGTATGGATGGGTTGATTGCTGATACGAAGAGGAAGCTTGATACCGAGTTCGAGATGAAGGACTTGGGGATGATGCATTATTTTCTAGGCATGGAGGTGTGGTAGAATGTAGATGGAATTTCCCTGGGACAAGGGAAATATACGGTAGATATCCTGAAGAGATTCGGGATGATGGACTGCAAGGCCATGACCACACCTATGGCATCGAACCTGAAGCTATTGAGTGATGCTTCATCAGAAGCGGTTGATGCTACGATGTATCGTCAGATGATTGGGTCCTTGATGTCCCTGACGAACATGAGACCAGATATTTGCTTTGTTGTGAACACCTTGAGCTAGTTCCTGATAGATCCGAGACATGTTCACTTGATTGCTGCAAAGCATATTTTGAGGTACCTAAAGGGTACAGTTGATTATGGGATCAAGTATGAGGCGAATCAGAAGATTAACCTGGAGGGTTATGTTGATTCAGATTGGGCAGGAAGTGCCATTGATAGGAAGAGCACTTCAGGGTGTTGCTTCAGTATGGGATTAGGTGTGATCTCCTGGTTTAGCAAGAAGAAATCCTGTGTGGCACTGAGTACAGCTGAAGCAGAGTATGTTGCAGCCTGTTCAACTAGTTGTGAGGCAGTATGGCGAAGGAAGCTACTGTCTGATTTATTTGATCTCCAGTTAGATGCTACTTGTATATATTGCGACAACCAGAGTTGTGTGAAGTTGTCGGAGAAACCGGTGTTCCACGACAAGTCGAAGCATATCGAGATCAAGTATCACTATATCAGGGATATAGTGCAGAGAGGAGTAGTGAAGCTCCAGTATGTTGCGACGGACGAACAGATAGCTGATGTGTTGACAAAGCCATTAGCCAGAGTGAAGTTTGAGTACTTCATGGAGAAGCTTGGTGTTCTCTAGGTCAAGGTTCCTTCCAAGGGGAAGTGATGAGTCCGTGAGCCATTCTGACATGGTGAGAGGATTGGTTCCTTCCATGGTCAGATGTAAGGGCTGAGCCATTCTGTCATGGTGAGAGGATTGGTTCCTTCCATGTCAGATATGAGTATTGAGCCATTCTGATGTGACTATAGGATTGGTTCCTACATGATCAGATATAAGCATTGAATTCCATTCTTGGAATGGAGGCACCTGGTCAGTTACCAGGAATACTCAGTTTGGGGCTGAGGGCCATTCTGATGTGATTGAGGGATGTGTTCCCACTTGATCAGATATAAATGCAGGGCCATTCTGATTTGATTGAGGGATGTGTTCCCACTTGATCAGATATAAGTGCAGGGCCATTCTGATGTGATTAAGGGATGTGTTCCCACTTGATCATATATAAGGGCTGATGCCATTCTCTTGGAGAATGGAGGCAACTGGTTAGTTACCAGGAACCCTCAACCTGGGGTTGAGAGCCTTTCTAGCAAGGTTTCAGGATGTGTTCCCGCATGGATGGATGTAAGTGCAGAGCCTTTCTAGCAAGGTTGGAGGATGTGTTCCCGCATGGATGGATGTAAGTGCAGATCCCTTATAGCATGGTTGCAGGATGTGTTCTGGCATGGCTAGATATAAATGTTGAGCCTTTCTGATAAGGTTGTGGGATGTGTTCCCGCATGATCAGATGTGAGTGCTAGGCCTTTCTGACAGGGTTGTGGGATGTGTTCCTGCATGGTCAGATGTGAGTGCTAGGCATGCCTTTCTGACATGGTGTTGGATGTGTTCCTCTCATGGTCAGATGTAAGTGCTGGGCGAGCCATTCTGACTTAGGGTTAGATATAAGCACTGAAGAAGACCTACATGGAAGCTAGGTCTAAAACCAACATGAAAAAGGGTTGGCTTTGTAGAACTTCCTATGATGAGAAGAATCATGAGATAGCACCCGTGATGATGATCCAATGATGATGATCTAGTAGTGATGATCCAGATCGAGTGATGATCCAGATCCAGTGATGACATTCCAGTGATGATCCAATCGAGTGATGATCCAGATCTGAAGATGAATATGACTTGAAGATGACAAGGACTCGATGATGATCTAGATGATACAGAGAAGAAGACTTGTGCTGATAAATTGTGTCGAGAGAATACCTTCCTAGTTAACAGGGAGTGTTGATGTAATTGTAACTTCGGAATGCATTCACTTGTATATCTTATGTATTGTACCCCGATGTTTATTCCGGGATGTGTCTGTAATGTACTTGAGTAATGTCATGGCCCGATGTTCCTATCGGGAGGTTCTATAATGTAAACAAGTCATGTCAAGTCATTGTGGGTAACCCTCCTATTGATCAAGGGTTAAAGTCCCCGCAGTTCTGGGGCACTAGGGTTATTAGACTCTCCTAGAGAAGTCAGCCCTAGTAGGTTATTGTCAAGTCGGGAATTAGTATAAATAAAGAGTGAGTCTCTCTATTTATCACACAATCACTCACACTCAATTGTAGCGCATAACTGAGGAAGAAGAAGCTACTAGGGCTAGGAAGAAAGAGGCTACTGCTGTCGGGAGATCATCTTACTATTTTGGGGTTTTACTTTTGGTGCTAATTCTATCTCTGAGGAAGTTGTGAGGTTTTCTCCATTTATGGTTTCCCCAAGGAAAAACACTGTGTTCATTGTCTCTTGTGTTTGATTGCTGTGCTTGTTATTCTCTCAGTTAAAGATCCTAATATAATGTTAGCTTAAATGTTAAAAATCTAACATAATCCATCCACTGGCATAAGCCACATGCAAATTTTATTTTTATTTTTAATTCTTGTTAATGATAAAAATAGGGTGTTAAACTAGGGAGGTAGTTGCGGGAGGGGTTGTGTTTGACCCTGGTGGAAAGCCTCCTTCGCTTGGGGTTTGGGGTGGAGGATGAATAACCAAGTTGAGTTCGTGGATCTTATGCAAGGTATTCCACTTATTCAAGATATCGATATCCATGACTTTCAGGTCTTCAGGAACTCTTGGATTGTCATCCAATTCATGCAAAACCTCCAGGAAGGAAAAAAGTTGGAGATAGGGAAAGTGAAAAATATAATTCTTTCATTTGTCAAAGACTTAAGAAAATTCCAATATCTCCATGTTAAGCGACACAACAAATCCCTAGCGGATAAGCAAGCAAATCTTGGGGTGAACCTAGGCCAAGGGAATTTAAAGATTTGCGATTTTCTCATACCCACTTTGAAATGGGTGAATTGTTTTATTGGTCTCCATTTTCCCATTATGGGTCGCATTGATGGCCCTTGCTTGGGCCATTAGGAGATGGGACTTGAAATTCCGTTCGATGGTGGTATTTAATATGCATGGGACAATTGGGTCATGGTGGAAGCAGTCAAAGACGTTATTAATATCCTCTCACCTGGTTGTTTCCATAAGTTTCCATTCTAATTATTCCTCTAGAAATATTTCTTATGATCTCCTACTGGAATTTGGGATGGAGCGTCATCCATATGTCTTGGGAGATGTAGATTTAAATGGTTCACAAGTCCCAGGAGGTTATTTGTCTATTGTTGAGAACATGCATAGGTCTTGTTTTGCTTGTAGAAATCCTCTGTGTGTATGAAATAATAGAGCCATGGATAAGCTCTCTATTGAACCTCATCCTGTGAAAGAGGATAGGTTGAGGAAATTTTGAATGGGATTTGAGACATGAAGAACGTGATGGTTTATTATAAGAAGATGCTTTGCTATGTGTATAATGAGGTTTCGAAGGTTGTTCTGGAAGAGAACAAAAGGATTTCCTTGGACATCAGGTGCATAGGCACTCGTTTGGATGATATGGAGAGTGGTTACAATGTGCAAGTGGGAGAGGTAGAAGATATCTGTCGCAAACTACCAAATATGAAAAGGGTTACGGGAGGAAAATTGGTTGAGCTGAGAAGCACTATAGTGGATTTTAGGTGAGTTCACCAGGGGCAAAGAATGCTCACGAATGAAAGGAATGAAGCTCGGTATGCACGTATTAAAGATATTTTAGAAGTAATGCAAGTTGATATCAATTTGTTGGGAAGAGGATATTATGTGCCTTCTCATGAACAAATAAAGGTGTCTCCAATGGATGAGATCTCCATGATTCAGCCAATTGAGGATGCAAACTTGGTGCATACTTGATTTTCTCTTTCTAAGTTTTTTTGTTAATGTTTTTTTGTCTACTCTTATGCGGCCAATACATTAGGCTCTACTCTGTCAAAAGGGATAGTATATTTTTTGAAAAACTATGTAATGCTTTGTTTAAATCGGAGCAGTATCCAGACCTGGTTTTAAATGTTTTGATGGTTAGGGTTTACTCTTTGAAATTTTTGCATTTGTACTTTCTTTCATTTTAATATAATACTATCTTTTCTCATTTCTGTTCACAAAAAATAGGGTGTTAAACCAACAAAAAAAATTAGAAAACTTTATTTTAAAATAACATTTTAAACAAATATTAATTTCAAAATTTAGAAATGCCAAAGTTTCACATTTTAATTTTTGGTACTTATATTAATTAATTTAAAAACAAAACAAAACAATATTCCACTGCGTATGATAGGGACTAATACTACATAATTTAAAAGTGTTCAATGATCATGACCAATCACTCCATTAGGGTTATAAAGAGGTTCTCCATTTATGATTATCTGAGTGGAGGGGGGTGGTTTTAGGGTTTAAATCCTCCTTTGAGGCTAAAACATTTTTCCTAGGGTTTCCTAGGGATTTTCATACTTTAAACTATCCTTTAGAAATGACACTTTTCTTTTTCGGGTTTTGAAAACCCTCCTTCAAAGTTGTAATAAAATGTGGTGCATTATAATTCCCCTTCCCCCAATAAGTCATACCTCTCTCTCTCTTGGGGCTATCAAGCTGAGCTTTTGAAGACTTTATCAAAGGTTGTTTTATTTCGTTGTTATAGAACCTAGTGGCATCATCTTGTAGGGTACATTTGGTTTTGTGCTCCACATATGGGACCTTCGTCAATGATTATAAACATCATCATAATTTTAATGGTAATGGGAGCTTTTCATGATGTCCCTACTTGTGATATTTTACACGTATTCTTATAGGTGATTCGTATATAGATGATTCTTCAACTTGTTTCAATAGATATTGGTGTTTCACAATTTGATGCTGATCCATTCTATATGCATTACATTGGTCTTTCCTTTCTCAAGCATAATTTGTGTTAATTTGTGTACCTTCGACATACCAATGCTTCAATGTATCTTTCTTTTTCACATTGTGATATCGTTCCATTATGGAGGCATTACATTCAACAGTTCCATTCTCATGGATAATTTGTGTGCCCAATCTTTGTACCTTTAACATATTTATATGTTTAACAAGATTTTTTATTTAACACACTACAAGGAAAACACCTTGTAGCATAGATTTTTGGTGTTACAAGATTGACAAAAATTGTCAAAAAATCCTTTGCTACAACCTCTGTTTCTGGTAGTGGAGGTTTTTGGCAGACGTTATAAATGATATTCGCTAAAACTAATTTTTTGGGGTGGTTAGAGGTTTTAGTGGAGGTTTTTTTCTAGTGCTCTATAATTTATAATGTGCACCAATGTGCCTTGTATAAATAATATGCACTAGCGTGTATATTTAATGTGAATGCACCGATGCCTATATTTTAATATAGGCATACTGATGCTTATATTATATAGTAACAAGATCGATGCATTTTATATATACATATCGGTGTGTACATTCATTGTCAATGCAATGTTGTGTATATTTTAATGCAAACATATTGATGCTTAAATTATATCGTAACAAGATCAATGCAATGTTTATATATATGTATAGATGCATACATTCATTGTCAATGCAACGGTGCATATATTTTAATGTAGACATACCGATGCTTATATTATATTGTAACAACATTGGTGCATGTAACATTCACATCTGCACCGATGCCTCATATATTTCATAAAAGCATTGGTGCATTTTTATATTTAAATGCACAAGTGCTGATGTTGTATTATATATATGCACTGCTGCATATTTTGTATTAAAATATAACCAATGCGTATATAATCTCAAATAAGCATTGGTGCATATGGTTTGGAAAAAGCCACTTATGCTTGTTATATTTAAAGAGCATAGGTGCATTTAGTTTGGAAAAAAAATAGTGTTTATGATATTTAAAGAGCATGGGTGCCTAAAATTTGAGTAGCCATTGGTTCATGGAAATGAATAAAATGCACTGTTAGTTGAAATAAGTAGATTGTGTATTGTTCAATGGTGAATTTTTCCATGTTGCATATATGCAAATACACTTTTTTGTTTTTTAACTTTTACAAATTTCCAAAAAATAAATTTTGAAACCTAAAAAAAATGAGAAGTTTTAAAAAGTTTAAAATAAAAAATAAATTGTCAATTCTTGCTAGCTCATTCGGTTCAGGTATGTGTCTCGTCAGTACGATGACTCGAATTCAATTCCCCTTAGGGGTGAGCTAGTTGGGAGGAGACATCAAAAGATCCACCCATGTTAAGGGTTGGTGTGGCCCAGCCCAGATGCGATCTCTGGGTGACTTTGACGGCTTAGATGCCCCTCGATTGAGGTTCTTACTCAATGGTTCATTGCTATTAGCCCTTAGTGATGGGAATTCGAACAAACAAAACAAAACAAAATAAAATAAAAGTAAAAAAAAAAACTTAAGCATACTAATTTAGAAGAAAAAAAATTTGAAACTTTAAAGAAATAAAATTAAAAAATAAAACATAAAATTTAAGAGTGTAAATTAAAAAACGAAAGTAAATTTAAAAAAAAAACTTAATTTTAAAAAATTTAAAATTAAATAAAAAAAATATAGTTTACCCATGAAGGGATAGAGAGATCCACACAAAGGTAATTAGGCTTGATTATGAAAATCAAGTCCCCACCTCCATGTGACCTTCCCCACTTTCTACAATTATAAGTATCGAGTCCCCACCTCTATGTAACCCTCCGCCACTTTACAATTATAAGAATCGAGCCCGCACCTCTATGTGACCCTTCCACCAACTCTTTACACATAAAGGAGAAGAAGAAATGCACATAGAGATGGGGATTCAATTCTCAAAATTCAACCCTATCTTTATGTTGTTGTCACCATCCCTCTTTACTAATAGAGGAAGATAAGATAAACTCTTTATACATAAAGGGGAAGAGGGAGGGCACATAGAGATGGGGATTCAATTCCCAGAATCCAACCCTACCTTTAGGTTGTTGTCACCACCCCTCACCTTTATGTTGTTGTCACCACCCCTCTTTACTAATAAAGGAAGATATAGTTTATTAGGAAGATAAGGTAAACTATGTTGTTTTTTATTTTTTTAAATGTTTTACTTTTTAAAGTTTTTTTTTTAACTTTTTAAAATTTATTTTTGTTTTTAAATTTTTTAATTAATTTTTTTTTTAAGTTTCATAATTTAGTTTTAGCTTTATTTTTAATTTGTTTTATTTTTCAAAGTTTTGGTTTTATTTTTTTTTAAAGTTATGTTTTTTTTAGTCTAATTGGTCATTTATATTGTTTTTAAATGTTTTTTTTAACCATATATAGATACATGGCGTGGTTTTGAAATGACTGTAATTTTGACTCCATGGAAGAAAGAGTTGTTATTGACAACATCTTTTTTCAATTCGGGGTGGATTTTGACATTTTTTTTTGCAATGACACTAGCTATTAAGGACACATGTTCAAAATAGTTGTAATTTTAGCGTTAAAAAAATGTGGGTGTCATGGTAGCACCACTTTTCGATTTGAGGGTTGATTTAGCGTTTTGATTATAGTGACGTCAGATGTTAAGTCCAAGGTTTCAAACAATACATAATTTTAGCCACTAGAAAAAATGTGTTCTATCGATAACACTTCTTTTCGATTTGGGGGTCAATTTATGGTTTTGATTGTAATTCCACCATCTAGCCATCGACTGTGCTTTAAAAACATGTAATTTTAGCCCCGTAAAAAAAGGTTTCTACCAATAGCAACAATTTTTTATTCAGTGGGGTTTTCGGTGTTTTTGATGCAAAAATATGAGCTTTTATGGCTAGTTTTTTCGTTTTGAGTATAAAGTTCTCGTCAAGTTATATATTGTGTTCTTTCTCATTGGATTACCCTCAGACTCACACAATTGCATCATTTGTTTTATTTTACATATCACAAGCCCATCACTTCATCCATATTGTAAAAGGTGCATTTGTATCATTCCTCTAACCCCAAGGAGATTGCCACTAGTGTCCTACCCCTCTTTTCTTTCACTTTCTATCATGCATAAAATTGATTCATTTGGTCACTTTTTAGACACTTATCTAGTTGATTCTATTATTTCTTGAGTATCTTTATTATTTAGGAAACTATTCAAAGTGATCCATAGCATAATTGCAAATTGTATATGATATATTATAGCAATATACATGGTCAACTTTGTTTAGAGAATTCTGCCATGAGTCACACATGGAAGCTCTTAATTTCAACCTATAGATATCCATTTGACCTCAGTACCCTCCACCTTCCATGAGTATCACATGCCTTATTTTACTTCCTAGTCACCCCTTTGTATCCCTCCTCTAAAATCATTCCCCCTAACCTTGGTTATTTGACGATGAGCCATACATTTTCTACTAATTCAATCGTGCCTTCATTCTCTTAACAAATTAAGTATTGAGATCATCACTCTTTGACCCTCCACCCCCCTCATATCCTAGCCACGGTTTCCTTTCACATCCTTGTATCTTTTCTCATGCTAATACAGAAAGATCCCCTCATTGCTTTATTCTCAATGGACCTCCCTCTATCAACTTAAACACACTCATTCTCAGAGATGATAAGTCTAGAGGAATTATGTACCTTGGCCCCATTTCCATCATTGATGGGTTAGCTTTGACCATTCAATATGAGACCTCATTTCCCCTTGGATTGGTCAGTTCTCATGTGATTAACTCTAACACCTTATCGTACTATTGAAAACCATACTATGTCGTCGGTTTCTTATACTAGTTTGGTCAAAGGCCCTAAGCAATCATGACTCCTCTCACTCTTGAGTCTATTTTTGAAGTCCTTCAGTTCATAGCTTCCTTTGATGTTTAGGTTGCATTGGTGACAATGATCTATTTTCCATTATAGTTCCTTGGATCTATTTGGATCTCTTAATATACAATTCTTGAGACACTTATGAGGTGTCTCTCATGTTTTATCTCTTTCCAAATATTGGGCCCCTCTAATATTCAACATGAATTCAGTTGCTATGATTTGTCATCCTATTAGATTTCATTGTTACTTCTCATGTATTTTATATCAAATGTGATATGGACCACAGTTATGTACTTGGACTAGACCCATTCTTGTCCCTCATTATCATGATGTATTCTCCCTAGTAGATATCCATGTACCCTAGTAGATATTGATGTACTCTAATAAGACCCCATGAGGTCTCAATCCCATGTTGTATTGAGAGATTACCATGAGCAAGGGGGTGCCTAACTCACTTGTATTTGAGATTGTATACACCTTACTCCATTGGTTGGTTGTTTGTAAGTGGATATCTATGGCCCCTTCGACAAGAAGGGGGGATTCTTTCTCTTCACCTTCTCCTACTCCTCACTGAGATAGTTATGTTCTCTAATGGATTCGAGACAGAAAACCTATGATGTATTTCAACCAGTGATGTTCACTTGATTTCATACATCAGGGGGAAACCACTAACAACCTAATTTTTCTCACCTACTTTGTAATGAGCATCATCTACTTTGTACATAGCTATCAGTAGCATTAGCCTACTTTCCATCACCTACATCATCATATGACCTCGGTACTATGACCAAAATCTAAGTTAAAAACGAAGTTTGACCATAAAAATTCATTGTGTGAAAATTTCATAACAATCCATGCACTTGACCATTGCATTAAAATCCTAGAAAACCATGAAGTGCCCCCCAAAGCATAAATCGATAAATCATCAATATTGTGTTCCTTTTAAAAAAGGTGTAGTGGCTAAAAGTGGGCGTCACCAAACAATTATTACTAAAATTAACATTTGATAGATAGTTCCCAGTACCTAACACTATCCCACTAATTCATCAATGGAAATGGATTATTCACATTAAAGCTAATTCTAAAGATGTCCACATCCCTTCCTATAAGTAAATACCTCAAGGTCATTCAACTCATCACTCACCATAAGTAGATTTTTTTTGTTGGACTACATACAAAGACAAAAAGATAAGGCATTTTTTTTTATTTTCTTTCCAATATTGGAGTCCGTGCCATGCCATTTGTCTTTGAGCAGAGCATGAGAAGAGAAGAAACCTCCCATAGGTTGGCTATGGAAGCCTCATCTTCTACAACCTACACCAAGGTGTTGTATTTTAATCTATATTATCTTTATTAATGCAAAACATCATTCTTTGTTCTATGTTTTTCTTTTTTATTAGTCCTAGTTTCATTTGTTCTTCATTGCACATAGTGATGTAGATTGTTGTTGGGTCTTTTCATTTTCCTTGCTATCATTTTATCTTGTATTCAAGCACCACAACACTTGAGTATGTGCCTTTTGGTATAGGTTGGTGATAAAACACAAACACTATCAACCAAAAGATTGAGTTCCTTACCATTCATACACATGCATATGCCTACATATTTGTGTGAAAGATTAATAATAATCATAAATCCAAGCAATACTTTGACTTCTTCAATGACCAACTAGATTAAGAGAGCAATACTCCACAGAATAACACAAATACAAATAAGAAACAAAATCACGACACTTTAGACAACACAAATACAAATAAGAAATAAAATCACCACACTCTAGACAACACAAATACAAATAAGAAATAAAATCACCACACTCTAGACAACATTGTTTAGTTTGATCAATCCAAAAAAATTACAAAACAAAGAATAAAATGTCAACACCAAGAAAGGAAACAAGAATGATAAAATTAAGTGGTGCAACACTCATAATATATATGATCATCATCATAAGGATTGAAGAGTTCATAAATATCTCTTTGTGTAACTCACAAAAAAGAATACAACTATGATAAGTATAAGAAGATTGAAACCTATGCATTAGAATATTTCAACATCGGTGTTATCATATGCACACAAACTCATATCCCCCTCATTAAGAACAATTGAACTAAAAACTCATCTCCCTCATTAAGAAAAAATGAACTGGAGTAAGAAATAATGTTGTAGTTCCAAAATCAAATGGGGGTTCATTAAATACCTCTCCACTTTATCTTTGATAGTTGGCGGTAGAATATTTTGATTCTCATGGCCAATGGTTCACAACCTAATCTCAACCACATCCTTACAACATTGGATGACATCAAATAACAAAGAAGATATGCATCACCAAGGAGTATACATTTCTATCCTTGAAAAACATGAGGTGACATGTAGTCACATCACACATTTGAATATCTACAATGGAGTAAAAGGAAACCCTACTTGTGAGAGAAACATGGGGTGTATGATCATGACCTTGGAGCATAAACATTGGGGTAGATTGTTTTATGCTTTTGAGGTAAAGTGAAAAATAAAGCTCTTTTTAGGGCTGCCAATAAAGCTCTTTTTTTGCATGAAGTTATCATTAAATCAATATCCACCACATCAACTCAAATTTTTGTTGCACTTCTTGAGGTTCATGGTGATAATTTGTAGAAACTTTCATTAGTTCCCAATCTGAATAGAACTATGCAATGCTTCCTTGCAAGCACCAACAAATATTTATTATGTAAGAGAATCTCAATTGCGTCAAAACTATATAACTTTGTCCTCATTGTAGTTTGCAATTGTTCCACCTACAATGTCCCAATATGATACAACTCAGTTGGTTATGAAGTTATTGACGTTTATTCTTGTTAATATTTTGGACAAGATTACCATGGGATTGTCCTTAGACTTGGTTGTCTCTTAGCACACACAACATATATCACTATCTTATTAGAGTAGGATTGGATGAGAACCTTACCGCCATGATATATATGCCATTTCTAGCTGCAAACTCATCTAGATGTAGGAAACCTAGAATGATGCAACATAACCACTATTAGTAATCTACTATTACTAATAACCTATATGAATATCATTAATTCCTATTTCTCATGACATTTATATTCCTATACAAATCAAACATCCAATTTAAATGTTGATCTCTTATAGTGTAACAATCCTCCTTTGCTTTAGTAGAGCACAATGTCATGGGATCCTCGAATTGCCATTAATCCTAAGTTCTATACACTAATGAAGCCAAAGATCATATGACTCGACATATATATAAAAATTCTATATAACTCTTTTACACTATCAAAGCAAGTTAGCGCCTTGCATAGTCCAAATATTTCACATTAGAGCAAGTGAGAAAAAAATCCTTAATCGGTAATGTATTAAATCTTTATGCATCAACATTTCTACTTCCAATGCAATGGATACCATTTCTACTTCCAATGCAATAGATACCATTTCTATTCGGGGGAGGGTACTCCTAATCCATGCATTTTTCTAAATCTGGATCGTAATAGACCTTCATAATCTTTAAATGTGATAAAATGGGTACTTGCAACAATATTTCTCCTATATTTTTTTATTCCCTGTCTTAACCATCTCAACTATGATCCACACCTAATCTACAATATGTGATTAATCCTTATTCAAGAAGTTATTCATGTGGCATCATCAACAAATCAACATGCAATATACTATCGTGCCATGTCAACTCCAAATTCCTTAGCATCATCAATGTGATTTCTTGGAAGACCAAGGTGATATGTCCACTAACTCTAATGATTAATATTAGTTGTATTATCACCATTAAGACCTTACCAACCAACATATTTTCAAAAACACTAAAATTTTATCATTACGTTAACCAACTTAAAAATCATCTCATTGATAATAAATTTACAGTATAAATAAATAACTGATAATTGTAAATCATTATACAATTTTACAATCTTAACCACCATTCTAATAATTGTAAATCATTATACAATTTTACATTTTTAAACAACCTTTGGAGTAATCTCTTTCATTATCATTATAGTATAATGATAGATACAAGAAGAAATAATTACTTTGATGCCTACTATTTATGGTAGCTCATCCTTTGATGTTGGAAACATTGATTTTATCATTTATGAGAATTGAATCAACCTTATCGTATGTCCAACTTTGGTGGTAGTATATGGGTAGTAAATTCGTAATGGTTTTAATCCAAAAATACACAATGTTGGCGATGAAGTGTTAACCTAACCACTACATTGTTCGAGATTGATTATAGCTTTGGAGTGCTAAATAGAGTCACATAGGGTATGCATGTTGGTGTAGACATGGCATGTTACATTATGCATTGATAATGATGCAAGTCTTCCTGGGTTATTAGTGGTTGATATAATCATTTTGGTGCAACAGTGTGTACAAAAGTTGGTAAAAGTTGGTGTTACATTGAGGTGTGTACAAAAGTTGGTGTTACATTGAAAAGTTGGTGTTACATTTAGGTAGAGCTTGTTTTTTAAGATTGATAGCATTAAATAAATGTTGGTGTGGAGAATGTTGTGTAAAATTAATAGGAGTGATGTTTGGATTACTATAACAATATTAGGAGTGGTGTTTGGATTACTATAAATAAATAAATTTAATTTATTTTGATTGAAAATTCTTCTTGCTTTAACTTATATTTATACTTAATTGATAAAAAATTTGTTTTAATATATATTTTTACTTAATTCATAAAAAATTTGATTACAAATTTTTTTCGTTTGAAAATTTTAAATTATTTTAAAACAATTATATTGATCAAAATATAAAAAGATTTAGTGAATCGAAACCAAATTTTAACTTCCAACCAAAATATATTTTTCAAAATAGTTGAATTTTTAGACTTATTAACCAATTCCATTCAAAAACCAACTTTGCAATAACCCAAACTAAGAGGGGTCATCTACCTCAGTGCCTTGCACATATAACCATCATTTTATAGGTTCACCTTCATCCTCTTCCAATACACTTTTGTTTACGGCTTGATTAAACTAACATCAAATTTCTTGAAAACTATTTGTAATTGTTATAGAAAGAGTTCATTTCACTCTTACTCCATAACAACATAGATCCATTTAAACTTTGGATCTACCCAGGGTTTAAAGGAATCAAATCCCTTCAATTACAAACATTTTCTAGATATTTTACATGATATTGAAATAAAAATTAGAGATATAATATAATTATGTGGTAATTTAATTTTTAATAAAAAATAAATTTGTAATAGGTTTCACTTAGTGTTATAGAAATCATAGATCCATTTTAACTCGTTATCTACCAAGCCCCTAAACAGAACAAATCCTTTGAGGTATAAACCTTTTTTAAAAGTACATAATTTAAAGAAAGGTTTGCAACTTAATGGATTATGATCAACTTAAGGTAAGTGGATCCATAATTAAGATTAATATGATAATTTTTTATTTATTTACTTTTAATGAGGTCAAATTTTTATTTAATTTATTAACCATAAACATGCAACATATGATTATAGGTGTACTTAATTATTCTCTTGGGCATAAGGTTTTAAGTGCACCTAGTTATTCTCTATAGACACAACAAAGAGACATAACAAAGAAAAATACCAATGCTATTTAAACATTTTTTCAGCATTATTATTATTTTATTTCTAGTTTTGTAAAATATTATATTGGGTCAAGATACCAAGAAATATGAGAATCTATTTTTCACATTGGATTGTAAAATTTGATTAAATATATTGAATAATTGTATTTATGTTTATTCAATTTAATATATTTCTTTTAAATGTTAATATATTGTTGGTAAGTAGAAGAACTTGGCTAAGAATCACCAGGGGATAGCACCTGGCCTAGACTACACCAACCCTTAGGGGCTTCCGACCACCAACTGTTTAACATCTCACATATTATATTGTATATATATATATTTTTTATATAAAACCAATGATAATATTTAAAAAAACAACATTATTATGATTTTATTTTTAATTTTGTAAAATATTATATTTTGTCAAAATATGAAAAAACAAGAGACAATCTATTTTTTTTTATATTAAATTGTAAAATTTAATTAAATATATTAGGTAATTATATATATGTTTATTCAATTTAATATATTTTTTTCGAATTTTATTTGTAAAATTACATTGTATATTTTTTATATTAAATTTTGATATCTAATTTGTTATAAATATGACACATCTCACATAAGGAGTAACTATGAATGCAACTTTAAAAATGGCGAGCAATAGATAGTATGTAGCGCAGCATTGAATGCACTGGCGGCTGCGCTGCATACCGTCGGATGCCAGTACTGAGATCCGACGGTATGCAGCGCAGCCGCCAGTGCATTCAATGCTGCGCTGCATACTATCTATTGTTCGCCTTTAAAAACTATATATTTATGTTATTTAAATAATGTTTGTTAGTTTTCCCTAATGCATTTGAAAGTTTAAATGGATATATATATATATTTTTAAATGTGGTTAACAAACTTGTTAAGGGGGTCAACTGGGAGGGGCCTCACCCACCCAGGGATTTCACCCGGAAACCTTGTACACCGAGTCCAAGTATTTGTAGCAGTAAATCTGAGCCGAGGCCAGTCTTGGTTTGAATGTGAGAACGATCTGTCCACGGGCAAGTAGAATTGTCACCGTGGTTGCATGTAAAGGAGGGCAGCACCTTCCCAAGAAAATACTACGGTCCCCCGGCAAGGAAAGTAACCTAGGCTTCCATCGGGTCAGCCAAAGGCCCCACTGTCATAGCCACGTTTTTCAGCGCACCTAAGTGGTGGCACACCTGGGCAAGGTGTCGCGGTTATGATGGTTCGGCATGGAGTTGCGCTCTCACTTGGCTAAGTTAGCAAACGCCCACATTCACCACCGACACGGAGGTCGGGAATGTGGCGCGCCCCAAGGTCAGCGCCCACGTGACTTGGCACGGGCGCCCCTTGGCAAAGATGACATTGATGATGGGCGCACGACACCTTTGAGGCGTGCGACCCTTGAGCGTGCGGATGGACATGCAAGCTTGTGAAGACGTTCGGTAAACAGGCACGCGACCCTAGGTGTGGGCGCGCGACCCTAGTGTGCGGACGGATAGACGTGTGGACGGATGTGCGGATGGACGTGCGGATAGTTGGGCGCTCCGGTAAAAGAGCGTTTTGGTAAGCAAAGCCACGGGCGTGCGGACGACGGCAGTTGGGCGACGGGCACGTGCGCGCGACGGCATGGTTAGCGGCGAACGGTGGTCAAAGAGATGGGCACTTCGGTCAAAGTAAAGGGGCGCGCGGCTCACTAGCAAAGTGTGCGCGCGGCACTCTAGAGGCTTCGGCAAGTGGACCCGTGAATGCCTAGGTCAAAGTAACCTTGGTGCGGTGACACCTACGAAACGGTTAAGTGGGCCAAGTGTGTTTGGGAGGTTGACTTGATGAATCGGCAAGGGGTGACTTGTGCGGTAAGCAAGATATCAAGTTGACATGGGCAAGACACCTAGAAGGCTATAAGTAAACGAAGTGCAAGTCATTTCAAATCATCCAAGGAAGGAGGATCAAGCTGCTGGAAAGCTAAGGGAACATAACAGAACTACATAGAGGTCTGCGGCATCGTTGAGGAGAGGCAGAGGAGGCTGGGCGTCTTTGGCAAAGAGACAGTCTTTTACATTTTTGTATCTCTTGTATTTTCTGGGTGTAGCAGCGAGGTTGGGCGTGCACCAGGAGCTCTGCCTTGGGCAACTCCGTTTATGTAATACTGTTCCGTTTTTATACAAAGTTAAAGGGCTCTGCCAGGTTGGGCAACCCACCATATATATCTGTGTACTATGTTTTACTTTGTGCTGCGTTTTTCTGCTTTTGGCTAAGTATTGAATGTGCCGGCAAGGCTAATGGCTAAGTAAACAGTATAACAGTTAAAGATAAAAAGACATAAAAATCGTTTCCGCAGGGTTAAGGCGTAGTCTACAGGCTAGGCACTTGGGTGGGCAATCCCTCAAGGTGTCTTCCTGGCAGTGTCGCATACCACCTTTGGCGAGTCAAGAGCGCTTGCGAAGTGTGGCTGTGACACCCACAGCTACAACGGACCTCTCTCCTCATGAAGACCAAACCCAACAAAAGCTGGCCTCTGGCTCACAAACTCAACCCCTCACCATCACCATGAGGTTTGAACATGAAACCTCTCTCCTTATGAAGACCAAACCCACAAAGACTGGCCTCTGGAGCACAAACTCAAAAACACCAAACCTCCTGAGGTTTCAACCGGAAACCGCTCTCCTCGTAAACACCAAAGACCAACTGATCTACACCTCATGACTTTCTATTTATTATATATAAGGTTGAAGCTGGATAGTGGACACGGACTAATACAAAAACACGGGTTTTGTTTGAATTCCAGCCCCCCTTGGGTGATCTGACAATAAAGCGAGTCTTGTGAAATGTATGATAGATTGGCATAATGCTAAATTTGTCCAATTTGTTTGGAATGTTCTTTGCCATGGATGGACTCCAATCCCGTCCTCTCTTTCTCCTGCCTTTTCAGAAATCCGCAGAGGGCAGCGCAAACGTATAACAGTTTTATGTCTATTATAATGGGCCCATTCTAGGCCACATGACTGTAGTTGTTATCTACTCTGAACAACCAAATATGAAAGCAAACAGTGCAGAACCAAAGCATCCAGCAAACATTCAATCTTTGTCCTTAGTAGCTGGAGCACATCACGGGTCCAAAGATTCTCCCAGCATTGGCTATGGAATCCACGCCAGACCATCATTCTTCACAGGGACACAAAAAACTACAGAGCAACCCATAAATTACTTGCAATCTGGGTAGCATACGCAATGGACTCTGCTGGCTTTCATGCGGTTATATTAATGTTAATGGTTACAGTTTGCAATGTTGGTGGAATTCAGGCAATGGCATCTTCATCATGCAGCTGCCATGGACGTAACAGGCAGCCAGTAAAAGCAGGCTATTGGCCTTCTACTGCAAATTCATACATGCCACCATGGAAGATCAATGCTTCTCTGTATACCCATATGTTCTACGCCTCTGCAGATCTGGATGAGGAGACTTTCACTGTGACTGTGGCTCCTGAAGATGAACAGATACTGGAAGGATTCTCTGGAACAGTGCAGGAGATCAACAGTTCAGTTAAGACACTTATTTCCATTGGAGGTGGTGGAAGCAATGCAACTCTATATTCAATCATGGCAGCCAATTATACATACAGGAAGAGTTTTATAGATTCCAGCATTGCATTGGCCAGGCAGCATGAATTCCATGGCCTGGATCTAGACTGGGTGTTCCCTGAGAATAGTGCTGACATGATTAATTTAGGGCTTTTGCTAGCTCAATGGAGGGAAAGAGTACACGAGGAATCCATGACTACAGGCTTGGATCCTTTGCTCTTGACCGCTGGGGTGTATTTCTCCGAGCAGTTTTTTGATGGGGAGATCAGAGGGTACCCTATTCAGGCCATGGCAGACAATCTGGACTGGATAAATGTAATGTGCTTTGATTATCATGGTCCATGGGATACCAATCAGACTGGAGCTCAAGCAGCTCTGTATGATCTGAGGAGCCATCTGAGTACCAGTTATGGCATTGGGTCATGGCTGGATGCTGGTATTCCTGACTACAAAGTGGTCATGGGGATGCCCATGTATGGGAGATCCTGGACTCTCAGAAACAAGAAAAAGGTGACAATAGGAGCTCCTGCTGTTGCTGCAGGGCCGAGGCAGAATCTAAGTGACCAGGCAGGTTTTATGATGTTCAATGAAATTCAAGATTTTATAATGAAGCACAATGCTACTGTTGTGGTTGATAATACCACTGTATCTGCTTACTGCTATAGTGGAGATGTGTGGATTGCCTATGATAATGAGGAGACTGTTAGCATGAAGACCATGTTTGCCAAAGATAGAGGTCTGTTGGGGTACTTTTTCTGGGCAATAAGCTATGATCATAACTGGACTCTCTCAAAACAAGGTATGGAAGATCTATACATTATTAAATTTTCTCCATTTCTGCTGTATAAATTTGTAGAGTTGTCAAGTTTAAGGAGTTGAATAAGAATTTTGATATGCATCTTTAAGCTTGGAAACCCTTAACGAAAGACTAAACTCTATGCACTCTCTCAGATTGGACTTTATATATTCCAGCATATACCCCAATTATTGGGAGACTGCATGGTGCTTAGTCCTGGCCGTGGCATATCAAATTGGGATTTAAAATTTGGATGGATATACACTAGTATATTTATTCACTGAACAAAAAATTTCACAAATATGCAGATGGCTGAGATAACCCTACCCTCACCTAAGCTGTTGATGAATTTCACTGAACAAAAACTTTCACAAATATGCAGATAGCTGATATAACCCTACCCTCACCTAAGCTGTTGATGAATTTGAGGTGTTTGTTATGTGGGCAGCTTCAAAAACATGGGATGAATACTGTGAATATGGTGGACAGAGGAATCATGGAGACATTGGGGAAGTATTCTCTGCTGCTCCTGCTTCTTCTCCTTCTCCCTCAACACAACTGCTGCATGGGCCCTCTGTTGATGATGCCGTTCCTGGTTCTGGAAAATCCTGTAGAGATTCATTAGGCTCTCTCAATGTTTTGCATCTTCTTCTGCTTGCAAGGATTATTCTTTTGCTGGCATGATGCCATAATCATGGCCAGGCTTTGTTTTCTAAAGAAACATGTAACCTGTTAAAGGATTCCAGATTTATGTCAGTTTTGGTATTGTTCTAAAATAAATATATTTTGATTCATTCATTCAAAAGTTTTAATCTTAACTTTGACTTTACTTGATGGTTGAGAGTTCAGAACTTCAAAAGTTTTAATCTTAACTTCGACTTGACTTGATGGTTGAGAGTTCAAAACTTGATCTATTAGGTAGCAGATTTGAATGACAAATTTAAAGAAATTTACTATTATAAAAATGAAAGTTAAATTTAACGAAGATGTTGTAATGGGTTTGAATAGAAATCCAAACCCTCGAGTGATAAATAAAATTATTCAAAAATATTAAATTTTTTAAAAATAATGTTCAATAAACTTAATCTTTGTAAGTTTTATAATATTTTTTTTCCAAATATTTTTTCCACAACTATAATAAATTAAATATATATTAAATAACAATATTATTAAAATAAAATAACCTTTTTTTAATTTCCAAAGTGCTCCATCACACCAAGAATTTATGGACTTTCCAATATTCATAAGGAAAAATGTATTTTCCTTAGGCAAGCCAATTATATAAACACAATAAATGCACTCATACAAAATTTAATGAACTTATTTTTTAATAAATGCACTCATACAAAACTTAATGAACTTATTTTTTAACTAGTATAGATCCATTTTAAATCCGGATCTATCAAGCACTCAAATGAATCCAATTTATTGAGGTGTACATTTTTATACCATTTAGATCCAATTTATTAAGGTGTACATTTTTATACCATTTGGATCCTTCTATAGATTTGGGTTTAAAATAGATTTATGCTAATTTTTATATATATTTTATTTAAGTGGATATGTAATTTATATTTTTTATTTATATCAGTTAGCATAACATGATTAACGTGATAGGATCTTCCCCATATTGAACCTCACGTGATAAAGAACACCTTGCTTCTTTAGATAAAATAAATTAAAAGTCTATTTTTATAACCAGCTTTTCTCTAAAAATTAGAATTTAATAATACAAAATGTTAAGTCCTTGTTGATCCCTTGGACAACTTAATCATTATTTGTTAAAGACAAAATATTTTCACCAACATACTTCCAAATTACAATGTAATTGCAAGATATACAAACCATAACATCATTGGAGCGATAAGAATTCATCTTGAACCAATACTCTTCAAGTTAAAGGAATCTTATACGAACAAACACTCCTATCCTCTAGCTATGGGCTCTACTATTTTCCCATGTCATCGGAAATGCACATATGAATACTTTGGAAAAAAATCATTGTGTACCCATATTCTTTGGTTATGGGCTGTCCTCTTTGTCATGTAGTTGAAAACCTACACATACACATGGTAGGTAAAGTATTAAATTTGTCATTTTAAACATGTTTGTGGCAAAGATTTATTAATGACATTTTTTTTTGTGTTAAAGAACAATTATGTTTTTTTTTCAACCACCTCAACTCATAATAATATCATATCAAATGAATTTATAAGAAAATAATAATTTGTTTTTTATATTGCTAAGTAACAAAGAAAAATATGTTTCTTATAAAAAATATCTATATAGAATGTTTATGTTTTAAATTGTAATGTTTTGGTTTTGATTCTTGGAATGTATCCAATCAAATGATGTAAATGATATAAATATACTAAGCATGGACTCTTAGAGTGGTGCTGGCCCATTCAAGCTCGAGGAGCCATAACTGGAGGGCATAGGCATGTTTAATGTAGATATCTATTGTGCCATGTGGTTGGCTTGTCATTATGACTAGAGTTGCGTAAATATTATGCTAGAAAATAATATAAAAGGTCCAAGATGGTAGTGTAAGGAAGCACTAAGGGAGGCTATGATTCCACTAGAGGAGAAGAGGAAAGGGGGTTCTTATGGAAGAGTAGACCTATGATGCCATGTGTCAGCCTTAGAACTCATCCATTTTCGCCTTGTGCCTTGAAGGAGCCAATTTCCTTATTTTATTCAACCACTGAATGCCTATGAGGTGGGTGAGAAAAGTCATCTCGCGTAGTTATAGAAGAGTGAGGTTGGTCTACTTTTCTGACCCTGTAATAGTCCTTACTCCTAAGATCAAAATAAATGTTAGTTGTCTTGTTGACCATCCTTTTATCTCCACGAGAGTATATCATTCTAGGGAGTTTGATAAAAGTTGATCCAAGTAGAGACTCAAGATTACGGATGCAAGCCATAGAGTGGTAGCCAGGAAGGGAACCACAAACATAGAAAGAGTTGACATGACTTCATTCTATGAAAATTCATGTCAGCTCATAAAATAAAAAATTATGAAAAGTAATTAAAAAAACCCATGTCGACCTATAAAATAAAAAAATTAAAACTTAAACCTTGATCTCTCAAGCAAGAGAGGGACCAGATTTTTTGAGTTTAAGATTAAAAAAAAATTACACCTCAAGAAATTGGATCCCTCTCAGTGCTTGATAGATCTGGGTTTAAGATGGATTTATGTTGGTGAATTGATGTAGACAATTCCTTTGGTAAGTTTCCTTTAAATGATGACATCATATGTTCCCACTATCACATAGTTATATGTATATCCTCTCTTTGAACCCACCCAACTATGTTTGTTTGATTGAGTATAGGTTTAGTAGAATAACTCCATACCTCATAAATAGTCTACTTCAAATGTATTTATGATATTGATTTTCTTTAAAGTTGAAATGTCATTTTTACATTTTTCTTTATCTATCCCTCCTTATATCAAATCCTAGTTCAAGCAATTTTTTAAGATCGAGGTCTATGCTCAATAAGATCAATATTTGAACTTATTCATCATTTGAATGAGAATGTGTTTGAAATCTATGTGTGATCCTATTCATAATCATGACTACATTTATCATGAGCCTAGGATTAACCATAGGTCCCTCATGTCAAATACTTTACCTAAGGAGTTAAAATTATATTGCTTTCGATTGATTCATCCATTTCATATAATCTAATTTATTTTTCTAACATCAATATTTAAATGTGTTTTAAAAATATGCCTTTGCATGGAACCTAAAGAGTAAAATCCAAACCATTGGAATCCCAATAAGTTTAAATCACATAAGTATGGAGGTTGAACCTAAAGAGTCAGTCTTTCTAAAGTTGTAGATTTAATGGTGTGAAGAATTTAAGAGAAATAGATGACACATATGCACATGGAGATAACAAAATAAAAATATCAATGATAGGAAAAGGCATGGGATTCTATGGATAAGGTGGTAGTAGCATGAAAGGTAAAACATTACAGAGAAGAGGAACTAGAAAATCATATGAATATTAAAGATTGGGCAAAGTGGACTTCAAATAGCCAAAGGAAAAGGAAGAGGACCATAATCAGAAATATGGAAATGCATAACATAAAAGTGTAATGTACCCTCATACCAAGTCCATAAGTAAGGGTCTGTAGGTCTAACATTTCATTAAGTGTCACAAGGATTCATAAAATGTAGTTAAAGTTTCACCCAAATTTGTTAGCTCATAACATAAAACTTAAGTTGCCATTTAGTCTTAGTTTAACTTCTCAATCATAATGATTATAGAACTGTGTAAGGAGGTTCAAGGATGCCTTCTTTTGAGGATGTAAAATAGATATATAAAGCACCAATTCCCCCTACAACAAGAAAACATAGTACGATCCTTGCTTTGATGTATTTAAGAGATATAATTAGACTTCAAATGGTGAGCAAATATGGAATAAGGCTATGGGAATTGGCATAGAATGTACCTTTAAGATCTATTAGTAATTAAACAATAATATGGATATGTGGTTTTAACTGAGGCTAATATCATTCCAATATGCTAAAATGGAGCCTAAGTTTTCCAACAAATTGAGAATACAAAATATTGCTTAAATAAATGTTTAACTTTGCAAAATGACACCTAATACAAATGCTTATGATGACAAGGTGATTGTAACTTTTTAGCCCTGCAAACAAGAGTATGGACAACAATGAACAAATTTTTGTATAAAGCGTTAAGGGAACTCCTTCAAGGAATAAAACATAGTTACAATGACAATACCTCACCAATGATAATGTGAAGCATCCCCAATAATAAAAAGCAGAGTTTTCAAGATAATTTCAAAGACACAAAATGTTAAACAAGCGTGTAAATTACTTTGTTAAGGTCAAACTCTTTCAGTTGGTGTAACTCAAACTTGCTATGTGAGACAACAAAGGATATATCAAAGCTTAAATAATTGAAACCCTAACTAACCATGCATGTAGCTACATTTTCCTAGGAAATAATTGAAATGATTTTACTAATGTGCATAGGAAAAGAATAATTTGTTTTTTTATATATTGCTAAGTAACAAAGAAATGGATGATTCGATATATTATTAAGTCTATAAAAAATATTTATATAGAATGTTTATGTCTTAAATTGTAATGTTTTGGTTTTGATTCTTGGAATGTATTCTATCAAATGATGTAAATATACTAAGTATGGACTCTTAGTGTGGCACTCAAGGACGAGGCCCCACAAGTGGAGGGAATAGGCATGTCTAATGTAGATATCTATTGTGCCATGTGGTTGGCTTGTCATTATGACTGAAGCTGTGTAAATATTATGCTAGAAAATGATATAAAAGGTCCAATATGGTAGTGTAACAAAGCACTGAGGGAGGCTATGATTCCACTAGAGTGGAAGAGGAAATGGGGTTCTTATGGGAGAGTAGACCTATGATGCTATGTGTCAGCACTAGAATGCATCCATTTCTGCATTGTTCCTTGAAGGGATCGATTTCCTTATTTTATTCAACCATTGTATACCTGTGTGGGGTGGGTGAGAAAAGTCATCTCACATAGTTATAGAAGAGTGGGGTTGATCTACTTTTCTGACCTTGTAAGAGTCCTTACTCCTAAGATCAAAACAAATGTTCATTGTCTTGTTGACCATCCTTTTATCTCCATGGGAGTATATCATTATAGGGAGTTTGATAAAAGTTTATCCAAGTAGAGACTCAAGAATGTGGATGCAAGCCATATAGTGGTAGCCAGGAAGGGAACCATGGACAAAGAAAGAGATGACATGCTTTCATGCTATACAAATTCATGTAGGCTCATAAAATAAAAAATGATGAAAAGTAATTAAAAAAATACATGTCGACCTATACGATAAAAAAATTAAAACTTAAACCTTGATCTATCAAGCAAGAGAGGGACCAAATTTCTTGAGTTTAAGATTAAAAAAAAATTACACCTCAAGAAATTGGATACCTCTTGGTGCTTGATAGATCTGGGTTTAAGATGGATTTATGGTGGTGAATTGATGTAGACAATTCCTTTGGTAAGTTTCCTTTAAATGATGACATCATATGTTCCCACTATCACATAGTTCTATGTATATCCTCTCTTTGAAACCACCCAACTATGTTTGTTTGAATGAGTATAGGTTTAGTAGAATAACCCCATTCCTCATAAATAGTCTACTTCAAATGTATTTATGATATTGATTTTCTTTAAAGATGAAATGTCATCTTTACATTTTTCTTTATCTATCCTTCCTTTTATCAAATCCTAGTTCAAACAATTTTTTAAGATCGAGGTATATGCTCAATAAGATCAATATTTGAACTTATTCATCATTTGAATGAGAATGTATTTAAAATCTATGTGTGAGCCTATTCATAATCTTGACTACATTTATCATGAACCTAGGACTAACCATAGGTCTCTAATGTCAAATCCTTTACCTAGGGAGTTAAAATTATATTGCTTTCGATTGATTCATCCATTTGATATAATATGGTTTATTTTTCTAACCTCAATATTTAAATTGTTTTAAAAATATACCTTTGAATGGGACCTGTTGCAGCCGCAACATTTTCCCAAAATTCTAAAATTTTGGGACCCCCTTTTTTACTTTGAATTAGTCGGTTCTTTCTTGATTACAGCCTCTCGATTTTTTGGCCTACGGATTTTGAAGCATTTTTTGGTTGCTGCCCATCGATTGGTTTTCTCCTCATTACATGTTCTGAAGATTTCGTGCCTTAAAGATTTCCATCTTGAGTTGATTTCATTGTCGTTTTGTCCGTTATTTCAAAACCTTGTCGATCGGGAGTTAAGTTTTTCGTCTGTTTCGCTGTTGCGGGCGGTTTAATGATCTTCCTCCCCGCCGTTGCGGCCCGTTTCCGAGTCTTGGACTTTCGTTTTCATCCCGACCGTTTCGGGAGGTTTTGGAATCTTCCAACTGTTGCGCGTGATTGTTTGATTCTCCTCCGTTGCGGACGAGTTTTAGTTCTTCATCGGAGGAATGTGAAGTCTTCCTCATCCGCCGTTGCGGACGGTGTGTTGCTTTTCCCTCCCGACGTTTTGGTTATCTCCCGGCTGGATAGCGGAACGATTGACCACCGCTTACTTCCCCATTGCGGACAACATTTTACTCTGAGGGCCCGACGTTGCGGAGGGGTTCGAACTCTTGATCATCCGATCAAGGTGTCCACCGACGCCCGACGACGGTGATTCAAATGTTATTTAGCCGTTGCGGGCGAGTGAGTACAGGGGGTTGTCCGCCGTTGCGGAGGAAATGGAGTTCTGGCCACCCGACCCAGTTTCAGTTCGCGCCCGATGGATTGTTTCCCGCACGTGTGGCAGTTGTTCAATATATACGGGGCGACAAACGGGGTTTTGTATTGTTTTTGAGCGCTGTCACGGTAAGTCGAGCTGTCGATTTTAGGAACGCGTGAGGATCTAGCTGTTGGTGTACCAGTGTCCAAGTGGCAGGAGGAGAAGTCTAACTGGCATTAGCTCACTCGTTTGTTGGATTGCCAGGTAGGATCTTTACACCCTAACATCGTGTTTTTTCAAGGTTTCGATTAAGGGATTTATGTATTGGTTCGAGTATTGCTAGAATTAGATCCCCGTAGTCTTTTTCGCTTGCTCGAAGAATTTTTCGCCCGCAGCTAGGTTTGTCATAACCGTTCACCTGACGGTTTGCGCCCGTTTTGTTAGGGTTTCCGGCCGAATAGTTTTTGCGGTTAGAGGGGGTGGAGTCTTTGCCTTTGTAGAGCCCGCATTTCATTTTTTGTCTATGGCGTTTCAGTTTCACCCTGAGCACAGTAAAGGAAGACAAGGTGCAGGCGGCCTTCATGCCACCTGCACCTGGTTTAGTAATAATGAGATCCGTCGGTGGTTTCGATAGGGTTTC
>LPNX011003395.1:531259-552522 GCA_001517045.1 Pseudotsuga menziesii
ATCTTCCGACCATTGCGCGTAATTGTTTGATTCTCCTCCGTTGTGGACGGGTTTTGGTTCTTCATCGGAGGAATGTGAAGTCTTCCTCGTCCGCCGTTGCGGACAGTGTGTTGCTTTTCCCTCCCGACGTTTTGGTTATCTCCCGGCTGGATAGTGGAACGATTGACCACCGCTTACTTCCCCATTGCGGACGACATTTTACTCTGAGGGCCCGACGTTGCGGAGGGGTTCGAACTCTTGATCATCCGATCAAGGTGTCCGCCGACGCCCGACGATGGTGATTCAAACGTTATTTAGCCGTTGCGGGCGAGTGAGTACAGGGGGTTGTCCGCCGTTGCGGAGGAAATGGAGTTCTGGCCACCCGACCCGGTTTCAGTTCGCGCCCGATGGATTTTTTCCCGCACGTGTGGCAGTTGTTCAATATATATGGGGTGACAAACGGGGTTTTGTATTGTTTTTTAGCGCTGTCGTGGTAAGTCGAGCTGTCGATTTTAGGAACGCGTGAGGATCTAGCTGTTGGTGTACCAGTGTCCAAGTGGCAGGAGGAGAAGTCTAACCGACATTAGCTCACTCGTTTGTTGGATTGCCAGGTAGGATCTTTACACCCTAACATCGTGTTTTTTCAAGGTTTCGATTAAGGGATTTATGTATTGGTTCGAGTATTGCTAGAATTAGATCCCCGTAGTCTTTTTCGCTTACCCGAAGAATTTTTCACCCGCAGCAAGGTTTGTCATAATCGTTCACCCGGCGGTTTGCGCCCGTTTTGTTACGGTTTCCAGCCGAATAGTTTTTGCGGTTAGAGGGGGTGGAGTCTTTGCCTTTGTATAGCCCACATTTCATTTTTTGTCTCTGGCGTTTCAGTTTCGCCCTGAGCACAGTAAAGGAAGACAAGGTGCAGGCGGCCTTCATGCCGCCTGCATCTGGTTTAGTAATAATGAGATCCGTCGGTGGTTTCGATAGGGTTTCTGACGGGGGTTTGGATAGTGAATACTTAGCCGGTTAGTTTCCCTAATTGGTTTACCCATTTTTGAGCCCTAACCTCTACCCGCGCCGCTTAGTTCATCATTACAGGCTACCTTGAAATCCTAGGGCTGTGCCGCTGTTAGTATTTGCGTTCGGAGGGTAGCATGAGTAGTGGTGGTGGCGGGAGCCCCCTATGTGAAAAGTTGTTTTGGATTCCCACGGTTTATAGTCGCATCGATGTAAATACCATGTCTACGAGCAACATAAGCTTTCGCCGTTTTTTGTGTTATCCTTACTAAAACCATGTCTGAATTCGGAGAGCTGTAGTCGCGCCTTGCGTTTGAAAGTTATGCATTTGCATTTCATATCGTTTGATTGGAAAATGGCGAACTATGGAATAATGTAATTTTGAGGCTAGGCCATTTAATGAATATTTCCATTTTTGATTTTACACCACATTAAGACCTGGCTCATTATAGTGTAGTGGCAGACTGAGTCCATTTTGTGCTGATAGTTTTGATAGACAAGGCATGGCGAGATTGTGTGTACATGTGTTGGCCTATTTCTTGTTTACATATTAACATAGAATAATAGTATGTTGCAAAATATTGCACGACCATTTCAAATCTTTCAGCCTGAAGGGCCTAAGTCTAAATCCCGTTATAGCTCTGATGCACTTGAGAAAAGATAAAACTGCTGCAAAATGTTCACAAGCCTGAAAATGCTTAATATCATAATGTTTTACATTGCAGGAAAAATCTACAATGTCCAAGAGGTAGAAGAAGAAAGCCCCAGCGGTGGAGGAAGTACCAGCACCAAACACAGAAGCAAAAACTGAGTACATCTATGAAGACACCCAATGTGTCTCGGGGGTTGAACTTGAATATAAATGGGGAGACATATACAGGATGATTTCCCGTAGGGAAGTCCCAGACACTGGTCTTGAGGAAGCACCCATTTACACAAACATAGAAAAATCTGCCATTATGAAAGTTGCCACCAGGCCCGAGCTGTTTCCATGCCCGGAGGTGATGAGAAGGGTTCTACCAAATACCAACCACAACTCAATGCTTATGTGTAATGTCGAGGGCCAGGGTTATGCCGCCTTTAGCCCTGGGTATGTGGCCTTAGCTTACCACCTGCCGGAGCCTCAGCTCTTCCTGACAAATGAATGGCTTGACAACCTTAGGATGGATTTTGTAGAGACCATGAAGAGGATGCTCTTGCCAGGGAAGCTATACCGACATAGAGAAACTGAAGAATATGACACAGCCGTTTGTTTGCAGCTCCTAGAAGAACAGGTGAGACTAAATGCAACCAGGGTCGAGGCCATCAAGAAAAAGGCTGAAAAGTTTGAGATTAATATCCAATTCTTGGAGCCCAATTCTTTTGAAGATCTCACCAGTGAAGCTGCAGCGTGGAAGAAGTTCCTAGAGAGTCAAGCGGGGCCCTCTTAGTGAGAAATCGGTCATTGTAATATTGTAAAATATTTGTAAAAGTTTTTGGGAAAAGGGGAAGCGTTAGGAAGACCAAGGGTTGGGATGCCCAAAGGTCCCTTTGGGCAGCCCAACCATTTCTTGCATTTTGTATAAAAGTAGGAGACATAGATAATGAAAAGGGGCTTTTTCCCAGTAATACTGGAGGACCTATTGTAAGAAGAACTACTTCCTTTTGCAATAAAGATTTTAGTTTGCCTGTGGGAGAAAGATATGTGAAGTTTCCAAATGCTAACAAATGGATGGCGGAAAGATTAACTACTTTATTTTTCAGCTTGTGTCCACAATTCGTGAGATCGTTCTAACTTCATGACCTATGTCTTGTTAAATTGTTTCTGATTCAATGTGTGGAAAGTTCACTCAGAGTAATGCTTGTGGCTCATATAACAGTTAGCTATCTGATTGTTAGAATATTTTCTTGTTCATGTGTTGTAAACGTAAATATCAGCTATCTGTAATTTGGTTTATTATACATGGAGATAATGCATTACTCATTAATAATCATTTTCTAGCTCCCCGGGGATAGGTAGTTAGGTGTTTAGATAGTTAGTTATTTTACTTCATAGTTGCATATGTGGTTTGGATGTTCGAGAACCTAAGACGAGAGGTAAGAACCTGCGCAGCACATTGTGTCGTTCCTTACATTTTTATCACCTTGCATGTTTAAGATAGGCATGTGCATTGCATACATTAAGTCAAAATACAAATTCCGGTGGATCGGGCCGCACCGGTAAACCCTCGTAGTTACTTTGACCTACGGTAGCCAGACCGTAAACTGGACGGATTCCCTATTCCAAACAGTCAACGGGCTAGTTGGGAACGTTGATTGGGGAGAATCCCTTTCTGTTGTCGCCTGCGAATTTCCAGGCCTCAACAGGACCTAAAGATTCAAATCCAAACCATTGGAATCCCAAGAATTTTGAATCACAGAAGTATGGAGGTTGAACCTATAGAGTTAGTCTCTATAAACTTGTAGATCTAATGGTGTGAAGCATTTAAGAGAAAGAGATGACACATATACACATGGAGACAACGGAATCAAAATACCAATTGTAGGCAAAGGCATGGGATTATATGGATAAGGTGGTAGTAGCATGAAAGGTGAAAAATTATAGAGAAGAGGAACTAGAAAAGGATATGAATATCAAAGATTGGGAAAAGTGGACTCCAAATAGCCAAAGGAAAAGGAAGAGGACCATAATTAGAAATATGGAAATGCATAACATAAAACTCTAACATACCCTCACACCAAGTACAAAAGTAATGGTATGTTGGTGTAGCATTTCATTAAGTGTCACAAGGATTCATAATATGGAGTTAAAGTGTCACCCAATTTTTTTAGCTCATAATATAAAACTTAAGTTGCCATTTAGTCTTAGTTTAACTTCTCAATAATAATGATTATAGAACTGTGTAAGGAGGTTCAAGTATGTCTTCTTCTGAGGATCTAAAATAGATATATAAAAGCGCCAATCCCCCCTACAACTAGAAAACATAGCCTAGATCCTTGCTTTCATGTACTTCATAGATATAACTAGACTTCCAATGGTGAGCATATGTGGAATAAGGCTACGGGGATTGGAAGAGAATGTACCTTTAAGATCTATTAGTAATTAAACAATAATATGGATATGTGGTTTTAACTTAATCTAATATCATTCCAATATGCTAAAATGGAGCCTAATTTTTCCAACAAATTGAGAATATAAAATATTGCTTAAATAAATGTTTAACTTTGCAAAATTACACCTAATACAAATGCTTATGATGATCAAGGTGATCGTAACTTTTCATCCCTTCAAACAAGAGTATGGAAAACAATGAAGACTTATTTGTATAAAGATTCAAGGGAACTCCTTCAAGGAACAAAACATAGTTACAATGACAATAATTCACCATTGGCAATGTGAAGTATACCCAATAATAAAAAGCAGAGTTTTCAGGACAATTTCAAAGAGACAAAATGTTGAACAAGCATGTAGATTACTGTGTTAAGGTCAAACTCTTTCAGTTGGTGCAACTCAAACTTGCTATGTGAGACAACAAAGGATATATCAAATCTTAAATAATTGAAATCATAACTAACCATGCATGTAGCTACATTTTCCAAGTAGTTTAAAATCCTTTTTTGGCTATATACATTTTTTAGTTGTGATCCTATGCATATTTGAACTCAAGTTGAATTAATAAGACACATTAGTGGCAGTCTTACATTTTTCATAAAATACAAGCATTAATGTTGGAAATGTTTTTTTTTCAACTTGAAAATGTACAATGTCAAATTTCATGCTTTCCTTTCTGGCACATGTGGTCTAGATGAATAAATCCCAAGGCATAGTGAGACCATTGAGAGAAGTCATAACTATATCATCTTCATCAAGGGGGTCTCCAATGGCTTCTAGTTGCTCCTTGAATTGGGAGACACTTGTGAAGTAGTCTTGGATAAATCCTCCTTGGCACATATTGGTACGCTTCAATTGAGCTCTCAAATTCATCTTTCTATTGATGTTCCTTCCTTCATACATTCTATCTAGTGCATCATACATCTCCTTTACGGTATTCTTGGATGACAGTTGAGGAATCAAGTGGTCTTTGATAGAATAATCAATGATATTCATTGCCCTAATTAGGTCCTTCTTGTACTTCTCCTTAACTTCATGCTCTTCAGGTTCTAGAACTTCTTCCTTGATGTCTTTGGAAAGATAATTCTATTCAAGGATGAGGCCAATCCTATATTTCCATGCTCAAAAAATTCTCTATGCCTTCTAGCTTATCCTCAAGCTTAGTGCTTGGGGCCATCTTATCTAGGAGATCACCAAAAAATGAAATTTCTCAAAATGAAAAGCTGACCATACTAGGAGATGCGATTGACTGAGGCGAATTGATTGGTACACTTGGTTTTTGGATATTTCAAATTTTCACCTCTCAAAATTGACTTGCGAAATTCTGATCTGCAGTTTCTGCATTTTTCTGGTCCAAAGTAAAACTAGGGTTTGATTTTCCTGGAGATCTACCCACTCAAAAATTTTGATATATGGATCAATAGATGTGCCCTAGGGAGGCACAACTTTCTATGTAATCATATTTCCAAAATTACAACTTTGATGGAAACCCTAATTTCATGTCGGAGGGAGAAGAGAGAGAGTTTCACCTTGTGAAAGATGTCCTATTCAGGATAGCTCTGATACCATGTTAAGATTCAATATGATAAAATAAATAACATTAGTATTCAATTCAATTTAAGAACAATAGAATATACAAGATCTCTAAAGAAACACAATCACAAGATAGACATAGATTTATCTTGGGAAACCCTCCAGGGAAGAAAACCAAACATAAATTCCTCAATATAGATGATCAAAAGTACAAATACAAAAACCCAAACACGTGCTCCTTCTCCTTGCAAATATTTCTCTCTCTCTCTCTCTCTCTCTCTCTCTCTCTCTCTCTCTCTCCCCTATGTGAACTACACAAGTGAGTGTGTGTCCAAATGAGGAGCATATCACTCCTATTTATACTTTATCTTCCACTTGACTTTTTCACTAACTAGGTCGGCCCCAACAAACTTAACTGGGTCGAATTACCTAGGAAGAAACAAAACAATATAATATTACTTTCTGGAGGGTTCTATCGACTTGACTTACAAGGGAGGTTTTACCTCATGACTCTATGATTACCAAATACAATAATAACATCCCAACGGAGGAATAAATTATCTCTGAACAAGTTACAATAATGAAATACAATAGAATATTCTTCGAAGTTACAATATCAACAAAGGATAGATGAATTACAGTGTTCTGGACATAGGAAGGAACGCTATGAATTCTTCCCAAAATAATGAATGCTTTTGAGGCATTACAAGAAAGGAGATAGGTACCCCAAAATTAAACCAAGTGAAGTTATTAACTAACTAATAACATCTGGAGTTCCTCAGTGTCCTACAAATGGGGCCCTGTCCCCAAGTTGGATCCAATATTGAAAATCATACCTTCACTATTTTCTTAAATGAAAGTTAATGAATGAAAATTAGTATAAGTCCAACCATTCAAGGTGATAGGGAAACAATTACATTAGGAACAAATCAACATTTGGAGAGAATCAAAGTGGAACTTTGATTTGAACCATATTTGAGTTTTCTTGGAGATCAAGTAAACACATGCTTGGAGTATATTCTTAGCATATCAAACGGCATTAATTTAATTATTACGTGGACAATTCCAAATAAGCACTTAATTGAGATAATATTTAAGACAAAATAAGCTTGAGAGGACAAAGATAGTGTTAGGTTGCAACAAATTAAGATATATTACAAGATTATACCAAGACATACATGAAAGCCAAATTTAGAAGATGTTAAATTCTTAGATCAATTTTAGAGTATTCAAATGGATCAATCTACCTTTTCAATGTCATTTCGAAGAGATCCATGGCACCAATATTAAAAGACAAGGGTCGTGCTGGTACAGAGATGAACCTAGCACAATTAGAAAAGATAGATCGATATTTTCAAAGAGATAAGGAAACAATCAAATTTGGTTCTTCCTCCAAAGTAAGGGTGGTTTCATACTTGATGAGTTGTTCCAAATTTATCCCTAAATTGTTGTGCTATCCCGAGGAGGGAAAATTTAACATGTCAAGAAACTCTATATGTATGGATAAGAGCCCCTTCAAATCCAAGAGCCTGTGCATACTTGATGAGTTGTTGCCAATTTAGTCCTAAATTTTTGTGCTAGTATGAGGGAAAACTTAACATGTTATGAAACTACACGAATGACTGATTTCACCTAAGTGCCTTATTTGACTAGAATGATTTCATGATTTTTAATAGTTAGTCTTTAATGCACATCCTCATTAATGCTTCATTTTGTTCTTCATTTAGCCAACAATCAAAGAAAAAAGTAACAATTCTATATCTCTAATTTTTTATTTATATGGTTTGGTGTATAATATTTGTAGTGAGCCATAGATATTCCAGAGATTGATCTAAATCCATGCATTCCCCTCTAGACTAATAATACATTTTCCATATTGCATTATTTTCTCTTCATAGGCTATTCTCTCCAATGAAAAAGAATGGCATTTTTCATCTCCATCTCTCAACCATGTAATTATGTTATTCATGTGATATACCTACATTATCAACATGAAAATATGGGGTTACTAGTGTAATAATGCTATGTGAAGACTGGTATTTTTTCCTCAATACAAAAAACCATTTAAAAAAAAGAAACATCTCCTCTTCATTTCTATGACAAACTGTAAATTTACAACAATTAGCATAAACAAGCCTCCAATATTTAAATGCCAAGTTTATCTAACATAACTCTTAAACAAAATCAAGATCAAAACTTCAAATCAGTTGAACTTATCATTCCTAAGTTGCCTCATAAAACTCTTTTAATATGACAACTACCAAGAATAGGTGTATAAGTCATACATGAAACATCTTTATCATCTCAATAATAACTCATACATGGAACTTGTTTTAGAATATGATCAACTACTTCAACTCAATGATTACCTAGAGTCCCTTAAACAAAGATCTTGTTTACTTCTAAAGGAGACACTTTTATGATTTAGGGTTGAAGCCCTTATATTATTACATTTAACACATTTTTCAATGTTTAGTAGTATAATTCCATCATCATAAATGCTATTATAAACATCAATAACTGATTTCACATTCTACAAACTTCTTTCCTAATCATCTACATTTATAAGGTTTTACCAATTGTCCCAAATCCTATAATAAAGGAATCACTAACCTTGAGGCTTAAACATAGCAACAATCATTATATAATGATTATAAATACCCTAAAACAATGTTTAAGTTCATTATATAGCTTTCACAATCAATCTACACATTACACGTTTATGCCTTCAAGTGTAGGGGAAATGAGTACTTTTTCCTTCAAGGAGGACAATGTAGGACTAATGTATGGAACAAACCAACTCATAATAGACACAATCATATTATTAATCCCTTAAGAATATTCATAAAAAACATCACGTGGTGGAAATGTCCTCGACATTGCCACCAACTTTACGGTGAGCTTTGAGCATGAGTTTTATTAATAGAGACAAGTAAATTGGTTTTTTAATATAGATAAGTAAATTGTAAGGTATAAGAGTATAAAATCTTAAAATTTAATTTATCAAATTCTGGTTGGTTGTGTAGAGAGTGACGTTGGCCTTGACATTGGCCTCAAAGTTTGTAGTGCAGAAGGGGGCGGCATGATTATGTTAGAAGGTTTTAAATGAGACCTGTGGGACCAGGTACCTTAAATTGGCTTAAGAGTTGGTTCTTGGCTGCCGAACTCAAAAGGGGAGGTATGAAATCAAACCAATTAATTGTTGTGCATAATTTATTTGTTCAAGAGTTGCATTGCATTGTTGTAACAAAATTGACCAGGCTTTGTTTTTGTGGACAAGTTACGGATTTAAATTCGAAAAACCATTTTTACATTCGACAAGTGGGTGGAGGCTTCCGAGTTGGTTCTCAACTACCCAACTCAAAAGTAGATTTTTGAGATTGAACCAACTGTTTGTCATGCATAATCAATTTGTTCAAGGGACTGAGCCCTTGAAATTAATAGGACATTCATTCGTAATATTGGGATATTGGATCTATTTGAAATAAATGTGGAATTGAACATAACAGATATTTCTCTATCAAAATGTTTCAATTTTCTTGTTGTTTGTGAGTGTGTATTATAGACACAAATGATTGCTTGTACATGAATTCAGTTTCGTTTAACTTATATATATTCAAAAGTGCATTTGTTGAATAGGTTATAATTATAGTTATTATATTAATTTAACAAGTGCTTATGATTGAATGCAAATCAAAGCACAATTGTTTTCTTCAACTCAAACCGAGGCACACCACGAATTTTGCTATATGCGAGGACACGAGCTCTATATTCATTGATAGAATAATGTGAAAGCTTTAACTTATTTTTAGGTTTTATCCATAATTTTGCTTTCTTATTTACATATCTGATCATTTCAGTGATTCTTATCTTTTTTCAACCCTAATCACACCAAAAAAAATGTAAGAAACATTTTATAGGTTCGAGAGTAACGGAAAAATATTTATATTTGTGACATTTGTATGGAAATGCAATTAAACTATTTAACGATTTATCTTGGTATTTATTTTTCTTATATGTATTTGGTTTTATTATTTTAAACTGATTAATAGAAAACCCACTCTTATCACTACTGTTAATTAAAGAAACTTGGTCTTAAGTGATACTTTTCCTTTTTTTGTACTCATCTAAAATTGAATGGAGTTCCACATGGATGGTGCTCTATTCCTCCTAATATGGAACTTCGATACGCAATAACATGTGGCATGATGCCACATATATTAAATCTTTCAGAAAATCTCAATGTGGGCATTATTTCAAATCGCATGAAAGTTCCTCAGAAATTTCTTTAAGCTGTTCTGTAATGGAATGAAGTTCTCTGCCATTGATGGCACTATTGTGCTCTTCCCAAACTTTGATATGCATTAAAGTGGATTTAATATCACCTTTAAAGCTCGTTATAAATTAACCATCATTATTGTAAAATTAACATGAATGAGGGTTTCTTTAATTAATAGTGAATCCAACACAACCGCCAGTAGAGGACAAAACCTCCTTTCTACCTACCTACTCTTTCTCACCCAGGCCCAACAACCATCCTTTCTTTGATTCAACAAGTGTTTTAACTTGGTTAGTCATGTAAGCATGTTGGACATAGTGTAAGGAGATCAATTAAAAAATGGTTCCACATGCCATACATTGGAATTTGTTTTTTAGACTTACAAAACTCATTTATAATATACAATGATTTGTGCCTTAAAACTCAAATTGATCATGTTAATCTACATTTAATGCATATGCATAGACCTTAAACTTAAACGGACCAACTGTAATTACGCAACAAACGATCAAATACCCTAACATTGACTTTTTCTATAAAAGATTCATAAGAAAACCCAATATATTTTGTGCAATTCTAACAATGCAGGGATCGATTGTCTATGTTCTTTGTACAAAAAAATAAAAATGTTAAGGAATTGGCACTTACAGTTCTAACATAAATATGCAATTACAAAGCACCGTTTGAATAGCACCTGCCAAATGTAGATCACACAAGTCAATTATATGAAGAAACTCAATATCTCCAACCTCAGAAGGAATTGTACCCTCTATACTATTTTCCCAAGTTCGAGTATAGATAGTTTGGCCAAGCTCCCTATCTTAAGAGGAATGTTGCCACTTATCCTATCTCTGCTCAAATCAAGAACCTCAAGATTCCTACATGTCTTAATACTAGTAGAAATAATACCTCTTAAATTATTTGCATAGATATAGATTTCTTGAACCCCATCATAGATTGTAATCACATGGATTTCACCCGAAATCTTGTCATGAGAAATATAAAAAAATTTCAAGCTGGGCAGAGCTAAAATACCACGAAGAAGGTCCCTAGTAAAAGAATGTTCATTTACAACCAAGTAATCAATATTTCTCAAACTAAGAATCCTTCTAGGCAGATACCTAGAGCTCAAATTACTTCCCAGATCCAGGAGCTGCAAGTTGTCACATTCCCCCAGTTCGTCAGGAAAAATTCCCATAAGAAAATTTCGTTGAATGCCACATGAGCATTAAAACTTGGAATGTAGATTTGATTGGGAAAGTTTCCATCAAGACTATTGAACAAGAGATCGAACCCCACAATCCTCCCACATTGCGACATTTCACCTAGAATCAGATTAGACCGATTGTTATTAGCCAATGCGAAGTACCTTAATCTTGCATAGTTCTTGAAGAGGGCACTGGGTATATTCCAAGTTAAGTAATTATCTGACAAATATAACAATAAAAACTTGTACAAATTCCCCAAATCTTGTGGAACAGTCCTAGAAAAACCACTGTGGCTTAGATTCAACTTCCACAGAGAGATGATCTCCGTCAAATTGAGCGAAATTTTCCCGCTAAAATAGTTCACTGATAAAGAAAACGTATTCAGATGTTTCAACTTTATGGCAAAGGAATTCAATGAACCACTAAGCTGGTTGTTATGTAACATAATTTTATCCACATTGATATCTCCATCACAGCTTACACCAGTCCAGTCACATGGGGAAGTATCATAAGGGTTCCATGACTAGTAAACTTTCAATGTGTCTATGTGAATATTACTCTTGAAATCTAATAGAGGCTATTTTTCTTCATTCTGAGAAGACTCAGAGCTACCCACATTTGACAAAAACCAACAAGAAATGAATAGTTCTCTGTCGACGGTTAGATGTCGTTACAGATTTCAATGGCCAACATGCATGAGACATTAAATTTGGTTGACGTTTTCCCGCCGTCGGGGGGTGGGTGCGCAACAAAAACGAGGCAGATTTTAGCCTCTGGTAACCAATAACAGTTTAAATAAATATGCTTTTAAAAATGGTTTTGAATATACATTATAAACAACAATGTTAAAACTATAAAACTATAGGCATCCACTTATCATAGGTAGAGTATGTATTAGTTTGGATTGGCATAAATCAGTATGTATTAGTTTGGATTGGCATAAATCGACTGAGCAAGCCACGACCAAGGATTCCTATTTCTTCATTGTGCATTCCCTATCATCTGAGTTTCATAATTGGTGGTACAAGGAAATATGGAAATGGAAAGTTCCTCTAAAGCTAAACATGTTTCATCTAGTTATGCTGCGAGAACAACATCCTTATATGGGATAACCTTTCAAGAAGAGGGTGGATTAGGACTAATATTTTCAACCTTTGTAATCTTGAAGCAGAATGCATCTTTCATCTTTTTGTTACATTCTCCTTCTGTACTCGGTTGTCGAAGACCATGCTAGAGGATCTCCATTGGACTAGCAGCTGGGGTACTTATACTTTTGTAGAGTCACAGTCTTGAGCATTGGGTCAAAATTAAAAAGCACCAAAAACCCATGCGGGTCTTCATCTGCTAGGAAATATGGAAATCTAGGAATTTGCCCATTTTTTAAGAGAAGACTCTCTCGGTACTACTGAGTAGTATCGCAACTTTGGGGCTGTATAAATATTACACTTTGTAGGTCATGACAAAGACCCCTCATCATAATGGTCCTCCTCCTGAGATCATATTGGTTGGTGGATATTTCGATGGGTCTGCTTAGCTTAATGATTGTGGCGCGGGTATGTATGTGGTATTGAATGAGATGTGTTATTTTAAGTCGTGGCTTAACTGTGGCATTGGATCTAATATGAGAGTTGAACTCTTGGATTTATGGGGTCTGGTTTACTTCTTGTATAGTATTGGCATACCCTCCTATATATTTATGGTGATTCATCGGTGATTATCAACTGGGATTACACATGAAGATCCCACCTTCAAGTTCTTGATCTTCATCAATGGTGCTTGCATACCTCCCATCTTTTGGATTCTTTCCTGTAGGTTGATATTGTTCGTGTGTACAGGGAATACAATGTGGTGGCAGATGTACTTTCTAAGAAAGCCTTAGACATGCAAGAAGGTCTCTTATTTTTGGAGGAATACATCGAGGCATAGTTAGTCCTTGTTGACTCTATACAGATCTTTTCCATTTGAAGAATTTCAGTTTATGTTTTTTATTGCTGAACTCTAGTATTTTAACTCGATCTCTCACTAGTCTTCGAGCGTTGTATCCAACCTTTGGGATAGTTGTTTTTTTGTAGAAATTGTATGTATGGAGAGACTTGAAAAGGGGTAAGTTTGTTATGACGCATATGGGACTGGACTGGGATATTATTATGTATTGAATTTTTGTTCACTTTGATTCTATATGAATATGAAGGACCAATATTTTTATGCTTGAAAAAGGGGTAATGGTACAAACTATGCTCGAGAGTGGATTTATAAATATTGATATGAAGACATATAGTTGCAGTTTTTAACACCGATCTCTTACTTTTGAATTTTGTTATTAACTTAATTTTTTTTCCAATTTAGAAAAATATTAATACAATTTGTGAGTTATAAATGTGGATTTTTCTATCAATATAAAATGAAATTAATTTGTCAAACTTTAAATTGTACACTAAATTGCTAATGCTTTTCATGACAAGTAGTCTATGTACAGTGAATTGCTAATTCATTTCATGGCAAGTAGGCTATTCAAATATGCAATACTGTTAGTTCTTTAAAAGTTATTTTCAAATATAGATTAGAATATAAAATTAAATTTAAAACATTTCAAATCTAATACTGTATTGTCTAACCTATAAAACATAACACACACTGATTTCTTTAATGATGTGATACCCTGGGTAATGTAACTTTTCTTATATAAGCAAATCAACAACACCAGACAATGAGTTTGAAAAAACACATTGCACAATATATATAGAAACCCACACCAGTGAAAAAAAGCAAATGCTACAATACAAACGCGTCATTATTATATATTAAAAGTTTGAGAAATAAATCAGCCTTTCAGGAAAATGACAATTATAAATATTCTATGGAATGCGGGAATCAAACAGAGTAAGTCATGTCACATTTAGAAACCTAAAAGTTAGGTGAAACTTATTTAGTCTGTTTTAGGTCAATAAATACGGTAGTAGAAACTTATTCGAGTTGTCTACCGAGGGGATGATTTTCCTCCTATTTCAGACTGGTTTTTACTAGTTTCTGGCTATGAATCTTTACGGAATTTTCAAAACCTACAAAAACATTACTAGATGTTACAAAGTGTGGGTGCTTGGAGTTTTCTTGTCATGTGATTTCATTTTTGCACTTAAAATCGCTCAACAAACAACAAAAAGTACAAGATTTTGTGAGTTAAATTCACCGATTTCGGCTGAAAATCAGTCGGAAAGTCAAAATCGTCCCCTAATTAGACAGCTCTAAAACGTTTTTTTTCTGTAAGTAAGATGGAACCTTTCTATTATTGTTGAAAATAGGAAAACATATTTACATACTCCTCCCCCCTAAAACATGGGGCCAACCATTGGTCCTGCAACCATAAAAGGAAAGTAAACAGAATTGCCTAGAGAGAAAGGCGTACAAGCATGCGAGAATCCCAACCTTTTAGCTTGAGCGCTCGATCATATAGACAGATAGAAAACATAGAGTACTAAAAAAACATGAACAAAACACAGAGCACCATACAAAACCATGACCAAAGACAAACAAAACAGAGCACCAAAGAAAACCATAATGAAGAGAGAGCTAGCATCTGCAGGAAGATTCAACCTCATCCGGGGCATTGTTGTTGCCTCTCCCATCCCCCTGGACAACGCCCTCCTGGCTATATTTCTCCATATCCGCATTTTCATTCCTTGGAACACGTTGAAAGGGGGGTTCCAAAAGCCTCAAAAGCTGCACATATGGACGAGGTTGCTCTCATCATCGTCTTTGAAGGTGCCCACAATGATGCGTATCAGCTCCGCATAGCTTTCCCACTCATTCATGGAGCGAGAGAGAATAAATTTGAGTCTCCAGTAATTTGACATCACCATTTATTTTCCTAGCTTCAGTCTGAACTCCCCATAAATCTCATTTTCCATCATCGCAATGAAGCAATGGATATACTCCGATGTCTCCTCGTTGAAGATCCTTTCCCACTCTTCCTCCTCATTTCCACCTTCCGGAGCGGCCATCTTAAACAGTAAATCCAACCTCCTGCCTCGTCTGCGCAGTAGCCTCCTCCTACCCCTTTGACTTATCTTTCTTACCTTAACACTTCGAAGCGATATGAGCCTGGATTTGTTCCGACCCGCGAAGAGGTGTTTCTCCCAAACAGTCTGCACAACCTTCAACTCAATTTTTTCCCTCAACTCCTGGTTTTAGTAATAACTTGGTACCCAATAGGAAAGATCTGCAATTCAAATCCAAGTACGCATTGTCACTGTTGATGGAATCCCTGAGGATATGCTCAGGCTTTGGCTCGCCTTAATGATCTCCTTCAAACCCATCACTTGAGATGAGATCCCGTCACATGAATTTTGTCCATGCCCCTCTGTATCCTCCTTGCGGGTTTTGAACCTCCCCGCCATCCTTGCTACACACCCATCTGTACTATGCATGTGGGTTTGTCCCCTCATGCTGTCCACTTGTCACCTTTGTTTCATGAGCCTCACGTCAACCACTTGCCACCTCAACCTCCGTTTCGTGAGCCTCTGCATCGTGGCTTGCCTCTTCCACCTCCAAGATCTGAGCATCCTCCTCTTCGGCTGCCACATGGTTGTTCCGTAGATCACCCACATCCGGAAAAGACAGCTCCGAAATTTATTTAATCTGCTGTAAATCAATTAATGTCATCATAACAGACATTGTAACATTGTACCTATTGGATCTTTTAAACTGCTTGAAATCCAACAAACACAATACTTACTACGACCACATTAATTGTCCTACAACCGACTAAACCACATTAATTGGCCTGAAACGGACTAAATATTGATCTCGTTGGCCACAGAATTTGTCAAAACAATTTTTTTTAAGTGAAACACGTTTTGCATAATGAACAGAAAAATAAACCGTGTGCTCATCCCCCGATTCCATAGCAGATGACAGGATTGCTTCACGGTTCTCTGCTACCATCATATCAGACTCAATTCATTATTTACGCTGAACCATTTGTTTTGTTGCAATATCTCTGATATGACAAAATTGTTAAATCTTCAATGAAATATATGCGATATGATCGACGATCCCCGATTTACTCACCTCTGTATCGAGTCTTCTGTCGCGCATAAAAGAAGATCTACAGAGAGGGCTGTGGAATATATGACTGCAATTACACAATTCTCTGATTTGGTCCTTGAATGAGCTAAAAAAATTGCTACACACGAGATCATGCCCCATCGAATTGAATGTGAACAACTTTCTATGAAGATTGTATGAATTTAATAAAACCGAAGTCATATGTAAACTGAGACTTGAATGTGGAAAGGAAAGTATGATGAGATCGAGCCCACAAGAACCAAAAGCCACTGAATCCCCAACCTCAACGCATACATGTTGCAACTTATAATGTGACAGAAACACAGAAAAACGACAATACTACGTGAAGGGAGGAAGGAAATATCGGGGGTTCATGACTCAGGAAGACCAGGTGTTCTTTGGGTCAATTGGTTTTTGAAGAATTTTATAATTTTATAACAGTAAAACAACATTTCGACGTGGAAACCACAAATACCATGTACATGGAAAATATCGAACGGTCGTTCAACGGGCAAAGAGCGAAATCAACTGTTAACTCTGCTCCTTTTCCGTTGTGCAATCGAGATAAGCTCAAGAACTAACAAGAAGATGTGGTATTCTTCCTTTTTTTTCTGTGACACCATCAACAATTGCATTTATATCATCTTGAACCCATCATCTGAGAAAGCTAATTTATTTGAATAACTGTTCAGAGTAATGTGACATATTTTTTAAGATTTTCTCTTTCTTTTCTTCGAAGGTGTCGAGCAATTTCGACCTCAATTTTAACGTAGTTGTGTAATATTTTACAAAATAGTAGTTGACTTAGCATCCGAGGCGTAGTTTATTGGAGATTACACTATTCAGCATGTGCGAATGCAAGCAGAGCATCAATGGAAAAGTACATGAAAACGATAGCCGTCATTACATATTTCAATGTCCAACATACATGACACATTAAATTTGGTGGTTGAGGTAATTTGGTTGGGCGTTAGCTTTCTGCCCGACCATTTGCATCAGACGATTTGGCTCGCGTGAGCTGTCACATCACGCACTGCTCGTCGTCCGATCGGTGTAAATGGTCGAGCAGAAAGCTAACGCCTTTTGGTTGTCAAGGTTTCGTTGTCAAGGGGTGGAAAACACAAAACGAGGCAGAAGTTTGTAGCAGTTTAAATAAATATGCTTTTAAAATTTGTTTTTAATATAAACTCTAAACAACAATGTTAAAACTCTAGTCTAGGGAAAAATTAATCTTCTCATTGCTGAACTAATGTCCTCGACCAAATACTATATGTCGAGGACTTAATAAATGATAAAACTTTCATACACATCAATCAACCTTTGATAAGTGTATGGGGAATTTGAGTAGCCCTTATTGATCTAACTATATTTCCACCTTTTGGGAGATGAAATAGATGAATCAAACTATGAAATTTTATGAGTATGTAGATATTTATGTTAGATACCTTGTATTAAAATTTGAATCCCAATGAAATCATGACAATGCATTCTATCTAGGGGCACCTCTCTCTTGTGGGTTCATTTCTCAATGATTGTCTTGTTCAATGATATAAAAAACTAGGGTTTTGCTTAGTAAGAGACTATGTAATTTCAACATGATGAGGACAACTATTAAAACTCCTCGACCTTGATACCATGGGTAGTGTTCCCATGCCAAACATTTCCAAAATCACATGCAGGAGCTTATAGAACACAATTCCAATCCCTGGTTGGGGTTTTATGACCTAATGATAGATTCATCAAGTGTCCCTGAAAGGCTTAAGAGGGTGACTTGCAACTCACCATAAAATGATTATCATGGCTCAGATCAAAGAACCATCAACTATGTTGGAATTTTTATAATGCATTCCATCTAAAGTCACTTCTCTCTGATGGGCTTATTGCCCGATGCTCGTCTAGTTTAGTGATCTTAGAAAATGTTGGCATGATGAGGTTAACTATTGAAACTCCTTGACCTTGGGACCATGTGTAGTGTTCCCATGTTGGACATGCCAAACACACATGCAAGATATTACATAACTCAATTCCAATGCTCAGTTGGGTTTTTATGCACCAATGACAAATTCACTAAGAGTCCATGAAAGGGTTAAGGAGGTGAGTTGAACCTCGCCATAAATGATGACTATAGCTTAGATTGAAGAACAATAGACTCCATTGGAATTGTGATAATGCATTTCAGCGAGGGGAATCTTTCTCCTATGGTTCCATAGCCTAATGCTCATCTTGTTTAGTGATCTCATAAACTAGGGTTTTGCTTAGTAAGAGACAATACAATTTTGGCATGATGACGTCAAATATTGAAAATACTCTACCTTTTGATCATGAGTAGTGTTCCCATTGCAAACATGCCCAAACACTCATGTAGGATCTTACACAACTATTTTCTGATGCTTGGTTGGGTTGTTATGCCTTAGTGACAAATTCACCAAGTGTCCCTAATAGGGTAATTTTTAGTGGCGAAATTTCACCAATTGGCTATTTTTTTTTGCTTTTTCCAAAAAATAAATTCGCTATTTGGTGTCTAATATCATCTATATTTACATACAATATGTTTTTTTTATCATAATATTCGCCAAAATTTATACATTTCAATGTTAATTTTATGTTTGATATTTAATATTCGCCTACCAATCTATAAACATGTTTTTTCAATCCAGAACAATTGCCTAGAATACTATACTTAAGTATAATATTAGAATTCTTAAAAAATACCCTGGTCCCTAAAAGGCTTTATAAGGAGGCAAATTGCAACTTGCCATAAAATGATGACCATGGCTGGGATTGAAGAACCATTAGCTTTGTTGGAATCATGAAGATGCATTACATCTAGGGGACCTCCCTCCTATGGGTCCATCACTTGATGCTCATCTTTTTCAGTGATCTCATAAACTACGGTTTTTCTTAGTAACAGACTATGCATTTTTTGCATGATGAGGTCAACTATTGAAACTCCTTGACCTTTGTACCATGGGTAGTGTGACCGTGTTGAACATGCCAAAATACACATACATGATCTTACATAACTCAATTCTTATTCTAGGTTGGGTTTTTATGCCCTAGTGGCATATTCACCAAGTGTCCTTGAAAGGCCTAAGCAGGCGAGTTGAAACTCGCCATAAAATGATGATTGTGGCTTGAATTGACAAACCATATACTCCATTGGGGTTGTGACAATGTATTCTAGCTAGGGGAATCTCTCTCTTGTGGGGATGTTTCCTAGTGCTCGTCTTGTTTAGTAATATCATAAACTAGGGTTTTTATATATCTAGGGTTTAGTGATATTCAATTGTACCTTTTTACATACCTCATCTACTTGCTAAGATCATACCTCATTTATGTTGTTGTCAAAGCTATTACACAGAGCTAGAGGTAGAAGACTTTGCAATAAGGACATAGTGTGTATTACTAAGAAATTAATTATATATATATAAAGATTGCAAAATGTCAAACCTTGATAAAGGCCAAATGCTAATCATGAGTTTTAGCCCCATTGAAATTGCCTTACTTTGTTAGTGTATTCTTTATGTTCGAAGCAAAATGAATTGGAAATTTGATCTTTTGTAAAACCTCTTTTACAACAATTCTCTCTTGCTCTATTAATAACCATGGAAGATTGGTGGAATTTCCATTACCTTAGAAATGGGTCAAATGTTGCATTGAGTTGGATTCCTCAATGTCACTAATAAATTTATAATTTTTTTCCTTGATATTCCTCCTATCTATAATTTTCCACAATCACTCTCTGACATTCTTTCCAATATGCATTATGTCAAACACATGAGCTACTTGTAGGTGCTCATTGTATGGAAACCAACTAAATTGGGCATAGTGTTGTTTTAAACCTCGTGAAAGATGACCATCATGACCTTTGAGAAGTATCAATGGAAGATTATTTTTTATTAATCAAGGTAAGTATGAAAACATAAAATTAAATACAAGTGATAAAGAACAAAGTATCTAAAACCAATTGCTTGCCATGGATCTTCTCAAATGCCTTTTTCCATAGCTGAGACATCATTCTTCATGTTTTTTCCCACTCTCTTCCTTCCCATTAATGTAATTTTTTTTAGTAATTTGATACCCATGGTCCATATGGAGAAAATGATCTTACTCATTGTATACCTCATTCCCTAAACTTCTTGAACGTCTATATATTGTTTTAAGACCACATATTGGACTGGCATATTTTCGCTTTATTTGAATCCCTACAAGTTATGGAATGGTGTTAATATATAGAATTCCACAAATTTTAAAAATAGGTTAAATAGCAATGATACATAGAGATACGTAGTAAAATTACATACCAAAAAAATGTGCAAGCTGAGGTGCATCTTGAATTATCCATGTAAGTGATTCCATGGAACTGAAATTGTTTTTGGCCCATCGGTTTGGATATGTCATATATTGTCACATACCCCAATTTTGTAAAAGAATGTAAATTATTTAATTATATTCCTAAGACATTATGTTAAATTTAATGCTAAGTAGGAATTGATGACTCAGCAGAGTCAACAGAAATGGAGTGTAATTCAGAATATTTTATTATTAATAAATAAATTGTGGAGACAACAGCATGGGAGAGCTGTTAAAAAGAGGTTACTGGTCAAACTGGTGGATGAAACTAGGTGGAAAGACAAAAGACAAGTGGCAGCATCCTCAAACACTTCCTAAGTTGCAGGTGGCAACTTCCCTATAATTGGGGTCATGATCCCCCAAGAAAGTGGGATCAGAGTAGGTGGCTCATTAAATGACAACTAACCCAAAAAAGACCTAGGCAATCTTTTAAAAGTACTCAATGAAGAGCGCTGAGGCTGCTCAGATATTTTCCAGAGAGAATTCATTCAGGTGAATGTTATTCAGGAAATTCATTGAGGAAGAGGGAAATACAGTAAGGAAGTTGTTCTAAGAGGATTGCTGCAGTAACTTGATTTCATTACAGCTATTTGGCTGAGAGAACTGACTGATAGTTTTGAGTTAATACTGAGTTTGAAGATTGGTATCTGACTTTGCTGCACCTAGTTCCAGCCAGGGAGACCAGAGCAAGCTCGGGGGTCCTGAGAAGTCGCTGTCTGAGCGCTCTCCAGGAGTTGGTAGGGAG
>LPNX011003424.1:5250-17429 GCA_001517045.1 Pseudotsuga menziesii
ATGAGGGAGAAGAGGGAGAGATTGGGCTTTATCTCCCCTCTCTAACCCTAAGAAAGCCCTAGGGCCCACCCACAAAGCCAAATTAGAAAAAAAAAGAAAAAAAAAAAGAAAAAAAAAGGTGAAGTTGCGGCCTCTTGCCGGGCGCGCGGTTCCAGGCTTTAGGGCGCGTGGTTCCGGGCTTTAGGGCGCGCAAACTCTGAGATTAGGGCGCGCGGTTCCTTCCCGAATTGGTCAAAACGAACTGCAAATTCCAGGAATCGTGATTTCCTTCACCAATTCGCTGTTCCGTTTTCCCGGTGCGCGGTTCCTAGGACGCTTCGGGGGTGAACTCGCTTGGATTAAGGTTCCGGGTCGGATCCGTGGGGGGGGGGGGGAAGCTTCGGCAACCCTGAATCGAAGTCTCTTATACTCATTCATACTCCATTCAAAAAAGTGCATTACACCATTTCTTCTTGGTCAAGAACTATACTTGGCCATGCCCAAACAAAGACTCTAATTTCCAACCTATCATTTTCTAATTATCGACATGTTGTTTGTAAATGTCCTTCTCTTTTGACAACCTCTCAAGGGCTTTCAGAAATAATGATTTTTCTTAAGATTCTTTACATTTATTTTGATTTCATCATCTTAAGAGGAATGTATATCAGACTCCCCTTCTTGTGGTGTACACTCTGTTGAAATTTCATTTGTGACGTAACTATCTACCCTTTGGTTCAAGATAATAGAGATATATCAAATAGAAGGTTGAATATAATTGGTATTAAGAAATTCAAGACGAAAAGTGGAAGGAGAACAATGTTTGGGCTGCATGGTTGGTTAGCATTGGATGTATGACAAAAAAAAAAATATTTTAGAGAGGTAGTGTACTAGTGTGGTAAAAGCTTTGATGCTTGTTACCTCAAAATCTAGCACCTTGTCAAATAGGAAACTAGGACTAGTGCTAGAGATCGACAATCATTCTAGAGAGACACCCAATGTCACCACAATGTTATCTCCCCTTATTTTAGGCCTTCTCCTTAGGCCATATGAGGCTTATCGAACTAGGTAAGATTAGACCTGCAAGATCTTCAATGGAAACAACTCTATTCCTGCAAAACCTTCCCACTATTAGTAGACTTAAGACATATACATTAAATGCTAATTGACTTACAAGATTTAGGAACAATGAACCTTGTATGTGAAAGTTCTAAATATGTTTAAGTGTAACAATGCATACTATTCTTAATCAAAATAGAAAGTAAATGACAACATTCACACACAATACATAGAAATTTACCTTGGAAATCCTGAAGGGAAAAACCAGCTTAACATAGAGCTTCATCGCTCTCTTTGTTTCTTTTCTCATTGTATTAACTCAGGTATTTACAATACAAGTTATTGGCATTCATCAACCTATGGAACCCTAATTCCCAAACAAGAAGTAGATTACAATGGGTCAAAAATCCATTTGCCGAAAATAGCCAAAAAATGGATTAAAAACAACCCAAAATAATTTTCATGCATTTGTGGACCTGCAATGCCTAGGATTAGCCTGAAACTTTCGTAGCTGAATGACATGATGTGCCATTTTCGCCTCCCAAAAAAAATCCAAATATGCCCTCTTCATTGTTGTAGGCGACTGTGGTTGTTGTACCATCCTATTTTCAATTTATTTAAGGTATTATTTAAGGTCTCCTTACCACTGTAATGTTGCGCAGACCATGACAATTGTCCTCAAAATGTTTAGTTGTTGCCCAACTTGATAGATTAAGTTTCTTTGATGATGAAAATAGGCCCAAATTTGCAAGAGGACTGCAAAAGGTCATCCAAACTACTCTTAACAGTTCATACCACCAAATTTTTCTTAATAGAATTCACAACCATCCATAGGATATCATGACAAATCACCCCTAGGGTCTGATCATCATCACATGTGGACAACCATACGAAATGGGGGACAACGATACCTACCTTAATTCTCTTTGTGAGATTGTCTTTCTCATTACCCATGCCTAATTTCGTACTTTATTATTTAGTTCTTTTTTAACTCTCATCACCATATGATTTGTTGGAGATATGTTGACTAACCCTAAATTCTTAACCCAATGGCCTTTAAATGACATTCATTGTACACCCTTAGTGGTTGGCGATGCACCACAATACTATTACTGGCTCAGCCTAATTTTTAGACCCAATAGCCTTTAAATGACATTAATTATACACCTGTAGGGGTTGGTGTTGGATTACAAAAGTGTTAGTGGAGTCCCACTATGGTGTTTCACCACCAACAACTGAGGGTGTATAATGAATGGCACTTAAAGGCCATTGGGGCCATTAACCAAGCTTAGCCAACACTAGAGCCAAAATGTTCATACCAAGGTTGTACATAAGTAAAGGCTCATGTACACATTCATACTCCACTAAAAAAACTGCATTAGACAAATTCTTCTTGATCAAGAACTATACTTGACCATGACCCAAAAAAGACTACTTTGTAACCTATCATTTCTTAATTGTCGACATGTTTGTCAATATCCTTCTCTTTATAGAACCTTTAAAGGTTTTTCAAAAATACTACTCATTTCTTAATATTCTTTACATTTATCCTGATTTCATCATCATAAGAGAAATCTATATCAAACTCCCCCACCTATGGCATAAGCTTGGTTAGTGATCCTTATGGCCTTTAACTTCCATTCCTTATACACCCGTAGTGGTTGGTGGTGGACCACCATAGTATTAGTGGGCTCCAACCAACACTATGGAGGTCCACCATTGACCACTAACGGTGTATAATGAATTCCATTTAAAGGCCATTGGGGCCACTTACCAAGCCTAGCCCACACTAGGTTCAAAATGTTCATAACAAGATTCTACATAAAGAAACGCTCATGTAGTCATTCATACTCCTCTCAAAAAAGCGCATTAGACTAATTCTTCTTGGTCAAGAACTATACTTAACCGTGCCCTAAAATATACTCTACTTTGCAACCTAGCATTTCCTAATTATTGACATGTTTTTAAATGTCCTTCCCTTTTGACAATTTCTAAAGGGTTTTCAGAAATATTGTTCTTTTCTTAAAATTCTCTATATTTAACTTGATTTCATCATCATAAAAGAAATTTGTATCAAACTCTGCTACTTGTGGCATACACTTTGTTGTTTAAGATTGGTCAGTGGCCTCAATGGCCTTTAAATGTCATTCATTATACACCCTTAGTGGTCAGTGGTGGACCACCATAGTGTTAATGGGCGCCCACTAACAATATGGTGGTCCACCACTGACCACTAAGGGTGTATAATGAATTCCATTTAAAGGCCATTAGGGCCACTAACAAAGCTTAGCCAACACTAGGTTCAAAATGTTCATACCAAGGTTGTAAATAAGCAAAAGGTCGAAGTAGTAATTCATACTCCATGCAAAAAAGTGCATTAGACCAGTTATTCTCAATCAAGAACTATACTTATCCATGCCCCAACAAAGATGTACTTTCCGACCCATCGTTTCCTAATTATCGACATGTTGTTTGTAAATGTCCTTCTATTTTGACAAACTCTCAAGGGATTTTCTTATGATTCTCTACATTTATCATGTTTTCATCATCATAAGAGAAATGCATATCAGATTCCCCTACTTATGGAGTATGCTCTGTTCATATTTCATTTGTGAAGAAACTATCAACTCTTTGGTTTAGAATAATAGAAATTTTGAATAATAGGGTGCATATAAATGGTATTTAGAAATAGAAGAGGAAGAGTGGAAGGAGAACAAAGTATGGGCTATATGGTTGGTGAGAATTGGATGTATGACAAAGGCTTTTGGCTTTAGCGAGGTAGTCAAAATGTTAATACCAAGCTTGTACATAAGAAAAGGCTCATGTACTCTTTCATAGCGCACTCAAAAAAGTGCATTAGAGAAGTTCTTCTTGGTCAAGAACTATACTTGACCATGCCCCAAAAAAGACTCTACTTTGAAACCTGTTACGTTGCACCTTGTACTCATCTCACCTTCAAGTGTACCCCAGGGAGAGAGAGCCAATATTTTCAATTAGGAGGGGTGTTATCGAGCAATGGTGGTCATGGTTGGGCCCTTTGGTTCCTCCCTTAAGAGTACTATGGATTAATGGCATTGTTGATTGCCCTTTACTGGAGTTTTTAACCTCGCGGTTGGTGTCCAGGGCTCCTAAGGGTTGACCACTGGGTCACATGACTCCATATCCTATTTATGTGCTCTGGTGGCCTCTGCTTCAGCTATGAGACATCTATCTCTTTTTGCAAACACTTTGGACACCCTCCTTGCCCTTCAGTCAATGGGAACCTACTCTCCTTGTCCTTATCCCCTTAGAGGAAGCCATCCTCCATGCCAAGCCTTTTTGATGTTTTGAGGAGAGTGTTGAGGGATTTTACAACATTCTAGGGGTTAGATGGGGTATAATGCCCTCCCTCCAACTCACTCCAGCCTTTCGTTCAAAGTGATTCGCTTATTTGAGCGTATTTTGGCACCTAGGGGCACAAATACGCCAGGTAGCCTACCTTGAGCCTACGTTAGGCCATTTTTAATTATTATTTTGTTTTAATTTTAGGTTGACATTTTATAATTTCAAATTGACATGTTTTAAGGCATGTAGGCCTAGATATTTTTGTAAAAAGTGAGTGTGAGATCATTAAATAAATCTCTTCACTTTCATTTTAAAAACAAGACTCATGGGATAAAACATTATGTTACGTTTTTACCCTTCTTAGGGCTCTTGGACTGATGTGCACCTCTTGAGGAGACTTATTTTTCTGGTTTAGTGGCAATCTCTTGAAGTATCTTTGGTTCTTTCTCTTTGCTAAGGTGATGCTAGAATTGTTAGCTTAACACATGCACAATGAGGTACCATGCTCTTGTCTTGATTTCTCTTTGTTAAATGTTGATGGATGATGCTTGTTTATGCTTGTTTAACACATGCACAATGAGATACTATGCTCTTGTCTTGATTTCTCTTTGTTAAATGTTGAATGGATTTGTTTATGATGCTTAGTGTTTCATTTTGTCTAAACTAGGTCATTTTCAGCCTTTTGTCACCATAGTATTGTGATAGACGTCCTCTAGAAGGAGTCCTTACAACCTTGGGCCATAGGTCTCTCAGTTTTTCCCTAGTTAGGATTCCTTTAACGAGCCTTTGTGGCTGTTGGAAAAGGCCCTAGCTTGCCAAACTTTGGAAAGACCTCTCAAGAGTAAGGCTAGTCACCTTCCTTGATGCCCTAGGGTTAGGGTAAAACCTTAAAACCCTTGGCTTTTTCTCATATAATTTTCCTTCATTTTAATTGCATTTTCATATGTTTATGTTTATGTTTAGATTGGATTTTATATTTGGATTTTACATTGGGGGCACTAACCAAGCTTGGCCAACACTGGGGCCAAAATGTACATACCAAGGTTGTGCATAGGGTTAATGGTCAATAACTATACTTGATACTACCACAAAAAAAGACTCTACTTTGCAACCTATCATTTCCTAATTAATGACATGTTGTTTGTAAATGTCCTTCTCTTTTGACAACCTCTCAAGGGTTTTCAAAAATACTGCTCTTTTCTTAAGATTCTCTACATTTATCTTGATTTCATCATCATAAGAGAAATCTATATCAAACTCTGCTACTTGTGGCATATGCTTTGTTGTCTACTCTTGGTCAGTGGCCCCAATGGCCTTCAAATGCCACTTATTATACACCCTTAGTGGTCGGTAGTGGACCACCATAGTGTTAGTGGGCCCATCAACACTATGGTGGTCCACCACATACCACTAAGGGTGTCTAATAAATGGAATTTAAAGGCCATTGAGGCCATTGACCAAGCTTAGGCAGCAAAGCATATGCCACAACTCACTAACACTATGGTGATCCACCACCAACCACTAAGCTTGTATAATGAATGCCATTTAAAGGCCATTAGGGCCACTAACCAAGTTTAGCCAACATTAGGTTCAAAATGTTCACACCAAGCTTGTAAATAAGCAAAGGACGATGTAATCATTCATACTCCACCCAATAAAGTACATTAGACCAGTCATTCTTGATCAAGACTTATACTTGACCATGCCCCTACAAAGACCCTACTTTCCAACCTATCGTTCCCTAATTATCAAAATGTTATTTGTAAATGTCCTATTTTGACAAACTCTTATGGGATTTTAGAAATAATGCTCTTTTCTTAATATTCTCTACATTTATCTTATCATCATAATAAGAGAGATGTATAATAGACTTCCCTACTTGTGGCATACACTCTATTGAAATTCCATTTCTGAAGATACTATCAACTCTTTGGTTTAAAATGACAAGGGTTTCAAATAATAGGGTGCATATAAATGGCATTTAGTAATGCAAGAGGAAGAGTGGAAGGAGAACAAAGTTTGGGTTGTATAATTGGTAGAATTGGATGTATGACAAACATTTTTTTATTTTGGAGAGGTATTCAAAACCTTAATACCAAGGTTGTACATAAGAAAAGGCTCATGTAGTCATTCATACTCCACTAAAAAAAAGTGCATTAGACCGGTTCTTCTTAGTTAAGAACTATACTTGACCATGCCCCAAAAAAGACTCTACTTTGCACCCCTACACGAAGAAATAGTAAGGCGGAAAAGACATAGAAGCCTATATGGAGCTTAGATCAGTGTATGATTCTCTATAGCTGGAGTCCAGCTGGAGCTAAATTTAAATGTAGACCAAAACTTAAGTCACTTAAACCTTTTTCAGACAATCCGAGAGATAAAGAAAAAATGGATATGGATTATATGCCTAATATATTCTTCCCACGACTTCCAAAAATACATTTACGGGAATGGACGCTCGGCTCAGACTTTCAAATGGCGGTCACATGGTTCTATGGGATAGAATAAGATTGTTTTCTGCAATTTAACTCTAATAAAACATGATCGAGTGTATTCGTAGGTCGTACCCCAAACATTTATGGGAATGGGCGCTTCTGTTGAATAACTATGAAAGCCACAGGTCACACTTTCGAACCCCAAGAAATGGTCAGTCGCATGGTTTAGTGCTTTCATATCCCATGAAATGGTCACTTACATGGTTTTGTGGGATAGAATAAAATCATTTCTGTAATTTAGTTCAAGGAAAACATATCAAGTCGATTTAAATCTGACCTTGAGGGTAGAATCTTAAAACTGGATGAAGTTGGAAAACCCATATTGCTATCATGTTGTAAAATTAAATGCTACTCACTGAATATTCCTGTTTACAACTGGCAACCATATAAACTAAAACTGATCAAATTTATTGGTCGTCATATTTAATAACATTCATTTAATATTTTGGAGATACTCTTGGAGATTTGTTACCTTTCTTTACACGGAAAATAAACATGTTTCAAATATGTAACAAAAGCTTTTTAATTTTAAATGTGCACAGGGAAGAGAAGGGAAGACGTACAGGAATACAAAGTATTGTATCTTCCTAACATGCCCTTGATGTCCATTATATAGCGTCTTGCACAAAAATAGCCGGCCTGGCACAAACATCTAAGAATGTTAATATAAATACTAAATAAAATTCCACCAACCGTGAATCCAAATATTTCATCCATGCCCTGAAAATTATTCAAGGTTTCCTAAACTTAAATAAACGTGGACAAATTGTATGTAACGTTTAAATAAATACTAAAATAAAACATCAAATCAAACCAACGGTGAATCCAAATATTTTATCGATGTCCTTAAAATTATTCTGGGATGCCTAATAATCAAATAAACCCTAACAGAGTGTATCTATCGTTTAAATAAATACTTAATTATGAGTCAAAGATATAGTAGAGACAGTGTATTTGAAAATCACATAAAACCAAACAGTGTGATAGATATTTAAAATTTAGCCATGAAATTTGTTAGCCATATTTGAAAAAGGTTGTTGTAAATACATAAAGACAATTTAAGAGAGTTGCCAATATTAAACTATTTTTTCCTATTCAATGAATTTATCGCTAAAGCCCTCAAGCCCTCATCTATCTCCAAAGTTCTATTAGAAGTTCAAACATTTCAAAATTTGGGCCTTGGGCCTTACTTGGTGAAAAGTTTTCAATCTTTGGTCAAAATAAATCTTCCCAATTGGATTGAAATCACTGATTACAATACAAAAGACATAGCACATTCCCAGAAGTGGGAACCTTTCAAATTAGTGAAATGGAAGTAATATGTGCCATAGGTCTTAGATGCATAGCTGTAGGCTGTAGTAAATTACATACTTGAATTTCAAGTAGTGAGTGGGATCACAGAAATTGGAGTTTTGGAGTTTAGTTGGTTGTGGTAAAATGCAAGAAGCTACAGAGTCTTGATCTCTCTTACATATCGGCCTTTGTGACTGACAAAGTTTAATTTTAAGTTTTTTTAGTGTATTTACTATGCCTTAGGAGTGTTGTCCTATGTGCCTAGGTTTTTGTGTGCATGTTAGAAAGAGGCACTTTGATACAAATGCAATATGAAGATATTTTGCTCTCAAGTGGTGAGCTTTGTTTGAGAGCAAAGTTCTTCGGTGTTTACTATGAATGTAGCAAAGAATCCTCAAAATTTTGTAGGAAAAAAACACTCTACATTGCACATATTCTCTAGATAGAAGTTTTTTTAATTTTACTTGACCCTGTGCCAATGTTAACACATTTGAGTTATATTGTTTTGTAACAACAACAACCACAGCAACAGCTTAAGTGACTACAGTTCTTCTATATAAAATGGTTGCTTACAGGCACACAAATGCATAAATGCATTTATAAATCTTGTAAATGGCATTTGCTACTGACATTGTTGGGCTGCGACAGTGGGAAAGGTGTTAATAAACTTCCCAATGACCACTAAATTGTGAGAAAATTGGAAGTAATATCAGATCTTTAGATGTTTCTCTACACTTTGTTTGATGACATCAACATAGCTTCATTGTTGCGATATATCCATTTGCAAAAGTTCAAGTCATCTATGGGAGGCTGAGTTTTAGGCCACGCTATTGTTACTAATTATGCATAGCTCAAAGGACAAAAAATTATGAAGTACTATGAGAGCCATGTACTTACGATTGCTTTCATTGATCTTTTTTACCACATAGCCCAATTTATTAACCTCATATCATTTTTGGATCATGATTGAAATTCAACTCATCTATGGGAGGCTGAGTTTTAGGCTACACGATTGCTGCTAATTATGCATAGCTCAAAGGACGGAAAATTATGAAGAGAACTAAGAGAGCCATGTAATTAAGATTGTTTTCATTGATCCTTTTTACTACATAACCCAATTTATTAACCTTATATCATTTTTGGATCATGTTTTAACCAATCTACACCATGGTCAAAGTTGTGTTGATACATTTTTGAATTTTCAGGGACATACTGATTAGACCTTAAATTAATGGCCATGTGAGGGTTGGGTTAGATTATATAGATACACAACATAATTGCAAATGAGAACATGGAGTGAATAAATAAGCTTCCAATTTCATTTTATGTCATCTCAAAGACCAAATTATTTTATTACTAGAACAGACTTATTATAGCTAATTGATTAACTAGCAGTTATATAGAACTCAAGACATTGCACAAAGCATATTTGTTTTTATGCAGAGAATAAAAACATATATTTACCCTCATATAGTAGCAATCTTAAAACAATTCAAAAAATTAAAAGAAGATATGTATGAGGTGAACCCCTCACGTATCATCAAAGCTATCTTCAAGTAATTCAAAAGAATTTAAAAAATAGACATGACATAGGTATGAGCTTATTCTTTCATGTATCACAAAAATTGTGAAAAATTGGATTTTCGTACTCACTTCAAACCCAAGGCTTTCAAATTGTGTTGGAAACCCTTTTACGGAAGGAAGGGACAACGAATATCAATTGGCAACTCCAAAAACAAACAACTGGCCAATCCAAAAACTACAAATTACTAATAATCTCATTCTATATATATCATTTTAATAATTAAATCTCTAAACTGATATATTATGATCGATTCTTCCTACGAATTCCAAAAATACATTTGCGGGAATGGACGCTCGGCTTACACTTTCAAACCCGAGGAAATGCAATTTAACTGTAACACAACATGATCTAGTGTCTTCGTAGGTGGTACCCCAAATACTTATGGGAATGGGGGCTTTCGTTCAATAACTATGAAAACGACAGGTCACGCTTTCAAACCCCAGGAAATGTTCAGTCACACGGTTTTATGGGATAGAATAAGATCGTTTTCTGTAATTTAGTTCAAAGAAAATATACGAATTCGATTTAAATCCGAAGGTGAGATTAAAAACTTGAAACTGGATTAGATTGGAAAACCGATTAAAGCTATAATGTTGTAAAATTAAATGCTTGTCACTGAATTATTCCTGTTTACAGCTGGCAACCCATATATTAAAACTGATCAAATTGATTGGACATCATATTTAAACTTTTTTTAGGAAAATAAACATGTTTCATTTATTGTTTTATTTTAAATGTGCAAGGGAAGGGAAGCCGTACCCGGAAATATACATGTTTCATATATGTAGCAAAACCTTTTTTATTTTAAATGTGCACAGGAAAGGGAAGGGAAGCTTACCGGAATACACCTTGATATCCATTTTATCGCGTGGTGCACAAAATTACCTGGCCTGGCACAACATCTAAAAATGTCATAAATGTTATAATAAATTATGAATAAAATTTCACCAAACCGTGAATCCAAATATTTCATCCTTGTCATGAAGATTATTCAAAGATGTATGCATTCTTTAAAGAAATTAAATAGAACATCAAATCAAACCAACTGTGAATCCATAAATTTTATGGATGTATGCCTAAATTCAAATAAACGCTGACAGAATGTATGTATCGTTTAAAGAAATACTTAAATCCGAGTCATAGATATCGTAGAGACAGTGTGTATTTGAGTATCACATCAAACCAAACAGTGTGACAGATACTTAAATTTTGGCCATAAAATGTGTTAGGCATACTAAAAAAAGATTGTTATAAATAGATAAAGGACAGAAAAATCAGAATACTACCTACGATTTTTTTTTATCATGTCAAGGACGGCTTGAGCTCCAATATGCGCTGCCTTTTTTTAATGCACTCCAAGTTCCAATATCCGCTGCCTCATTTTAATTCACTCCAAGCTGCAATAAGTCACGCTTTCAAACCCCAGGAAATGGTCAGTCACACGGTTTTGTGGGATAGAATAAGATCGTTTTCTGTAATTTAGTTCAAAGAAAATATATGAATTCGATTTAAATCTGAAGGTGAGATTAGAAACTTAAAACTGGATTAGATTGGAAAACCGATAATGCTATAATGTTGTAAAGTTAAATTCTATTCACTGAATTATTCATGTTTACAGCTGGCAACGCTATATATTAAAACTGATCAAATTGATTGGTCATCATGTTTAATAACATTCATTTAATATTTTGGAAATCGTTTTGGAGATTAGAAAATAAACAAATAAAATGCATCAATTAAGGAAAATGGCAACGCCAGAAATTAAATCAATCCAAGATCATTGAGGAAAAGTTGAGAAGATAGATCGGATGGAGGTCTGCAGCGGCTTCTTTAAATAGATAGATGGAGCTGCTTGCTTTTGTGGAATAAATGACCGTTGGCAGGCAGCATGGAGCGAGTGGGTGTTTTTTTAAGAAATTGAAATGGTGGGGTGGAGGAGCTTTTTCTGGATTCTCTCATTATCTTTTGTTAACGCTTTGTTAAATATGGTATCCAATGTCCCTCCGGATGTACCTAGTGAGGGTGAAGTTTTTTCAGAAGGCCACATAGTACTTGCAATAAAACCCTAAAAGGGTACGACCCTCAAGTAAGAATAGTATAGAATAAATTACCTGGTATTGGTAACCATTGTACAATGGCATGCAGTAGTGGAAAATCCTCACCAGGATTCAATCACAGTAAATATAAATGGAAGATTAAACATGTAATTATAATGATATTATGGTATTTAATCGTAAATCAACATGTAAAATTTACAAAGAACATGTAAGAATTAGAATTACCTTACTCAACTATTGACTTGACGATATCTTATAGTAACTCATCCTTTTCCAAGGTATAGTAACTCATCCTTATGGAAGAAGAGGAGCCGACGTCCATGGAAAAATTTACCAAAAACAAATGACAAGGCAAGGTGAATGCACAGGGTAAATCACTCACAAAACCAC
>LPNX011003424.1:17622-91397 GCA_001517045.1 Pseudotsuga menziesii
AGGTAGGGCGGGAATAATTAAATATTTGGGATATGACTATTAACCAACAAGAGTCACGAAGTGGCAATGCCAGGTTGTTATGGCTTTATTTGTCGAGAGTTGTTAATCATTGTTATTTGAAAAAAAATGATTAAAACTTGTCTTAGTAAAGTTGATAAATCTAGAACATTTTTATAGCAGGTCTAATTAGAGGAAGCATTTTTTTCATTCTTTAAAGACTAGAGGGAATGTCCTAAAACATTTTCATGAAAATTGAAAGAATAAGATCTTAAGATTCTCATTACAATCATTTAAGCTTCTAAGTTTCTAAACTTCATTTTTCTTTTTGCACTTATTCTTTAAAATGAAACACATTCTTACTTTGATGACTTTTTTATATTTTATTGTATAAAATTTCATATATAAAATTGTGTGAAGAAAAAAACCTTCACAATCTTGCATCCAAAATGTTGTCATGTGGTGATTTAACTAGATTTATTGAATGCCTAGAATAAGATCATGGGTTGACTATTCTCAAAGCTCATTCTCATTAGTGTCAGCTTTAATATCCCGTCAATAAATTAGATTGAAGTATCCCTCAATGTTTTTTTCTCTCAATTTCAAAGAAATTGTTCAATATCATTATTTTTCAAACCTTTAATCAATATCATAATTGTTCATACCTTCAATTGAAGTAAACCAAAGTTTCCTTCTTAATCACCTTCTCACCCATATATTTTTTTTTTAAATACAACTAAAAATAAAAAAAATTAACAATTAGATTAGGAAGTAATGAGTGGCTTTTGTTTTCACCTTTGTTATATCAATCAATAGTTTATGTATTTGTTATTACCATAAATACTTATATATGTGTGTGTGTGTGTGTGTGAGAGTGATTAAGTATTAAATGTGAAGATTTCAATGTTTTTGAAATTATTTTTATTTTTTTATAAAAAATATTATATTCTCTCTCATGTAAAAGAAATGCATTGAGTAATCATTTTTATAATTATATAAACAACAAACCAAAATTTTGGAAATTAATTTGATAAATAATATGTAGTATTAAACAAAATTATTTTAATTATTCATAAAAATTTGTATTTATTATCTAATAAAATTATATATATTAACCAAATTTTCAACCCAACATCATAAAAATATCAACTTCTTTGCAGTGTATGGTAATACTATACCTATCAACCAACACTAGAATGTGTATGTGATAAAAGGATGAATCCAATGGCAAAGAAATTTTAGCATATGTTCATTGCATCCGCCGTGAGTATATGGAGAATAACATAACCATAATCCAATGAATTTGAAAATATACCAAATAAACAAAAAGTAAACAATGGTGGTTTATGTTGACAATGAGAAAGGATGCATTGAATTTGAAAATATACCAAATAAATGAAAAGTAAACAATGATGGTTTCTGTTGATAATGAAAAAAAATGCAACGAATTTGAAAATATACCAAATAAATGAAAAGTAAACAAAAAAAACCTGAGGCTTATCATCAACACGAAGCAAAACTAAGAAACTGAATTGTGAGCCCTACGACAAAGGGCACCTCGGTACTTCCAGCCCCATGAAACCACCCAATGTTTGAAAAAACACATCGAGGTTTAACCAAGCAAGGTCTGCACATTCAAATGGGTGTAGATACCTCTCCAAAATGATCCCAATTTGCAACAATATATGCCCACATTCAACATTGCAAATTGGACAAGAGAGATGACCAACAAGGTTGAATCTCATACAGCTTGATTTGAGCAAAAAAATATCCACAAGAAAAATCAGTAGTAGTTGAAACTTTAGGAATCCATACCATTTGTTCTATGAGAAAATTAGTTGTCCAAAACCCCCTGACTATGTACTTGGCTTGATAGTCAAGTAATGAGTGTCGTTGCAGGATGAGAAATAAAAGACAAAAAAGACTAGACTTCCCGTCCACTTCTCTCAATCCTTGAAGCAAGCAAATATCGACCCCCTTCCTCCCCTTGTCAGTTCTGTTATATCACAGTTTATTTGCACATGATATATCTATCCCACCTGTGAATCGAACCAATGTGGACCATTGCCATGATACCACCTAGGCTTGGAAATTCAAATTTTATGTGCCTGTTAATTCAAAATTTAAGATCATGCCCATACCAAAGATTATGTCCAAGAAACACTAATATTTATGTAATATTTACAACATGTCACTTTGAATTTACTCCATGTTAGTGACATCTTCCTATAGTTCAAATCAGTATTGATGAAGTCATCATTGCAATTTCAAATCAGGAATTCATCAACAGCATATCTCTTTTTTGTGTAGGGACAGGTGGAGGAAGCATGTCTCTAGATGCATTAGAAAACACCATAGTACATTTACGCAACATTTGAAATCTTGTGAGACAATCCAATGGATTTTTATAAAACATATCACAACCTGTGGTAAATGATTTGTCAAATTTACTAGTTATAGCAATGAAGTCATTTCATGTTCTTCCTTTTGTGTCACTCCCAAAGCCTTGCAGTTGTTCTTGAAATGAAAAAAGTATCATCATTGCCAAGAACCTTGTCTTTCAATATATTCACCATGACTTTTCCTGCTATCTGTCATCAGTTGTACACCTCCAACTTCTCCATCAGGCATTTTGTCCTCTTCTTCAGCTGCACTCTGTGAACACTTGCAAAATTCGGCCTGTTTTGAATATGTTTGTCCTACACCGCATTATTAGCACCATTTCCACACAAAAAATGGGAACTAATTCCTATAACATCTTGGTAGTTGTTTCTTTCCACAAGTGGAATATGATTGTCCTTTCCCTCATAAGTTGTTATAACAACTTTAAGATCATCAGATGCCCTTTCCACATGTTTGCGCACAACACATTTCAAGTTGGTACACTTGTAGTAACTCCTGAAAAACAAAATAACCGTCTATGTCAGTTGTAGGACATGTTTGGATAGACAATGCCCATTCATGCATAAAGTAAGAGATCAACAAACTAACAAAAACAAAAAAGAAATTACATATGCAAAATCGCAGAGGCTTTAAGATACTTCACTTATGCTTGATGAAAAAATGATCCTTGTAAAAACATGCTTTGGATCCCAAACTCCAACTCAATCTACAGCTCCTAACTATATAACTCCACACTCCACTTTTTAAGAGCATTGAACATGTCAAATATCCTTAGCCCACTTATTCTTACACGCGACAGATGCGTTGGGAGATGCTTAAATGTTGATCTCCAAGTTCATGTCATCTTACGTTATAAGACCAACAACACTCGGAAAGTACAATAAAGATCTCCTCGGCCTTGTTATTCTCAGTGACCAAACTATTAAATCAAGTATTGTCACTGAGAGGGGCGGGGTGAACTAGAGACTAAAATTTAAACAATCTTTTAGCAAGTGTAAAAACAAATTTGAACACAATAATTTATTATGGAACCCAATAAGGTAACCACCAACACTTTCCTATTATCTACAAAACTTTGTTTTTACAATATACAATAGAAGAAGATGTCTCTTCTTTTGGATCAACACCAACTGATCAGGATGCACCCACACCCTCATTCACCAGCACCAACTGGTAGGAGGCAAAGACCCCCTATTTAGTCAGCTACGAATGATAAGGAGCACCTACTCCTTTTGCAGGTACTAACCTGCCCTAGCACCACCCTTCCACCCTTAAATATGATGAACCATGCATAGAGATTAGAACATTGATGACACGGTTACTTGGTCTTCGTCTCCTTGGATCTAGACACAAAAGACAAAGTTATTTTCATTTTAAATGTATGTTTAAATACTTGCCAACATATCTACACAGTTGTGTTTTTCCCTCTTGGATCAGGACTGTTGGCTACAAGCACATCTATTCATCATCTAACCTTCATCCATCACAATCTTTCATTGTGCCTTTGCACCAGACACACCTTTTCATCCTTTTTGCACCCTAGAATCCATTTCCACGACTTTGTTAACGTTTTTTTCTGAATCTTCCGCACTTTCGATCTCTTAGATGGTCTTCCGCAATTAACTTTCTGCCTCAACCATTCCGAACCATCAATCTCCTTCAAGATTTTCATGATCGTTGATCTGAGGTGGAAATCGAATATCGGATGTGCCTTTTTCAAATATTATTTACTGCTTCCGCACTAATATTTCCACATGCTCCTTTCCGTACTGTGGAAGGCGGAAACCAGAAACTCGACTTTCTAGTTTTTAGGACTTTTTCCTTTCCACCTTTCCGCTTCCGTAACAGTCCTTTCGTCGTTATCTTTCCCGCACTTCGGAAGGCGAAAACTGAAAACTCAACTTTCCAGTTTTTTGGACTTGTTTTCTTTCCGCCTTTCTGCTCCCACAACGATCCTTCCACCGTTGTATTTCTGCACTTGTCTTTTCCATAGGGTGGAATGTGGAAGTCAAAAACTCAATGTTTCCAAGAACGAGCAGCGGTTCTTCCGCTTTTCGGATGTTCCTTTCCACACTGCGGAATACAGAAATCAAAAACTCAATGTTTCCTGCAAGAATGACAATATGTTCTTCCACTTTCCAGACTTTCCTTTCAACACTTCATTTTCTGCACTGCGGAATGTGAAAGTTGAAAACTCGATGTTTCCAAGAACAAGCATATGTTCTTCCGCTTTCCGGACTTTCCTTTCCAACCTTCCTTTTCCGCACTGCGGAATGCAGAAGTCAGAAACTCAATGTTTCCAAGGACGAGCTTATGGTTCTTCTGCTTTCCATTTCCCACACTAACTTTTCCATACTTTCCTTTCCGCACTACAGAAGGAGGAAATCGAAAAACAAAACTTTTCATGACTCCGACTTTTTGTTTTCCGCGGTTCCGCACCGACCTTTCCGCACTGGCCTTTCCACACCGCGAAATGCAGAAGTTAGAAACTCAATTTTCGCAACTTCGACTTTTTACACTCTGCAGTTTCACACCCGCACTTCCACTTCCTCGCTACGGAATGCAGAAGTCGAAAACTCAATGTTTCCAAAACTTCGACCTTTTGATTTCCATGGGTCCGCTCCCGCACTGCAGAACTCAATGTTTTTCAAAAACCGTCGAACTTTTGATTTCTGCGGTTTCGCAGCCGCACTGTGGAATGCGGAAGTTCGAAGCTCAATGTTTCCAACAGTCTTTTTCACGATTATCTGCTTTCTATCTGAACCATTGATATGTTTTAGCGGATCACTTCTTAGCCATTGGATCTCAGATATTTGCTGAACTTCAACCTTTTCGCCTATCTTATGCAAAATTGATCCTAAACCGATGAATCTTGTTACGGAATGATTCTCAGTCATCTGATTTCGAATCTTTGTTGAACTACAACCTTTCTGCATATCCTATGTGGAATTGATCCTCATCCGTCGGATCTCGTGTGGGATGCTTCCATACCGTTAATTTTAGAACTAATGCGGATCTTATCATAACTTTGTAGATCTGGATAATTTCTTTGTGGAAATCCTCTGTGATTAAGTTTCTATCAGTTTGTATATGCCATATCATCATCTATGAAGTGCGATATCATCGTCTATGCCATGCCATATCATCATCCGTGAAATTCGATATAATCATCTATGCCATGCCATGCCTTGTCATCATATTTGACATTATATCTTTTGTTTATCCTTTGTCATTTCTGAACTATTTGACATCAATGACAATTATCATCCATATTTCCAACAATCTCCCCCTTTGGCATTGATGGAAACACCTAAGCCTTCTCCCCCTTTGACACCAATGACAAAGGATAACCTTCCTGCCAGCTCCATTACCGAGTCTGCATTTTTACTCCCCCTGAGTATGTGACTCCTTGATTTACTCCCCTTTTTTCCATTAAAGGGTTAAATGACTCCCCCTGACTTTGATCGCTATCTTTTGAGAGACTAGTTTGGAAGAGAAACTACTCCTAGTCTTTGTCTGAGATATTCAAATACATCTTTGTTTAAAGGTTTAGTGAAGATGTCTACAATCTGTTCTTGAGTTGGTATATATTCCAATTTGATGGTCTTCTTTTCAGCCTGAACTCTTAGATAGTGATATTTTATTGGAATGTGTTTTGCTTTGAAGTGCTGGACAGAATTCTTGGAGAGACTCATAGAACTTGTATTATCACAGTAGATAATTGTGGATTCTTCAAACACTACTTTGATGTCTTGTAGAGTTTATTTCATCCATTCCACTTGTGTGCAACATTCTGCTGATGCAATATACTCAGCTTCAGTAGTAAACAAAGAAATTGAGGTTTGTTTCTTGATTGTCTAGGCTACCAATGATTCTCCTAAGAAAAATGCTCCTCCACTTGTACTCTTTCTATCATCTACACAACCTGCCCAATCTGCATCTGAGTAGGATTTTAAAGAAAAGAATTTTTGCTAGGATACCACAATCCAATATTTATGGTTCCTTTCAAATACCTAAAAATTATTTCCATAGCGTGAACATGGCTCTCTTTTGGTCCAACTTGAAATCTAGCTACCATACCAACAACTTGCTTGACATTAGGTCTTGAGGCTGTTACATAAAGCAAACTCCCAATCATTGATCTATAGTGTTTTGGATCTACTTCCTTGGACTCATCTTCCTTACTTAGTTTGCATCCAGTTGTCATAGGTGTACAAACAGGTTTGCAATATTCAAATTGGAATTTTTCAGCATATCTTTGACATATTTGGACTGATGGATAAAGATTCCCCTTTTGGACTGAACTATTTGAAATCCTAGAAAGAAATTTAGTTCACCAAGCAAGGACATTTCAAATTATTGTTGCATCCTACTAGCAAAGTCTTTACTCAATTTTTTATCATCACTCCCAAATATGATATCATCAACATATACTACCACTATAATCATGTAATCGCCAATAATTTTGCAGTAAAGATTACTATCTACTGACTCTCTTTTGAAGCCTTGTATTTGTAAGTAATAATCTAGTCTTGAATGCCATGCTTTGGGTGCTTGTTTTAACCCATAGGGGGCTTTCTTTAGTTTACAAACATGATCTCCTTTTTCGGTTAATTGAAACCCTTCTAGTTGCTCAATGTAGACTTCATCTTCTAAGTTGCCTCTAAGAAATTCTTACTTAGCATCCATCTGATAGACTTTCAACTTTTTGTAGTTGGCAAAGGCTAAGAACATCCTAATTGCCTGCAATCTGGCCACATGTGCAAAAGTTTCTTCAAAATCTACTCCTTCAACCTGAGCATAACCTTTACATACCAATCTTGCTTTGTTCCTGATTACTTGTCCATTTTCATTTACTTTGTTTTTTAACACCCATTTAGTTCCATTGACTTTTTATTTTGTGGTCTTGGAACCATTTCCCAAGTTTTATTATTTTCTATTTGGTCTAATTATTCATTCATAGCTTTGACCCAACTTTCATCTTTCCAAGCTTCTTTGATTGAGTTGGGCTCAATACATGACAACAGTGTTATCTCTGTTTGATACACCAATTGTCTTCTTGTTTGTACTCCTGCACTTTGTTAGAATAATCAACCCATAGTTAGCTACGTTAGACATTAATTATCTCCATTTTTGTCTTATTTGCCTAGTTTCCATATTCCACTCTATGCAAGTTGTCCTCCACATGTCCTATATGGTAAAACTTGCTAAAACTGAGTCATGGAGCGCTTGGGAAACCTCTTGGAATCATTTCTGCTTTATTCCTAGCCTTCCTAGCGTATATCTGGTTTTTCTGCTTTATTGCTACTTTTACTGAGTTTTAAGGCAATTGAGAAAGTTTGACTAGGTGAAGTTAACTTGTTTTTTGTCCCCATCATCCTCCACTCTTTTCTCCTAATAAAAGCATGTATGAGTTGTCCTTCCATCACCTATTAGCCTCCCTAATTGATTTTTCCAATTTGTGAGCTCTTAGACAGATTTGGAAGCTGCTTTATGCACGTATGGGGGATTTGCTTAGTTTTAGTAAGCCTGCTTTTGACCAATTCGAATGGCATCCCAATGCATTCGAATCTCTCATGTAATTATTTATTGTGGCAGCCTATGACTTCACAAGGTTGGCTATTGTACACTTATTCAACACAGATTAGTGTTCTGTTCCATATTCAGTCTCCTTTGTGTGTAATTTGCATGTGTAATTGGCAATTTTTTGTGAGTGTAATTGTTCTAACACCTAGGTTCAGTTTCCACACACTTTTATTTCCAATGATTTGGTCTTCAGGGTGATTCTTTTGGACTATCATGGAGGGCGTCTTTGTGTCTCTTCTAGGAGATTCTTCTTCTTCTTCTCGAGTATCATCCTCTTCTTCTTCATATCTATTTCATCTTCTTGTATATCTTCTTTTTCTTCTACATTTGTTTGTGTACCAACTAGATCATCATCATCCTTGCTTTCACTATCGAGTATATTCTCTTGATGTTTAAACTTCTTTGTTTTTAAATCATCCACCTTAACATCAACACTCTCAACAATCTTATGTAATATGAAATTGTAGCATCTGTATGCCTTTTTACTAGAATAATATCCAAGAAATATACCTTCATCGAATCTAGCATCAAATTTCCCAAGATTCTCAAGTCTTTTGATGTAACATTTACTTCCAAAAACCTTAAAATATTTTACAAAAGGTGTTATTCCAAACCATAATTCATAAGGAGTCTTATTATTATTTTTTTCTAAGCTTCCCTCTCTTTAAAATGTATACTGTTGTGCTTATGGCTTCCCTCCAATATCCATCAGACAGTCTTGTTTCATTGAGAATGGTCCTTGCATCCTCCTGGACTTTTCTATTCCTCCTCTCTGCAACACCATTTAGGCTAAGGTGTTCTGGCAGCAGAAAATTGTCTCTTAATTCCATGAGTTTCACAGAAGATATCAAACTCTTTTGAGGTGAACTCACCACCATTGTCTAATCTAAGACATTTGATTTTTGCTTATGTTTCATTTTCAACAAGAGTTTTAAAAGCTTTGAACTTGCCAAATGCTTCTAATTTTTCTTTGAGAAAAAATACCCATGCCATTCTAGTAAAATCATCAATGAACAACAGAAAATAAGACTCTCCTTGCATACTTTTGGTCCTTGTAGGTCCAAAAAGATAAGTCTGAACCCGCTCTAAGGGTTTTGAGGTTGAGTCATTAGAGAAAATTTCAACTCAAAATGGGCCTTTTAACCACGGGGGCTTCACTTGTTGACCAATATCCTATCACGTTAGTTCATATTGTGGGTTTTAAAATTATAAAAAATTTAACCAATATATTGCAGGTATTGGGGGGGTGAGGGGTTTAAGGTGGGGGTGGGTAGGGTGGTTTATAAGGATTGAGGTATTAAAAGGAGTGCGGAGGAGGTTTTAAGTATTGGGAGGGGGTTTCAACAAAAAGAGTTTTGGTCAATATCTATGGAAATTAAGGGTATTTTTTAATATCCCACGATCGCACGTGCTATGTGAGAGTTTCACTAAGTGAAGTCCCCATGCTTTTAACTCTAATTCAAATTCCATGTCATCATGTGTTAGCCAATGAAATTGATTTAAATTTAAAATACCGTATAGGTCTTAAACGTTTTTTTAATATAAATTTCGGGGTAGATATCATAAAAAAAAACTACTTTTTGTTTGTATTTTTGACATATCTTCTCGTGTTTTTACTCAAATTTTGATCGAGAGAGCTCGTTGGATGCGGAATTAAATTCCGCATCCAACAAGTACCCACTCGACATACTTTTGACGAAGCCCACTACCCCGAAACGTGATGTCATCATCACATTTTTTAGGTATTTCTTATTTTTGGGGTAGCAGGGTTCGTCAAAAGTATGTCGAGTGGGTACTCGTTGGATGCAGAATTTAATTATGCATCCAATAAGCTCTCTCGATCGAAATTTGAGTAAAAAAACGGGAAGATATGTCGAAAATACAAACAAAAAAGTTTTTTTTTCTTCCTCCAAAATTAATAAATATTATTTTATTAATTTTTTTAGGAGGCACATTTTGAGTTGAAATTTCCTCTAATGGTTCTTTTGTTTTGAACCTTACTCTAGTTTGCTTCCCTAATTGACAATATCTACATATAGGATTTGAAGGCTTTGTGATATTTGGTAAGTTTCTCACTACCCCAAGATTGCTAACCTTCACTAGATTATCAAAGTTAATGTGCCCCAACCTTTTATGCCATAGCCAACTTTCATTCACTAAATTCATATGACATTTATCAGACTGTCTCATATTTAGTATGTATACATTTTCGAGAGTTCTAGAAGCAACACCAACTAATTTTCCTGAGTTCTTCCTTCTTATCTCATATTTCTGAGAATAAAAAATGCAAATGTGTCCCTGATCACAGGTTTGGCTGACACTTAATAGACTAGGTTTCATATTTTCTACAAGTAACACATTTTTGGCTTTAACTTTTCCTATATTCAAGGTTCCTTTCCCAACAATATTACCTAGAGCATTATCCCCAAATGTAACTTTACCCTATTGTTTTCTTAAATTTGAGAACTTGTCCTTATCTCTTGTCATATGTTTTGAACACCCACTGTCAACATACCAGAGATCTCCTTTATCTTGTGTTCTTAAGGAAATAAGACGTTCCTCTTTTGATGTTCTTTCTTTCCATAGTTTCTTTTGCTCTCTAATATCCTTTGGTCTTTCTGAGATTTCCATTAACTTGCAATTTCTTTCTTTATGTCCATAGTTATGACAATTGAAGCATTCTAAATCCCTTTCTTGTAGGGGTGTAAATGAGTTATAATTTCTTCTCTTAACTTCACTAACTGTCTGATTGTCCTTGAAGTTATAGCTTTTAACCTTCAATATTTTCCTCTCATGTTATCTACAATTCATAGCTTTGTGTCCAAAGTTAGAGCATGGAAAACAATAACCAAGGAAAATGTGAGGATACTTGTTTTGATAAAGCTTCTTTGGAATTGTCTTGAATCCCTTCTTGATGGGTGGAAATGATCTTCTGGAGTTCTGAGCGTTCCTTGTCTTTTCTTCCTCTTTCTTCTTGAATGTACTAAGAAGAGAAGATGCATAATATTATGGGCTAACTTGATTTTATTCTTGAGACTTTGGGCTATACACTGCAAGAAAAATACAATACAATGCTATGATTGTATTGACAAGACTGCCAATTTTTTCAAAGTACTCTGAAATAATTTCATTATCCTTCATTTTCAAACCTTCATTCTGAACTCTGAGGGATTGAAGTTTTGTCATTTTAACTTTGGAATCTCCTGCATATAACATTTCCAATTTGTCCCAGAGTTGTTTCACACTTGTACAAGATAGTACTTTTTCAATATCGTTTTTACTCACTCGAGCTTGTAACGTATTTAAGGCTTTTGCATGTTCCCAAGATTTCTTCCTGTCTTCTGCTTCTATGGGAGTAATTTTTGGAACATCATATCCTTCTTCAACTAATGCCCAAACTTCCAGACCAATGGACATCAGATAACTTTTCATTCTAATCTTCTAAAAAACAAACTCTTCACCATCAAATATGGGGACTCTTATTGACATCTTCACCTGCTAATCCATAGTGGTTTTAATAGGATCTTCCTTCTAGTGGTTAAACTGTGGTGAAGGAACTCGCTCTGATACCAATTGTTAAATCAAGTCATGTCACTGAGAGGGGGGGGTGAATTAGAGACTAAAATTTAAACAATCTTTTAGCAAGTGTAAAAACAAATTTGAACACAATAATTTATCATGGAACCCAATAAGGTAAACCACCAACACTTTCCTATTATCTACAAAACTTTGTTTTTACAATATACAATAGAAGAAGGTGTCTCTTCTTTTGGATCAGCACCAACTGATCAGGATGCACCCACACCCTCATTCACCAGCACCAACTGGTAGGAGGCAATGACCCCCTATTTAATCAGCTACAACTCACAAGGAGCACCTACTCCTTTTGCAGGCACCAACCTGCCCTAATACCACCCTTCCACCCTTAAATGTGATGAACCATGCACATAGATTAGAACATTGGTGACAAAATTACTTGGTCTTCGTCTCCTTGGATATGGACACAAAAGACACTTTATTTTCATTTTAAAATTGTGTTTAAATACTTGCCAACATATCTACACAGCTATGTTATTCCCTCTTGGATCGTGACTATTGGCTACAGACACATCCGTTCATCATCTAACCTTCAACCATCGCAATCTTTCACCGTGCCTTTGCACTAGACACACCTTTTCATCCTTCCCGCAGCCTAGAATCCATTTATGCGACTATGTTAGCGTTTTTTCTGATTCTTCCACACTTTTGATCCTATAGATGGTCTTTCTGCACTTACTGCCTCAACTGTTCCACACCGTCGATCTCCTTCAAGCTTTGCATGACCGTTGATCTGAGGTGGAAATCGGACATCGGATGTGCCTTTTTCAAATATCATTTACTGCTTCCACACTAATATTTTTGCACGCTCCTTTCCGCACTACGGAAGGTGAAAACCAGAAACTCAATTTTCTAGTTTTTTAGACTTTTTCCTTGCCGCCATTCCGCTCTTGCAACAGTACTTCCGTCATTATCTTTCCGCACTTCAGAGGTGGAACCTGGAAACTCAAATTTCCAGTTTTTCAGACTTTTTCTCTTTCCTCCTTTCTGCTCCTGCAACAGTCCTTCCACAATTGTCTTCCGACACTTGTCTTTTCCGCAGGGCGGAATGCGGAAGTCATAAACTCAATGTTTCCAAGAACGAGCATATGCTCTTCCCCTTTCCGAACTTTCCTTTCCACACTTCCTTTTCTGCACTGCGGAATGCGAAAATTAGAAACTCAACGTTTCCAAGAATGAGCATATGTTCTTCCGCTTTTCGGACTTTCCTTTCTTCACTGCGGAATATGGAAGTCGGAAACTCAACGTTTCCAAGAATGAGCATATGTTCTTCTGCTTTTCGGATTTTCCTTTTTGCCCTTCCTTTTCTGCACTGCAGAATGTGAAAGTCGGAAACTCAATGTTTCCAAAGACGAGCTTATGCTTCTTCTGCTTTCTGTTTCCCGCACCAACATTTCAGCACTTTCCTTTCCGCACTACGAAAGGCGGAAATCAAAAAACACAACTTTTCATGACTTCGACTTTTTTTTTTGCGGTTCCACACCCGCACTAACCTCTCCACACTGTGGAATGCAGAAGTCAGAAACTCAATTTTCATGACTTTGACTTTTTGCACTCCGTGGTTCTGCACCTGCACTTCCACTTCTGCACTACAGAATGCGGAAGTCGGAAACTCAATGTTTCCAAAACTTTGACCTTTTGATTTCCACGGTTCTATACCTACACTTCCGCTCCCACACTACGGAATGCAGAAGTCAGAAACTCAATTTTCCAAAACTTCGACCTTTTTATTTCCGCGGTTCCGCACTCGCACTTCCGCTCCCGCACTGTAGAATGCGGAAGCCGGAAACTCAATGTTTCTAACAGTCTTTTTCATGATTATCCGCTTTTCACCTTCTGCTTTCTATCTGAACCATTGATCTATTTTAGCATATCACTTCTTAGCCATTAGATCTCAGATCTTTGCTGAACTTCAACCTTTTCGCCTATCTTATGAGAAACTGATCCTCAACAGTCGGATCTTGTTGCAGACTGATTCTAAGCCACGTGATTTGAAATCTTTGCTGAAATACAACCTTTCCGCCTATCTTATGCAAAATTGATCCTCATCCGTCGGATCTTGTGCGAGATGATTCCTGACCGTTCATTTTAGAACTAATGCAGATCTTATCATAACTTTGCGAATCTACATAATTTCTTTGCAGAAATCCTCTGTGATTGTTTCTGTCATTTTTTCTATGCCATATCATCATCTGTGAAATGCCATATCATTGTCTATCATGCCATGCCATGCCTTGTCATCATATCTTCCATTATATCTTTTGTTTATCCTTTGTCTTTTCTGAACTATTTGACATCAATGACAATTATCATCCATATTGCCAACACAAATTCTATTTAGTTGTTAATTTTTGGCCCACGGATGTAATTTATACAATCCCTTTAATGATTCTAAAACAAAAATAAATTATCTTACATATATTTAACACTGGATTTATTGCTGGTTTGAATTGCTATATGTTTAGTTTCAATTTGAGAGTTTAATTGTGTAAGTTGCTCATAATTGTTATTGCCAACAGAGTTTTCTCCAACAATTAAAACTGGAACAACTCATTAACATGGCAAACAGAGACACACATTCCTCTACATGGATTCATGTGGAACAATTCTCAATTTTTAGTTTTCCTTTGTATCACCGATCGTAATAAATTATTGGAGTTAAAGAGAAGGTTGGAATTCGGAGAATTGATGTACATCATGATAGGTGTGGGTAGTGATATGACTTAATTTACCATCCCTTAATAGCTAGTATAGGTAAAACTAGACAAGGTGTAAGAAAAAGTGGCAAAGCCAAGCTACCAATAAGACCTTGACTACAATTTAATAAAAACATTTACATTATTATATTATTTTACATGTATCAGATCATATTTCAAATTTTGAGAAATCATAATTAAATATTTAAACTTGAGGTTTATGTTTAGTGATCATAACCAAATATTTAACGTTGATTTTTTTATTTGATCAATCAACCATGGTTTTCCCCTACACCTTCCCTTCATGTTATGGAAATAAAAGCGCAACATAATTTCTTGGTTACCTGCAACTGGACATAATGGTGCATGGAAATATAGAATTTAATCAGTGATCAATGTTGTGACCTAGCATCAATAATCTAGAATCTCACACTAAATTATATAATGCAATCAGGTGGTATACCCCAAGTATTAAAACAATATGGATGATAAGATATAAATTAGGACCTGCGTATTAAAATTTTAGATAGGTAAGCGAGGCCATCAAATTCAAGTTCTGTGCAGCGTTTAAAGCATTTGAACATGCCATTAATCCCCTCTGCACTTTGCATAATCTCAATTTTTATTTGTATCAATAGTTCAAAATAATGGATGAACAAGAATGAACAATCATGCATGAACAAGCATTAATAATGGATGACCCAGGATTCAGTGTCAAAGTGGGAAGGCATTCCCGAAACAGACGTCATCAATTCAATCCAATTAAAATTAACAAATTCACATTATTCAAGAAATTCATATAAATATTATTTTTAACTATACATAGACCACCCAAAACTATAACCTAGGAAAATTTTATAGACTCTATGAACAAATTAATAAGGGGTGAACTATTTATATTATAATTTATATAAATACCATTTATACAAAGTCCTATATAAATAAGATTTATATAAAGACCTATATACAATTTACATGAAATTATGTTTGTTTCTTAGTAGAGTTTACGTCCATTATAATTAGAGAGCAGAGGGCTTGAAAGCAAAGCAACTTATTGCTTTGTATAGACTGCTCTTATACTTCTCTTAGTTACTTTTCTTTTAGTGATTTTATTTTTTCTATCGTAAAGAACATTTAATACTTTGGTTGGTTAGATGATTGAATACATTATTTAATTGCATGTATGTTCTAAGTATTGCATTATTATGTTACTTTGGATTCTATTGGTAGAATAAAGTATCTAAAGTTGTTATGTATTTATATAGGAATTTTTTTTCTAAACTCTATGAACAAATTATGAGAGATGAATGATTTATTTAAAATTTAAATATTATTGTTTTTTTTAAATCGAATGTTATTTTTGAAATAGTTCTAAAAAATTGTCCACTCAAAAGACAAGTAAACATCACATTTAATTTTGAATATCAATAAAAATTTACTTTGTTATTTTCAATTCTAACTATATTTAATTGTTTTATTAAATTACATTTGAATCTATTTTATACCAACATTCTCTTTAGAATCACAACAAAAATTACAATTAAAAAAATGGAAGGTTGACTACTCAAAGGGATAAGTGAATGTTTTTATACATTCAATTTTAAATATCAATAAAGTTATTTTAGTTTTAGTAATTATATTTGAATCTATTTTTTACAATTGGTTTAGAATTATAACAAACATTACAATTACAAAAAAAAATTGCAAAGTTGGCGAGGGACAAGTGAACATTTACGCATTCAATTTTAAATATCAATGAAGTTATTTTCAATTCTAGTTATATTTTATTACTTTACTTAATTACATTTAAATCTATTTTATTCAAACATTATGTTTATAATAAGAACAAACATCACAATTATAAATAAATGGATGAATTCATGTGTGCCTATCATGCCTATGCCTATGATCATAGACGGTTTTTAATGTACTTAAGCTTCAGATATTCTATTTAATGGAATGCATTCAATTGCACATTTCGTTTTCTCTTAATCCAATGAACCAATTTAGGTCAAGTCTTGCACTTTAAAGCTGCAAATTTCTGGTTATTTAAAAAGGAACGCGAGAATACTATATCAGTAGCTTGGAAGCGAGAAACCATAAGATAATAATGTAAACCTCTGTATGAATTTTATAAATTCGATTAACAATTGACATTACATGAATGTTCTTTATTGCAATTCTGCTTCTCCTTATATGTACGCACCACTGTATCTGTATATGTATCCGTTGGTTGTCTTGTTATTGAAATTTACAGGATACATAAACCATACAATAATATGAATGCCAAGAATATGATTTAGAGAACCAGATGGATTTCTCACAAAGAAAAATCTTTATAAATCACAAATTACAATAAAAAAAATGTGCCAATCATATTATAGATTTTTTTGCCTTGTTTACTAAAAACTTGAAATACCAAATCAAATCATATTGTTCCTTTAAATAAGCGAAAGAAACAAACTGCTATTTCAACAGATAGTTGTGAATGTTGCTAAACAACAGATGGCTCAATGGATAATTGTGAATGTTTCTAAACTAACCTACGACTACATATTTGGGTACTATCCATAGATGTAGAAAGTACAAACAAACTGAGCACGACCTGTTGCATGCAAACTATATTAAGTCAGAGATGGATCATCAGAAACTAAAAGCAAAACGAGCAACATCAAAATGAAAATAAAAATACCATACCTTTTGCATTCAACAGGGACTGAAGATATTTTGCATTTATGAGGCAAATCCATGGCTAGTTTGGGGTCTATGCTTGGGACGATCGACAAATACAAGTGGTGGGAATAGAGGCATTTAAGATCGGCACTCTTTATGATATTACAACACTCTGAAGTGGGATTTTTTAGAGGATGAGTTACAACATACTTACATGACATCAACTTGTCTAAGCCCACGTTGCAAAATGAAATATCTTATTTCCCGTACAACACTGCTTAGCTACAAAAGAAGCAGTAGTAAGCACATCAGCCATCAGAAACAAAAGAGACAACTTCATCTTTCTTTCTTCTTGTTGGACAAACAACTGAGATATGTTATGCATGATAGAAAATCATAAGAATCCAGTGCGTTAAGTAGAAGCAGTGAAAGTTTGTGTCTGTGACAACAATGTTGTCATGGAATTTCCTTTCTGAAGTGTTGCCAAGAAATGTCGACAAGTCAAAACCTCCATCTGCCTTGTTAAATTATCATCGTATAGATGGATAGTGACTTCATATGAGTAGTGTGGTGGATTTTCCTTTACCTTCAATGAAACCTTTCCCTCAATCTTCGGGAGATCTATTTGTACAAGACAGTTCAGTTCCTGACTTGATTTCTGTGTATAGTTATCTCAGAAGATTCAGTAATTTGTTGTTTTTAATCCTTTCACTCTTGATGATTTTATGAGAGCTTTAAACTGTAAGTCTGCAAATACACCCCATAGAGAAAGAGGCTGGAAACCTTGCAGAGGAAGAGTTTGGAAACCTCGTAGAGGAAGAGTCTGGAAACCTTGCAGAGGAAGAGGAAGAGGTTGGAAACCTCAACATTAGAGGAAATTTGGGGTCTAAAATGGGCCTTATAAGAAAACGTGCCAACAAAAAATTTTGTGAGTTGGAATTCAAGAACCAATAGAATTTCAATAAAATGAGTCAACCATAATGGTTGAATTGACGTATTTGTCATAAAAGATAACTATATTTTTTTGTTCGTATTTTCGACATATCTCCCTGTGTTTTTACTCAAATTCCGAGCGGTAGAGCTCGTTGGATGCAGAATTCAATTCCACATCCAACAAGTACCCACACTGCATACTTTTGACAAACCCCGCTACCCCAAAAACAAGAAATACCTGAAAAATATGAAGTGTGGGGTATTTCAGGTATTTCTTGTTTTTGGAGTAGCGGGGTCTGTAAAAAATATGCAGTGTGGGTACGCGTTGGATGCAGAATTAAATTCTGCATCCAACGAACTCTACCACTCGAAATTTGAGTAAAAACACAGGGAGATATGTCAAAAATATGAACAAAAAAAGTAGTTTTTTTCATTCTTCCCCCAAAATTAATAACTATTATTTTATTATTTTAACTATTATTTTATTATTTTCCTTAGGAGGCCCATTTTAGACCTCAAATTTCCTCTAATGAGAGGAAGAGTCTGGAAGTCGGATAAAGAAAAAAAAACAGAAAAGAAAGGTTGTCAAAGCGAGCTTCACGAGCTTCGAAACCATTTATTTATGCAATGTTAAGGATTGCAATTACACACATATTATCCACGCATCAATCCAAATATTTGAGCCGAAATTAAATGGAGTATATGTTTATTGAAAATCAATACTTTTCATTGTAATAGTTGTCCCACATTTATACGATAGTCATTAGCAGAGAATTTTCCAAGAAACCAACCACATAACTCTGTTGTCAAAACGTTGCGCTAGAAACTAGATTGTGATTAATTTATAGCATTGTTGATATCAGCCTCGCCGTCAAGTCTTGGGCTCAGGAACCCAAGGCAACGTCATCTCCACCAGACCAATAACAATCTTAAAAAATAGAAATTTAAGAAACTAAGAAAATAAAATTAAAATTAAATAATACACAACCTTAGTCTAACTTTGACGATTTTTTAAAATTACTACAAATTACTCCAAATAATCACCTTGAACGATTCATATATATCCCCTTGTTGAGGACATAGCAATGATATCCTCCAATACACTTTGAATCGGGAGTGAACGCCATCCTAAGACCTAACCAAATCTCATGATGTCAATGATCCATCAGTTATGTGGTTTTTTCAAGTTCGAGGTATAATTGTGTCCAAAGTCAATGATAAATTTCAACACATGAATCCCCTTTGTATTATTCCAACATGAGGTAGAGCTATATCATATTGCATGAAGCTTCAAAGTCAACACCTTGAATAAACAAGGCAATCCATTCATAATTTTTGGGAACACCCTACTTTGCAAACAAGATTGTGAAATTCGTAGGTACAAGGCCTCATTTAGAAGGTGTGAGATGGAACCATCTATTTACAAAAATATGTTTATAAGCTTCAAGGTCTTGTGAATGATGCTTTGGAGAAAAAGTTGTTAGGTAGTAGTTTAATGGATGGTTTTTAACAGCAAACTTATCCTTATCTAATCAACAAGGTTTTTGTTATCTTATCGACATCAAACTTGACCTAGTCCAATGAAGAGAATTGTACTAGTTGAAGAGTACTTTTACCATGGAAAGTCCATTTTATTTGCTTAAAAAATCGATGCAATATATGTTTGTTCATGTCCTCATTTCATCTCCAAAACCATAAGAGACACTCCTTTTGAGGTTTGTTTCAATAAGATTTTATAGCAGACTAGTATTGTTCTACAAAATAATGGTGAGGTAATATGAAAACTAAGGCCCGATTGAATTCTAGAATGGTTTAAAAGCAATTACTAATAACACTAAGAAGAGTGCACCAATTGAGGAGATTATTTTAGATTTTTCTTGTATGAATCCAATTCATTGTTATCTATAGCAGTCATCCTATTCCCATCTTCAAAAACAATAGTTAGAAGGTAAATTTATGGTGGAATCATTCCAGATAATAGTTAATGACCAACATTCAAGTGCATTGCAGCTATTATTTGACAACTAGATAGGGCATCATTAAATCAATAGTTTCATACTCTATTTCCTAGGTAGATCATCAGGTTTCTAGGAATTCCTTAAACCAAGAGAGAAACAAGTAGCATCTAAACCCTTGGAGATGGTCAAATGTTTATTGTTAAGAGGAGAAGTTCCCCACATTTTCAGGATCTCATGTTGTTTTATTGAAAAATGTGTAAAGCACCCATCAAGCAAGGCTAGTTACTACCCTATTTTGAGGAGTGTCCAGGTGAAGGTATCAAGGTAGTAGTGGGATACATATATTGAAATCATAAAAGCATGACAACTTTTTGTACATTCCTCTAGGTAACACCTCCACATGAGATAATTCCTTATGTGTAGTTTTGACTTGTTCATGAGGTAAAGACCATTATTTAAGGAATCAACCCACTTAGAATAAAGACAAATGACATGTAAATCCCTTGGCATGGTCACCATACACACTTTGATATATTTATTTCTTCAGGAAGTAGCGTATGGCAACTATCACATCTCTCAAGTTTAGTTGAAGATCCCAAGATGAAGAACACGCTCTTGGAAGAGACCTTTTTTTATTGCTTATGTATTTGTAATATTTCTTCTTGGAGGAAATAGTGGATCTAGAAACCACTAAATCATATTTTATTATAAAAGAGATTGAATTGAACTGTATATAAAGAGTAGATCTATCTTTGTTTTGGCATGGTTGGATTTGGAAGATCCCCTCTAAGCCCATTTGAATATCTATAAGGAGGAAAATGACAAGGGGCAAGCATATGTGATGTTTTCATCTTTCTCTCTCTTTTTTTTTTCTCCCGAATGGTTAGGGTTTATGTGAGCATTTCCACTTCTTTTGTTTCTAAAATAATCTCTTTTAAAGGTTATATTTTCATATGAGAAGAGATTAGGCTAGAGGATGTAAATCCTCCCTAGTCCTTGTTGGAACCTTGAATATTGAGGAAATTTATGCTATAATTTCAAATTGGGAGTGGCAAATGTTATGGCTCGTTTGATGTTATGGGATTGTATTTAAAGATGCCATATTTTTTGGGTTTTTTCTCCTTCATCCCATTTACTTATTGTCACGTCCCCTCCTGCTCGAGAGGACATGACCTAACAACACTGCTATCATTTAATCGGGCAATCTAAGCCCCCATGAATATAAACAATAAAAATTGCATTGAACATAAAACATTTCCAGATGCATGATGCAATGTACAACGTAATAAAATACATTTCATTCAACACGTTCATATAATCCATTAAAACAAGTAACATTCATCATGTTCATTCATTCCACATGTTCATGAATAATTTACAAAGCACATACATTGCAGAGGTTAAACACAATGAAATACTTATCTTGAGAAGAAGCTTCCCCACAACTAGCTATGTCACTGCAACGTTCCACCCACCCATAGGCCAGTGTGCTCCTTAATCTCTCAGCATCATTGCCACCCCTGAGCTAGGCAAGGTTCTCACAAGGAACTAGGGGACACAGACTCACACACAACAAGACTATACACCCACAGTCAACCAATAATCACATCCAAACACAGTCAGCCCACTAACATATGGGTTCCTTGGACTTACTCAGCCAAGACAACCCAAGAATGCACTTCTCAGTAAAATACAAGTTTTGGGTATGGACAAAAACATCTTGGGAACCCAAAATCGAAAACGACAAATGGGGAAAAACGACCCATGTGACTAAATCATTGCAGAAAACGTTTGATGGCCTTCCAAAGGAAAAAATGACCTCTATTCACACCCAAATCGTGGGTCTCCTTTTCCCATTCACTGCACAATACCAAAAACAAAATCCTAGGTGTGGGAAAATGAGGAAAAGATAGAAAAACGTGGAGTTAAATGCACAACAAGCTCTAGCTGTGTGAGGAAGACAAAAACGTTTCTGAACAACCCCATATCATAAATACTTGGTACACGTTCATTCAACAACCCCAAAAATGACTTCCTAGCTGCACATATACTTAGCAAACCCAAAACGAATTTCCATCCATGGGAAAAATGGAGAAAACAACCAAAATCCTGAAGGGAAACATACAGGAACTCCAAAAAAAATGAGAGAGAAAAAATGAAGGATGAACAATGGCTTGGGCATACATTTCCAAGCATTTACTTTCCCAAGCAGTCAAAAACACGTTTTCCAAAAATGGGTGGCTTCCCAAATTCGAATTTGACCTCCATACCTTTCCCATCCCAAGGAAATAACTTCTTCAACCACTTTTTGGATGACTGGGCACAAAAGACAAAATGGGTAGTTGATATTTTTATGGGTTTTCCCTTTGACATTTGGATTCCCCCCATTGGCTCAAGGATTTGAATATTCCCCCTTCCCTATTCCTTGTGAAATCATGGCCCCATCTCTTTAACGTTGCATTGACATAGCTGGTTGTGGTTACTTTAATTAAATTGCTTATGTACATGATGTCCAAATTATAATGTGCCTGTCTAGCACAAAATACCATCGGCATCGATTTTAATTGTCGAAAAAGTAAAATGATAAATCCATGGCGGGGCCTTTGCCTTGAGCTCCGCACCTTGATTTAATATGTTATTTACATCATATATAATTAATGTAATTGGGGTTGAAACCGGGGTGTTACACTTATGGCTTCATGTTATTTTGTCCTTCCATGTTATATGGTTGTACATTATTCCTTGGCATGGCATCGGTTTCATGGTTGTGGCAATGCATCTTGTATAAGGGAATCATCACTTACTCTAGAATAACTTCAAAATATGTTTTAGACTAGTCATGGCACATCAATGTATGGATTGAATACATCTTCTCCATAGTATGCAAACCCTCTTGTTTGTAGATCGTCAAATCCATTACTCGTTGAATTGGCACTGGTCTTGTTCCACCATTCCATCTTTTTCTAAAATTGATCTTACACTTTACTTTGGGATTCCATCCTTATTCCAACGGAGATTCAACCTAAAGTGAGAGGAAGGGTTGTTGTTGTGACTTGAGTTCCCTTAGGGTCGTGCCTGTAGTTCAAAGCGTTATCATGTTAGTGAAGCTTTGGGAGGTAATATCATGTTTGTGTTCATCTAAAATATAAATATAAGGTTCTTGAGCATAGTCTAGAAGAATCTTTGGAAGAAGCTAGATACTATGAGTAGGTATACTTCATTCCATTGTTAAATTGATGGCCAAATTGAAGTGTTGAATAGAACATTCATAATTTGTTGAGAGGATCTCGAGAATTGTTGTGGAGCCTCTGAAAAAATTACCAATGGGTTTTTCATAATGTATATTATATATATTTCTGGTGTAATTTTTTTTATCACAAGCTTTATAAAATATACTTTCTATCCAAGTATAATAGAAATTATATTTAAAAGAGAAAGAACTAACACATTGATAGTTACTAAGAATGCAATGTACATTTAATTAAAAGTAAAGAAATTAAAACAACTTTGGATTTAATGTTTACCGAAAACATTTGATGTTGTTCCATTGAGATGGAATAAGGTTGTTACCAAAAACATGTGATGGTGTTTCATGTAGATGTAGATGGATTAAGATCGTAGACAAATGAATAGGTGATATTTAGTGTATTTTATTCTAGCAATGCATTTTTCACAATATTATTTTTTTATAAATATAAAAATATAAATTATTGTTTTAAAAAATTATTATTCAAAATAAAATAATTTATCTTAATTATTATTATTATTATTATTAAGAATATAAGAAATTAATTTATTTAACAAACACATTTTGTAACAAATTTTACAAAAATTCAAATAAAAAAAACAAGCACATTTTTCAATCAAAAGACAAGGCAACATTTTCAAAGAGTGAAATCCTCAGTCGGGCAATGAAATTGGCCATTCCCATGCTAAACCATAACTAAATAAATTACTTGGGGCTGACCTTTCCCTTGCTAAACCATAACTAAATCACCCCTACCAATCCATTCAAATCTCATACATCTATCACTTCCATGATAATATTGACATTTAATAAGCACTAAGCACCTTGCATCACTGCGTTGGTGTAGAAATGGCTTAACAAACATCTTCAATGAAAAAATTGCAATCCAAAGAGGTATATATTTTTAAAGGTTAGGTATATACAATCAAAGGTAGAAAAAATTGTACCTCTTGGTGTGCAGATCATCTATATCTATTTGTTTGATGAGAAAAATTTGTTTTCTTCATGATGCAGAAAATCAGAAGAACCATTTAAAAACGCTAATGTAAAATCCTAGCTCCAACATCTCAAAGAAAAATATTTGATATAAACATTTATTAAAAAATGAAATCAGGTTGAAGCGATAGTAATTGTACTTTACTCAATTTTTCTTTTCAAGCTTAAGATTTACAAGAATCGTAATCCCAATGGAGGCTCCTTTGTGAGCCTGCTCCATAACCTTATATTGATCCATTTTGGATTCTACAAGAATTCAATTCCAAATTTATACACAATGTTCAAGATAGATATCTACTTACGAATTCAAATATTCATTTCTTGCACCACTAATTATGTAGCCAATGATGCAATGGCATTTCTTCAATTCTAGACGAAATTCACATTTGGTGATTGATTACATAGCGACTACAAGAAAAGTGACTAAAATGATTCTTCTTGAATTGGAAAATGCAACTCCCAGGATACTCCGTCAACCAAAACTCCAAGATAGTTAATAGTATGTGAAGATAAGTAGATGATATTGTGGGTAAAAAACGCTAGCTAAAAAACTATCTACAATCTTGTCAAAAGAGGTCAAAACCAAATTTTCTGAAATTTGAATCACAACTCGAAATCAATGTTAAAGTCCTAAAAACACAATGATTTTGATACATAACTTGAATGCATATTTGAATAATTAAGCATAAATATATGGTGGACATATGTTACACATAATGGGAAAGCCAGATAATGCAATGACCATAGTAATGAAGTCATTATATGTATAGAAATTGTTTTTTGCACAGGTATGAAAAGCCTTAGAGGAAATTCCATTAAAGAATTGTATTCTGTATCAATATACCCACATCTCCACGAAAGATGAAAAAGGATAGAGAAAGTCGTAAAATAACAACTCTCATTGTCATAACACCGAGATGTAATTACATTGGCTCTAGAATATCTCACCCTTAACACATATTAAAGATGTTGGAAATCCTCAATGTGACTGAAAAAATGTTTCAATTGCTTCCATCAGATAAGACTAACTGAAGGAGACTCAAGAGAAAAGGGAATAACGCGTGGAAAAAAATGGGTTCAAAACATGTTAAAAAAATAGATCCATCAGTAGAGAAGAATTTCAGACTATAGTCAAAATTACATAGAAACTTTATGTTCAAATTGTGTATACTAATATACAGTCAATAATGATAACACACAACAAAGTTGACCTTGATTTTGGTTGCATAGGAAAATGGGTGTGATGGGGAGGACACAAGTATTGATTGCTTAGGTGCACTCGAAAGGGAAGTGTGATGAGTTGTTGGCAGCGTGGGTGTCATCTAGTTAATAATTATGTCATTATATATAGCGTGGGTGTCATCTAGTTAATAATTAAGTCATTATATATAGCGTGGGTGTCATCTAGTTAATAATTATGTCATTATATATTCTATTATAATGTAGGTAGGGAATTTATATTATTTAATATCATTCAATTATAATATAGGTAGTGTGATGTTATAGGCATATACCCAAAGATATAGAAAATTCTAGAAGTTCCTTCTTATTCCAATCCAAAGATAAGTAACCCAATTGTATTTCATAGTAAAAATATTTTCCCCTTTAAATATAAAAGTTTATTTATTAAAGATTGAGATATGAAAACTGTTAGTATTATTATTATTTTAATTATTAATAATTGAGAGGCATGAGTATTTTTTTTACTTAGATTATTAATAATTGAGAGGTTAGTCTTATTATTATTTTTTTTAAAGCAAAATGAAACAAGGATTTTAGTATTTTGATTGTATTATAAACTTGGCAATGTGAATGTTTAGAACAATTTTGAGCATTTAAAAAATTATTTTACATCAAAAAGAGAGCTATAATGAAAATTAGAATATTTTTTCTTAATATTTTGTCCATATAATTAAAAAAAAGTAAATATGTAAAAAGTAATATGGTTGATATATTAAATTGAAGGTAAATGTTTAAGGGGCATTTATACTAAGGAGAATTGTGCTTTGGAGTGTCATTATTGAGCTTCTCTTTTAAATTTCATTCCTTTGACTTTATGAGTAAACACTTTTAGTAATAATGTTATGGTTTTAATTTGATGTAAACTCTTAAAAAAATTTAATTTTTGTTTCTATTGTTTTTTTTCATGTACTGATTTTTTATGTGTGGTTGTAGATATATTTAGCAATCTGTGTTTTCATTTATTGTAAGAAGATTATAGACGGCCAACTTGTATCCTATATGTTTATTGAGAATGTCTTACTACAAAAAATGTAGGCCCTTTTTTCATTTTGAAGGCATTTTAAGGAGCAACAATGGGAATGAATTAATGTCACTTAAAGGGGCATATTTGTCACTTCATTAGTAGCACCTATAGATTGGATTTTAGCTATTTAGGCCTTAAGAACAAAGCTCATCTCTATGTTGGTGAAAGGAATAAGAAGTTCCAACATGTTTGAATGTTTTTAATCAACACAAAAATTGGAATATATTGTAGCAAATTCTACTCAAGGAAATATTAAATTAACACTTCCCATGGTTTATTTTTGTTCACAAATCAACAACACATAATGCACCTTAGGTTGGAAGATATCATATGGAACTAGTTCCTTATCTTGGATATAATTGTGTCCAAATTCTATGATAAATTTCAATACGTGAATCCCCTTCGTATTATGCCAACATGAGGGAAGTTTAGCTTTATCGGTAGCATATTGAATGAAGCCTCAAAGTGAACACCTTGAATAAAGAAGACAATCTACTGACACTTTTTGGGAACACGCTACTTTGCAAACAAGATTGTGAAATTTTCACATGCAAGGTCTCATTTAGAAGGAAGGTTTGCAATGGAATAATATATTTACAAAAACATGTTTATAAGCTTCAAGTTCTTATGAATGATGCTTCGGGAAAAAAGGTGCTTATGTAGAAATTTAAGAGATGGTTTTTAGCATCAAAATCATCCTTATCTAGTCAACCAGTATTTTGTTATCTTATCCACATCAAACTTGACCTTGTTCAACGAAGAGAAGTGTACTAGTTGAAACAGTACCTTTACAATGGAAAGTCAACTTTATTTGCTTAAAAATGTGATGCAATATATGTTTGTTTATGTCCTTGTTTCATCTCCAAAACAACAAGGGACACTCCTTTTGAGGTTTGTTTTAATAATATTTGATAGTAAACTGATATTGTTCAACAAAAAATTTGGTGAGATAATATGACAACCAAGAGTAGTGAACTATGGAATGGTTTAAAAGCTTACTAACAACAGTAAGAAGAGTGCACCAGTTGAGGATGTTATTTTAGAATTTCCTTGGTTGACTCCAAATCACTACTATCTATAGTAGTCATCCTATTCCCATTTCAAAGGAAATAGTAACAAGGCAAGCTAGTTTTGGTGGAATCGTTCTAGATAAGGGAACAACTATGAGAGTAAATGACCAACAATGAGGGTGCATTGTAGCTATTCTTCGACAACTAGATAGGGAATCATTAAATCAATAGTTTCATACTTTATTCCCTAGGTGGGCCATCGGGATTTTAGGAATTTCTTAAATCAAGTGAGAAACAAGTAGATTCTAAATCCTTGGAGATGGTCAATTTTTTATTGTTAAGAGGAGAAATGCCCCACATTTTTGTTATGATTATTAATTCTCCCTTGTACAATTTGGTCATATGTCTAAATCAGTAGTCATGTCTAAATCGGGAGTCCATCCAGTCTATTTTTAGTCACTAGCACCATTGGGTCCACTTGGCCTAATTGGGTCACATGTTCTAGTTATTAAAGTGTGGGAAACACTAATTGAGGCCTACTACCACTAATTGCACTTGCATGCATCAGTTTAGGAGCCTCCTGGACCAATCCCTAAAATTTAGGAGCCACTGGGAGTACCGATACCAACCAAGGTCAGTTGAGTTGAATTGGTGACTAGTCAAGATGAGTTAGGAATCAATTACATTCAGTTCTAGTCCTCTACATTCAGTTAGTGCTAGGTTTGCATGGATGCATGCAGGAGAGGCACATTTCTCACCTACCACAGTCAGTTAGCCTCAGTTAACACTGAATTAGACACTTGATTTGTGTTTTAGAACTCCATTGAACTCCAATAATGGTTTAGACAAGGTCAGTTAACTATTGAGTCCTCCTATAATGATTTAGACAAGGTCTTAGTTACCTACAGTCAAGTAGAGTCTAATCAATTAGAATTTCCTCATGTGGATTCGAATTGCATGTGGATATTTAATCCATTGTACTTCATTGTAATTATTATCTAATTATTCTTTGATTAATGAAAAGCGTTCACAGCTGCAAGCCATTTTTGCATTGTTTCATTCTTCAATAACTGAGTAAATTGTGTGATCTATCTTGTGAGTTGTGTGTTTGTCCACAGATCTATGTGTTCGATTTAATATGGTATCAGAGCCTCGAGGGACAAGGCACTTCTCCTCCTTAGATCTCCTACTGGATCATTTTTTGAGCAAAATTGCTCATTCCAGCTCTGCACCAGAAGCAGAAGGTTTACCACTTAATATCCCAAGTTAAGGAATTGTTTATCAAGCCTGATCAACTATGCTGGGTGTGATGAAAACCTGAAATGTGCAGGCTATCAACCTTATGGTGCCCCTTTTGTGTTTTTGTAGGTACAACTTCGAAATGAATTCATTAGTTCCTCTTCTCACCTGATCCTTAAACTATTTTGAATGGAAGGTGAAGATGTTTGTATTTCTGAATAGATAAGATCTCTATTGGGTGTCTGATGGATTTGGTAGAGAGTCTTTTGAGAGTGAGAATTATTGGCCAAATGCATGTGATGAAACTTTTCGAGTAATGAAACTGGCTCTTTCTCCTAGCTTGTGCTATCTCAGTAGATCTATTAAAGATCCACAGGAACTCTAGACAAGATTGGAGAGAACCTTTGGAATGATTGATGAGGATCATAATAGCACTTTGGAGAGCATATATAGAACCATAAGCATTATAAAAAACTTGGCCACCACTCTTTCTGATGAAGTTGTTCAAGATAAAGAAGAAGCAAAAGCTTCTACACAGTCAATTCAAATTGAAGACAATCTCCTTGCAGTGACTCCTTCTCCTGATGCTCCGAAAGTTTATGAGATCTCTGATATGTCATATCCTCATATGGCTGAAACAGAAGAAGACATTTGAATCTCTGATATTGAAGAAAAATACTATTGCACTTCGATGCAAACATTCACCGGTGATTTTCCTTTGAATTATGTGCGAAATTTTCCAGTAATTGCTTCCAAAAGTGAAGAGGAATTTGATTTTTCTCTCTCTAATGTTGTTGCTGGTGTGCAAATATGTAATACCTTGGATATTTTGGAAGAAATATCATATTACTAGAGTGATCCATTCGCTCCCCTTGATCTAGATCTTCCAGCAAATTCCTGCAGGATTGCATGCACTAAAATTCAAAATTTTGAAGAAGAAGAAAGTTGTGCATCCATCGTCTTCGTTAACCATTTATTTGGATCTGATATGATATTTCTTGGTTCAATATTTCAGTTTCATAAGATTTTAGTACTGCTTGTAGTTGTTCTCATTAATTTTGTGAAGAAACAAGTACCGCAAGTCTCCTACAAAACTGTTGCTGGGGATTTGATTTCATTTCACAATTTTGGATCTGTTGTGAACCTATTTATATCTGATTTAATTTCTGATTTGATGCATTTTGGTTCAAATTTTAAAATCCAAGAGCTTTCATTCATGCTTGTACCTGCTTTCACCAATTCTGGTGTGAAAAATCAAGTACCACAATTTCTCTTCAAAATTGCTACTAGGGATTTGGTGTTAGTTTCCTCTTATGAGGTTGCTGATATTTTATTTTGTGAATCATTATATATTTTTGAAGCTATATAAGACTATGGAGCTCAAGAATTCGCTCTCCACAGTCCCAATGCTTCTCTACCATTGATCACATGCTCATCTCCTCACATAACTAGTAAAGAGGAAGACATTATGCATCCGCCTAAACACTTACTCCTAACACTTGGGGCTGATTTTACCACTCATGGTTTGATGCTCATGGCTACAACATATCAGTTTCTTGAGTGTTCCTCACATGTTCTGAATCCTCAAGAACCTTCTCTCACTTATCAGTTGATTTCAGTTGCTCTAGATGGGTTCAGTTTTCATCCGACAGCTATCTATATTTCTGATTTAGTTGAGCATATCATTCTTCTTCCAAAGAGGAAGATTCCTCCATACATAATAATGGATAGGTTCACATGCCAGGCCCCAGGATACATGTGCACAGAAGAACTAGATTGATCCTGATTCTACCTGCTTAATTAGAGGGGGGGATTTTTTCCCATCTAGTTTTTCCTCCAGCTCCTTGTATTGAGCAGTAACTTTACTTTACTTGATGTAATGGGTGACCTATGGTATTAGTTACCAGGGCCCACAGATTGTCCAAGTTAGCATTCAGGGGGGGTGTTAGGATTATTAATCCTCCCTTGTACAATTTAGTCATATGTCTAAATCAGTAGTGATGTCTAAATCGGGAGTCCATCCAGTCTATTTTTAGTCACTAGCACCATTGGGTCCACTTGGCCTAATTGAGGCACATGTTCTAGTTACTAAAGTGTGGGGAACACTAATTACATGCATCAATTTAGGAGCCTCCTAGACCAATCCCTAAAATTTAGGAGCCAATGGGAGTGTCGATACCAACCAAGGTTAGTTGAGTTGAGTTGGTGACTAGTCAAGCTGAGTTAGGAGTCAGTTACATTCAGTTCTAGTCCTCTACATTCAGTTAGCGCTAGGTTTGCATGGCTACATGTAGGAGAGGCGCATTTCTCACCTACCATAGTCAGTTAGCCTCAGTTAACACTGAATTGGACACTTGAGTTGTGTTTTAGAACTTCGTTGAACTCCAATAGTGGTTTAGACAAGGTCAGTTAAGTATTGAGTCCTCCTATAATGATTTAGACAAGGTCTTAGTTACCTACAGTTAAGTAGAGTCTAATCAATTCAAATTTCCTCATGTGGATTCGAATTGCATGTGGCTATTTAAGCCATTATACTTCATTGTAATTATTATCTAATTACTCTTTGATTAATGAAAATAATTCATAGCTGCAAGCCATTTTTGCACTGTTTCATTCTTCAATAACTGAGTAAATTGTGTGATCTATCTTGTGAGTTGTGTGTTTGTCCACATATCTATGTGCTCAATTGAATAATTTTTGGGATCTTGTGCTTTTTCATTGAAAATTTTGTAACTTGCACCCATCAAGCAAGGCAATTTACTACCCCGTTTTGAGGAGTGCTCCAGGTGAGGGGTCAAGGTAGCAGTGGGATACATATATTGAAATCATAAAAGCATGCCAACTTTTTGTACATTCCTATAGGGACGACCTCCTTTGTAGATAATTCCTTAGATGGAGTTTTGATTTGTTCATGAGGTAAAGACCATAATTTAAGGAAGCACCCTGCTTAGAATAAAGACAAATGGAATGCAAATCCCCTTGAAATGATCAACATACAAATTTTGAGGGAGTGATTTCTTGAGGAAGTAGCCTATGGAAACCAGCATAACTCTCAAGTTTAGTTAAAGATCCCAAGATGAAGAACACCCTCTTGGAGGAGACCTTTTTTAATTACTTATGTATTTTTAATACTTCTTCTTGGAGGAATTAATGTATCTAGAAACCATTAATTTATATTTTATCATAAAAGAGATTGAATTGAACTCTATATAAAGAGTATCTCTATCTTTTGTTTTAGCATGGTTGGATTTTGCGCGATCCACTCTAAGCCAATTTGAAAATCTATCAGGAGGAAAATGACATGGGGCAAGCATATCTGATATTTTCATCTTTCTCATCTCTTTCTCCTGGATGTTAGGATTTATGCGAGCATTTCCATTTCTTTTGTTTCTATAATAATACCTTTTAGATGTTATTTTTTCATATAAGAAGAGATTAGGTTAGAGGATGTAAATCCTCCCTGGTCCTTGTTGGAACCTTGAATCTTGGTGAAATTTCTATTGTAATATTAGATTGGGAGTGGCAAATGTTATGGCTCATTTGATGTTATGGGATTGTATTTGAAGATGCCATATTTGTTAGGTTTGTTCTACTTCATCCCCTTTACTTATGGCTTCATGTTGTTGTTGTTCTTCCACATTATATGGTTGAACATTATTTTTTGGCATCAATTTCATGGTTGTGGCGGTGCATCTTGTATAAGGTCTTCATCACTTACTCTATAATAACTTCAAAATATGTTTTGGACTATTCATGGAACATCAATGTATGGCTTGAATACATATTATCCAAAGTATATAAGTTGTATTGTTTGTCGATCCTTGAATCCATTACTCATTGGATTGGCACCGGTCTTGTTCCTCTATCTCATTTTTTCCAAAGTTTATCTTACACTTTACTATAGGATTCCATCCTTCTTCTGAAGGATAGTCAACCTAAAGTTAGAGGAAGGGTTGTTGTTGTTGTGACTTGAGTTCCCCTAGGGTTGTACTTGTGGTTCAAAATTTTATCACCCTAGTTAAGGTTTGGGAGGTAACATCATGTTTGTGATAATCTAAAATACGAATGCAAGGTTCTTGAGCATAGTCAAGAAGAATCTTTGGAATAAGCTAGATACTATGAGTAGGTATGCTTCATTCCATTATCAAATTGATGGTCAAATTGAAGTGTGGAATAGAACATTGTTACATCTATTGAGAGGATGCGAATCTCGAGGATTCTTGTGGAGAACAAAATAATTACCAATGGGTTTTTCATAATATATATTTTATATATTTTTTGTTTAAAAAGTTATGAGGATGGGTTTATAAAATATAGTTTCTACCAATATAGACAAGTATAATAAAAATTATATTTCAAAGAGAAGGAATTAACACAATTTACTCATTTGATAGTTACTAAGAATGCAATATACATTTAATTAAAAGGAAAAAAACAACTTTGGATATAATGTTTACAAAAAACATTTGATGTTGTTCCATGGGGATGGAATAAGGTTGTTACCGAGAACATGTGATGGTGTTTCATGTATATGGATTAATATTGTTAGACAAATGAATATGTGTGATTAAATGTATCTTATTTTAGCAAGGTATTTTTCACAATAATTTATTTTTATATATATAAAATAATAAATTATTGTTTTAAAACATTATTAATTAATTTTTTTTTTATCTTAACAATTATTATTATTAAAAAAGTTTAAAATGATCTTATTTAACAAACATATTTTAAAACAAATTTTATAAAAAATCAAATAATAAAAAAGAACATTTGTTCAATCAAAATACAAGGAAACCTTTTCTAAGAGTGAAATCTTTAGTCGAGCTATGAACTTGGCCTTTCTCATGCTAAACCATAACTAAATAAATTGTTCGGGCCTAGCGTTTGCCATGCTAAACCATAACTAAATCACCCCTACCAATCCATTCAAATCACATGCATCTACCACTTGACGTTTAATAAGCACCAGGCACCCTGCAACACTGCATTGGTGTCAAAATGACTTAACAAAAATATTCAATGAGTAAATTGCAATCCATAAGAGGTATATACCGTTCAAGGAAATTTGCACAAGTATATACAATCAAAGGTAGATAAGTTGGTACATCTTAGTGTGCAGATCATCTATATCTATCTATTTGATGGTCAAAACGATTTTTCTTTAGGACACAAAGAATCATGAGAACCATTTTAAAATGACAATGTAAAATCCTAGCAAATAGCTCCTTAAAGAAAAATATTTGATAAACATTTATTAAAAATTGAAATCGTGTTGAAATGATGGTCATCGTACTTCTACTCATTTTTTTCTTTTCAAGCTTAAGATTTACAAGAATCATAATCCCAAAGGAAGCTCCTTTGACAAGTATGTTGCATAAACTTATATTGATCCATTTTGGAATCCATGAGGAGTCAATTCCAAAGTTCTACACAATGTTTCGGATATATATCTACTTTGAAATTCAAATCTTTAGTTCCCACGGCATCGATTATGTAGCCAATAATGCAATGACATTTCTGCAATTCCATACGAAATTCACATTTGGTGATTGATTACATAGTAGCTACAAGAAAAGTGACTAACTTGGATCTTCTTGAATTGGAAAATGCAATGCCCGCTCTACTATGTCAGCCAAAAATCCAAGACAGTTAATAACGTGATGACAAGCATATGATATTGCAGTAAAAAACGCTGGCTCAAAAACTAGCTAAAGTCTTTTTAAAAGAAGTCAAAACAAGATTTCCTGAAATTTGAATCACAACCCCAAATCAATGTTAAAGTAAAAACATGAATATTTTGATACATAACTTGAATGCATATTCGAATCACTAAGCATAAATAAATGGTGGACACATAATGCATGCAATGGGAAAGCCAGATAATGCAGTTACCATAGTAATGAAACAACTATATGTATATAAATTATGTTTTTCACACATATTAGAAGCCTTAGAGGAAAGTCCATTGAGGAAATATTTTGTAGCAATATCCCCACGTCTTCATGGAAGATGAAAAAGTCTAGAGTAAGCCGTAAAAGAACAATGCTCATTGTCATAACATTGATATGTAATTGCATTGACTATAGAATATTTCACCCTCAACACATGTCATAGATGTTGCAAATCCTCAATGTGACAAACAAAATATTTCAATTGCTTCCATCCGATAAGGTTGACGGAAGGAGACTCAAGACATGGAAAGCAATGGGTTCACCATGTGTTAGCAAAATTAAAAAAAACCAAAATAGATCAATAGAGAATAATTTCAGACTAAAATCAAAATTACTTAGAAACTTTATGTTCAAATTTCCTACTGATTGCTTAGGTGCACTCGAAAGAGAAGTGTTATGAGTTATCAGCAACCTGGGTGTCATTTGGTTAATACTTTTGTCATTTAATATTCTATTATAATGTAGGTACATAATTTATGTCAATTAATATCATTTTATTATAATATAGATAATGTGATGTTATAGGCATCTAACTCAAGAAATATAAAATTTTTGAAGTTCCTTATTATTCAAATCCAAATATAATTTACCCAATTGTATTTAGTAATAAAAATACTTTTACCTTTAAAAGTAAAGTTTAATTATTAACAATTGAGATATGAAAGGTCTTAGTGTTATTATTATTTTAATTATTAATAATTGAGAGGTGTGGGTATTTTTTTAAAAACCTAGGTTATTAATCATTGAAATGTTAATCTTATTATTAACATTTGCTAAGCGAAATGAAACAAGGATTTTAGTAGTTTGATTGTATTATAAACTTGGCAATGTGCATGTTTAGAACTATTTGGAGCATTTAAAAAAGTATGTTACATTAACAAACATTCTATAATGGAAAATAGAATATTTTTCTTAATATTTTATTTTATATTATAAAAATAAGAAATATGCAAAAGTAATATGATTATATATTAAATTGAAGATAAATGTTTAACGTGTATTTATACCGAGGATAATTGTGCTCAAGAGTGTCACTAACCAAGGATTGTTGAGCTTATGTTTGCTTCACTCTAGGTTTCATAAATTTCAACTAGACGTTCCTTCCTTTGACTTTACGAGTAAACAATTTTAGTAATTATGTTTGTTATGGTTTTAGTTTGATGTACTCTATTAAAGATTTAAATTTTGATTTTACTATTTTTTTTCATGTACTAATTATTTTTAGGTAAATGTATGGGATCGACCTCTATACTACGCGTACATGGACAACTTGCCATCCACTATAGACTGATAATAATCTAATCTAAAACCCATGCGATGTCAAGCCATTACATGCATGCATTTGCAAATATATAGATATAAATGTATTGTCAAATCCATGACATGATATGTTTTATGCTAGGTGTATACATCTCACCATATCGTCCATTATTATGGCCAACAAGATTGTAATAAGTCAAGCATTACATATATTCTTAGGCTTGAGATTAGTGCCTTCAATTTTGCAGGAATTTGATAAATGGGTTGTTGAATTTGTGGATCCAATTAACCCGCCAGGAAAACAAACGGGTGCAAGGTATATATTCACTGCGATGGACTACTTAACTTGATGGGATGAAGTAGCACAAGTAAGAGATTGTACTACTACGGCTACTACAATATATTTATTCGACCATGTCGTGACTAGATTTGGATACCCAAAGATTTTGATAAGTGATCAAGGTACACATTTTGTGAATTAGCGAATTGAGAAATTAACTGAGGAATTTCATATTCAGCATCGGAAGACAACACCATATCACCCACAAGCAAATGGCATTGTAGAAGCATTAAATAAGATATTAGGGAATGCATTGACGAAGATCTGCAATGTTCAACGAGATGATTGGGATCATAAGATACCTAAAGTATTATGGTATTATCGTACAACTTGTAAGAAGTTGACAAGACAAACTCCATTTAGATTGGTCTATGGATAAGAGGTTGTCATGCCATTAGAATATATTGTACCTAGTCTCAAAATTGCTACGATCACTGAGATGACAGATGTTGGCGCAGTTGAAGAAATATTGTCGTATATGGTACATTTGGAAGAGGATGTCTTAATTGTAGGTTATCATCAGCGTGTTAAGGAGGAGTGACATAGGGCTTAACACAGCCACTATATTAAGTTCAAGCAGTTTCATATCGAGGATTTTGTCCTCTTGTATGACAGTAAATTTTTTAAGCATATTGGAAAGGTTCGAATGCATTGGCTGGGACCATGTGTTGTCATATGTATCACCTATGGAGGTGTGTTCCAGTTACAGAAGCTAGATGGTACACCCTTCCATGGGTTGGTAAATGGAATTTGGCTAAAACCTTATCATGATAGTCGTACTTTGCTCGTCTCAAAAGATATTCCCTAAAAAAATAAAAATAAATAAAAGGCTTCTTTGACGAGGATAACATGGAAGAAGGTGTTTGAACAACTCAATCATTTAGAGAATACCATCATATATCTCAAAACCAAAGTAAAGGAAACAAAGCAGAAGACACAAAAATGGCAGCAGGACAGACACAGATTGGAGCAAATTGTCGCGCTCGCATGCCATGAATTCTCTAAAGAGGGAATCATAACTGAAATGGTCCTAGAACCCCAAGTTATTCAACTTGGGGAGGTAGCTGCTGGCCTCTGTCAATGAATTACAAAGTTTGGAACAAAGTTGACTCCCAGTATACCCCCTGAGGTACTAGAAGCGTGACAGAAGGTAGTAACTGAAAATGTTCAAAAGATTCTGGAGGTCAAGGCACTTTGTGCCAAAGCATATGCATAGGTTTCTCGGTCTTGGGAATACTTGATGGATTATGCGGAGTTGGATCAAGTTGCAGAGAAGCTTCATTCCACTGAGGTAGTTTTGAATGGGATACGACAGAAATTGAAGAAATTGTCGCCGATTGAGAAGATGAGCAAGGTTGTTGACTTGATAAATTTACAGCAACATGTTGCCAAACTGCAGACACAACAACAAAGACGAATAGAATGTGTCACAAATCTCCAAGAAGAAGTAGAGAAAGTTACAGGAACCATCCAACTGGTTCATGAGTGGGTGCGACATGAGTTGGGAGTGACAGAGGTTGAAACTTCAAAACATATCAGTTCTGAACTTGTGGAACAAATTGTGAAAGTTTAAAGAGGATGTGCAAAAGCAAGAACAAGAAGTGATGAAAATTTGTCAATAGTTTCAAAGTAAAATCAATGCAAAATAAACCTCTAGATGAAGTGGCTCGGGACGAGCCACAAGTGAGTGTTGGGGACCTGTTGGCCCTAGGAAAGTGGATACTAGTTTTGATCAAAATTGTGAAGAATCTAGTCGCAAGGCGAGAAAGGTTGCGACAAAGAAGGAGAAGAGTAAGTCTAATCAAGGAACTAGACATGTTTTGAGGTAACAATAATGTAAGAGTGAGTTAAGTTAGACTAACAGTCTATTTTTGGGAATGGGGATGATTGTAATCTAGGATGTTAGCACCTTTATTTGATGTAATGAGAATTATTGGGTTAGTTAGAACAACCAGTCAACTGTTAATTAAGAACTAGTCGACGGTTAGAACAAGAATTGTAAGAAGTATATAAGGTCGACCCAAGTTGTGTGCAGGTAATTTTGTCAGTTCGAAGTTCAAAGAGTATTCTTGTAGTTCGAGGATTAGAGAATCAAGAAGCAAGAGAGAAAGTGGTTAGGTATATCCATAAGTTGTGTGTGGAGAACCCTCATAACTAGGATATCCTTAGATGCTTACGATATTTCACGACTCTAATTGGAGATAGAGCTTGACAGAAAGATGATCTCGAGCAGAGGTCGATAGAAAGAAGAAAGAAGACATGATAGCATGATAAAGACAAAGAAAAATCATTCATTGTAAAGAAGATTTTGAGATAAGTCTGCAAGTTGTGTACACAAACCAAAACCCTTCCAAATATTACTCATGCCAGATGAAGAGCACTTTTGTGGTTTTTCTCGTATGGGTTTCTACGTTAAATATGTTTCTTTGATATTTGTATATTTTATATATGAATATTTATAATTGTGTTACAACTTATATTAATGATAAATATTGTGGAATGTCAACGACAATGGTGCTTTAAATATGTATATGTTATATGTTGTGAATGTATCGACTGATTGATCTACTTTCTTGCTGTGTATGAATTGATGGTAATACATCCCTCTATTTTGTTCAAGTGGCTTGTTAATATTTCCATGAATAAATACCCTTCCATAAATGCAGAAAAATGGTTCTAGAAGTCCCCATAGGTATCTCGTGTGAGACCTCACTTGCATCGCAGGTGTTGCTGATGGAGTTACACTCTGTCGGGACGATATCTTGGGATTTGTTGGATGAGTAGGGAAATTTGAACTTGGCTTAGTGAAATCGACGCCAACACATGCATCTCTCTCTTCTAGATATTTTCACCCCATCTACTCTTGGAACCTTCCCACATGTAAAGTGCACTAATTAATTGTGCGTGTAACTACTAACTAAAGAAAAGCTCATAAATAGATTAATTGAACTGCTAAATATGAAATGACATCCAAACTAGTAATGAATTGATGATGGTGCATGCTTATTCCCTCTCTCTCTCTCCCCCCCCTCCATAAATTCCCTTGTCCCCTCAATAATTTTGTATGGATCTACTAAAGGAGGGAATACTATTATTATTGTTATTAAAGCCATTGTATGGATTGTCGTGTGGAATATTTTTTGGAGTACTTTCTTTGCATGCATCCAAATATTATATGCTTGTTGTTGTCATTAATGGTGCTTTGTCAGACACTTTACTAGCTACTAAAAATACAACATACTTGGATGTGGGCTTGAATGGTCGCTTTTATGATAGCCATTACACCACAATACTTCAGTGTGTAAGAAAGGTTTCAATCAACTTTATGAAATAACTTAACATCTTAAATATTTTCCCAAAAAAGAGACATGGAGAGATTTTTCAATTCTTTGTAGGCATTAGCCAAGTGAACCTAATTGTAGTAGTAAAAAATAACTGCATACCAAATATTAGTGCAAGTTCGAAGCTCGACAACCAAAGCTTAAGGAATTAGACATCCATTTTTTTCCTTTTTTCGACCATCAAGATAACCATTTTCCACAATTTCTTTTGGTGATGCTTGGAAGGAAAAGTGCCTAACAAGTTGGATCCAGGACAACCATTTGTGATATATTGGGGAGATTTATTGTATCATTGGCCTTGGCCCATTTAATTTTGGACCCATACATTATGGAAAAAAATTAGACTATCCAAAGTATTATCCTTCAATTCATTCTCCTCAAGGATGGTGATGAAGGTGTCATTAGTGAAGTGACCATTAACAAGTTTCCTATCTTTAGATTCACAAAAAGGAATCAAAGAGGAATCACCTTAATGAGCCATTTTCTAATTTTGCGAACAATCATATCCTAGAGCTTCAATTTCCATCATTAGGCATGTATTTTCTTCTACATATTTTATTTTATTTTATGATCTCTTATTTTATGTGTGTTATGATGATGTATAAATTGAATTTTCTCCACTATACATAAAAATAATTTATCTTGAATTGATTGAGTAGTTATTAATGCACATCACTTTTTATTTTATACTTTTAATTATTAATTTTCTTGGAAATAAATCCATGAGAAACTCTTAGGCACATCCTACATTCTAAGGAGGGCACCTAGTGTAAAGTAGGTGGTGTATATTCATTGCTTAACCGCGTGGACATAGAACAAAAGGCCTACTCAATGTGCCAAATTACGAACAATGTCTTGGCAATAATGGCACTGACTGATTGACCTAACCCTTGGGGCTAGTGCACATACACTTTTATAATGTTAGGCTTTGGTTTATATAGTTTCAAACACGTGTCTACATTATACTATTTCCCATAATTTTCATTGTTGCATAATTTTTTTTTGTTAAGGAATTGTACCATTATAGTTTGACTTGACTTATATAAAACTTCAGGCACTAAGTGACTGTTATTCAATGTTTTCTTGATTTAATCATTTAGATCTGAACTTTATTCAACTACATAAATCAATATTTCTTAACATGTCACAATTCACACATATTACTAGAAATAAATAACATAAGCACAATACATGAAATCTCTCCTTCAAATTAGCTTATTATTAAATGCTCAAAGCATACAAGGACACCTAAAAATGATCCTTTTCTACCTACTAATAAAGAAAAATGACAAAATTGATCTCAGAAGATAGGTTGTCTAGTGCATATGCATGCCTGTATGATCTATACAACCAGTCCATACGGCTGCATGGATCTATTTTCACACTGTACAAAACTGCGTACGACTATATAAAATCATTGTTGTTGTTGTACTCTTAAACTTGCAATAATTGTAGATCAATATTCTCGCTACTTCATTGGTTTTCACTCTTACTCAACCTCTTTTTCGTCTTCGGACAAAGTCATTTTTGTGAAGAATGAATTTGTCATCACCCACTAAATTGACCTACTTTTATACTTTAGTTAAAGATCCAACCTAAACCATCATCTCATTGTGAGAGATATAGTTGAGATTAGCTTAAATTGCCAATGCATTAAAAATCCACTTTATTAGACTAAACATGTAACAACTCCAAAATCCCCATTTTTTAAATATTAATAAATGAAGACAGTAACTCATTAAAATGGCTCCTCTTGCAATGAAATTATGTCCATTTCCTTGACCATCCCCTTGTACACATTTTTGGACACCCCTACTGGCACATTCCATGTATCACCTTATTCATCCTTTGGGATTTCATAATCTTCCTGGAAATGTAAAATTACATTAAACAAATTTTGTATTGATATGAAAAATAAATATAGCAGAATTAATAATATTGAAGGAATGTTGCTTTGTAGTAGTTATACATGCATATTCTAGACATAAACATGTTTGGTAATATTGTTGGTTGTGGAGCTTGATCTTCTTGATTTAGAGATGTTATTGTTCAACTGTTTTTGTACCCAAGTTTTATTGTACACTCATCCCAATAGGGGGGTGCATGGAGACATCGTCCCCTCGCGGGGGTCCGGGGGCCATCAGGCCCCCAACGGGGGTTCGAGGAGAAGAACCCGAAAGAATTTTTTTGTATGTTTATTGGACAACAGTTTACGGGCCCATGGTATTGAGTTATCCGTGGTATTTTCCCATGGTAATTACCCTATAAAAGGAAAGCATTGTAATATGGATGTGTATTGTATTGTAACATTGTAAAATGATCTATACGATTGTGTGAGAGAGATTGTGAGAGAGTGAAGAGGAAGTGCAACGGGCGTACTACAAGTTGTATCCCTTCATTTTGCTGGACCGTATAATAATAAAGGATTGAAAATTTATATGTGGGCGTATCCCATCTTGGGTGAACTACGTTATATTGGTCTCTCTCTTACAATGTGTTTAATATTTGCATCTTGTTCAATTGTTATTGCTCTGCGATCCTATTTTCTAACAATTTGTATCAAAGCCAAAAAGTCTATTTGGATGGTAAACTCGTAGGAAATAAAGGTTCCTGGTTCGAGTGGGAGCAATGGAAGAAGAAGGAAAGTTTATGGTTAATAAATTTAACGACCAAAACTAATGGTGATAAATGTGGATTATTTATATCATTATTAAAATCTAGGTCTATGACTGTTCTTAGGAGAAACTTAAGGATAAAGATGATAAACAATTTTGAACCAAGTTCTCATATTGTTAGAAGTTTAGTAAATGCATTTAGTACTATTGGAAAGAAATCTCGTTCAAGGGACCGCAATGCAGCTTGTCGTGTATTGTCACAATCAACCGTGAACAAAAGTACCAGGTCCTTTCGACTTATTAAGCCTACATCAAAACTTGTAGGATTGTATATCAAAACACTCCGTAGGTATCGTTCTAGAATATAACAACTTTACTCTGGTCAAACAGATGGCTGGGCCTTCATTGGCAGGTTTCCACACTCCGATCTGAAGCTCATTGATGTGGTAAAGGGACTGGTGCAGGAGTTTTGGCATGACAATAGTAGACCTTCATCCAACCAAAAAGTTGTACTAAAATTGAGAAGGGGTTCAAGGGATCGTGAGCCCCACATTAAACATTTTCTTGACAAGACACAAACATAATTATATGAGAGATTTAGGCATGAACATAATGAACTTAACTTGGGCCAAAGATCATTCGAGAAATGCAAACCATGGTATGATAAAATAAACACAACTCGTAACACATGTTGTTGTCGATGTCATGTTGAGTACGGTTATTATTATGACACACATATACATATATTGTGTGTATTGCATAACACTCTTGTGTAGGAATTCTCAACTACATTGACACCGACATCATCTAAAGACTTTATTCATAGCATTTTGTGTAGAAGGACAGTAGGTTGCACATTTTATCAAAGGCCTTGCATAGATGGGACATGCCCAAGCTGTGGTGGAATGTAATTTTTGGACAAATGCATACATGTGACCGATGAGCATGAACTTGGGAGACATGAAGTGAACTTGCAGTCATTCAAATATGTCACGTATGATATCGGTGGAGGGAACGAAAGAAAAAAATAATAATTGGTCACCTCTCAGGTTAGTAACGAGTTCCTGACTAGTATCTTTTTCTTCAGGTATTGCTACTTCATATATGTAACAACATGTTGATCTACCAGGTACTGGTTTGAACTTCATTGAGGAATTCTTTGAAAAGACACAACAGTATGTAAAGCCTATACATGTGGTTCCTTGGCAAGATGAGCAGTTTAGAACATGTAGGGATACATTTCCTATTGAACTATACTATCAGTGGTTGATTTTGCAGAAAACTACACTCTTCAACTGCAGAACGATATTCTGATTCAATATTATCACTCAGACCAGGTCAACATAATGGTCCATATCACCTATAGACACGGGGCAGATAGTATTGAAGAGAAAAGGGTTATATTGAAGGAGTATCACTTTTACATAAGTGATGAGAGGCGTCATGACTTGTATTTTGTATAACACAACTTTCAATTATTCTACAATCACCCGAAGGATAACAATATATAGATGGAACAACATTGGATTTGGTCTAATGGTTGTGCGGGGCAATTCAAAAATGCTCGTGTCTTCCAATGGTTGTGTATTCTCCACAAGAGGCACAAGGTTCCACATATTTGGAACTATTTTGAGACCGAACATGAAAAAGGGGAACATGATGGAGCAGGTGCATGCATCAAGACTGCATTACGTAGGCAAGAAATGGAATTCGCAACTTTTTCACTCATCCGAGATGCAAATACCATTGTTGAATGGTTTTCTTCAGTAATGGGGCAGGAAGGTAGAAGGAAAGAAAACCAATAATCTCAAAAAGCACATGTACATAGATATTTTTGGGAGGTGGTCGATGTAGATCGATGACACCTATATGAGTGCAAGACCGTCCAAGTAACTCGTGCATTCCATTAAGTTAGAACGTCAGACAATGCTATAGTTGAGATGTGGACAAGGAAACTCTCTTGTTTTTGTTATCCATGTAATAGTAGTGAATGGGACAACTGTGAATCCATAGATTGGGTTGACAGCTGGGATCATGTATCAGTCCCCATTGGTCGACAAATGACTGTAGAATTATCCCAGTTGGAGGAGGACTAGTTGAGTATTTCACCTGACTATGACCACATATCAGATCTCGTACAACTAGGTTCGACTACTATGTTGATAAATTTTAAATGTTTGAGGACTAGTTGTGTTTAGTTAGCTGACTCCTAGGTCTACACTTTATTTTATGCAGAGCACATAAATGCAGTGGTTTCCCTGAGAGGCAATGAATGGCTCGTTGACTACTGGTTGGCACATTGCTTGGATGTGAAGCATACCCTCATTGTCTCATTAAGTGACTCCGAGGGAAATGATTTTCCAATTGGGTTGATGGTTATCAAAGGAGAATATTTGACACAGGTTTCCCACACACAAAAGAAAAAAGGCTATGTATTTGAAGATTATAGACTAGGTCAAATTGTATACCATTATACAAAATTAGTTATTGGCACAAACCTCTAGCTGCAAACAATGCCAAGCAAGAACTCATCAAAGTCACGATACTTTTTTCCTTACTCCGAGCATGAGAGGCTAAAGGATATTGTTACTACTAGAGATGATCCCGATGGTCGAGTGGAATGACCTTAGGTAGGTAGTCAGTTATTTTGGTTTCATGGTCTCATTGATTATTTACAACTTGATAGATTGTGTTATCAACCAAAATGAATATAAAGTATTGTCTAGAAATATTACCCAATTGTGGCTATAAGATTAGCTGCTGCACAGGAGTATAAATGGGTAAATGTAAAATTGTTTTCCCTGGTAAAAATGCATAGATTAGGGAACCATTGCGGGTTTAATTGATAGCTAGATTTGTTGTACTAGTTTAGCAATTTTATAGACTAGCTTTTCCAAGTACCTACATCCAATATGTCATGACACAAAAGGACAATTAGGATGGAAGTAAGCCAAAATACTATAGATGTGCATGACCATTGATACATAAACTCCTTACCAGCGTAAGACATTTTCATTTGTGTTGGAGACATTTACCACCATACACACTCTTTTTGGTCAAATTGGCCTAGTTAAACCACTATCCTAAGTATTATTGACATTAATTGACATCAGTGGAGCATTAAATGTCATCATCCAGTCACACCCATGCCTACCTTCAGTCAAGGAGGCTAACTTAGCCTTCTCCTACAGTCAAGGAGGCTAACTGGAGCACTTCGGGGGTGATTTGAGTGATATTAATGCACCTAATTGCTAACTGGTGGTTACAATCGGTTCAACCAGTCAGTTAAGGCGCCTCCTCTCATTAAATATATTATTTAATGATTATTTATTATTATTTAATGATCTGGAGTCAACAGGGTGCCTCCACCAACTTAAGATGGTTAGTTCAGCTTCAGTTAACCTCATCGGGGTTCATTGAAGTCATGGAGCACTAGCACTTGATGGTTGGCTTGCTATGACATGTGTTTGATCTCCTTCAGTTGAGATTCAGTCATTTATTGCACTTCGACTTCAGTTAGGGTTTGGTGAGTCAATTAGGGTTTTGGTCAAGTGGTTAACTGAGTGTGATTGAATGGCTGACAGTCAGTTAAGCCAGACTCACTCATGATTTCAAATTGCCTCCTTAGGTATTCGAATTTCCTCATGGATTCAAGCTATTGCTTGACATTGGTATTGTAACCATTCATTGATTATTGAATATACACAGAGGAAACCATTCTGGTTCCGATTAACACCATTTCATGAGTTATTTGTTGATTATTCTTTGATGAGATTGATTATTTGTTCCTAGATCAATGTGCAAGAATAATATGGTATCATAGCTTACAGCGGGACGAAGATCTATCTCTTAAAAACAAGCTTTTTGGCATATTTCTCCATGAAAAGTGAGCAATAGCTCAAAATTCCGGCACTGCACCAAAAGCCAAGGCTTACCACTCAATATCCCAAGTAAAGAACTTGTTAATCAAGCTTGCTTGATTAACTATGCTAGGTGTGATGAAAGCCTAAACTGTGCAGGCTGTTCAACCTTACGGTGCCCTTTTTGTTTTGATTTGCAAGTTTTAACAAATACAACTTCGAATGGACTCATCAATCCCTCTTCTCACCCCATTTACAAGTTATTCGGAATGGAAGTTGAAGATGATTGCATCTCTAAAGAGACGAGGTCTCGATGAGGTGTCTATTGGACTTGGAAAAGAGTCTTATGAGAATGGGAATCACTGGCTAAATGACGGTGATAAAGCTTTTGGAGCAATATGTCTGGCCCTTTCTCCTAGCTTATACTACCTTATTAGTTCTACTGAATACCCAAAGGATTTCTGGACATATTGGACAGAACCTTTGGAAAGCACAATGAGGATCATAATAGTAATTTGGAGATCACAACCAGCACCACAAGAGTTCTTTTCTCAAAAGTCTCGGCCTCTACTCTCTCTGATGAAGTTGTTCAAGATGAAGATGAAGTAGAATCTTCTACACATTCAATTCGAATTGAAGAAAGTATCCATGAAGTGACTCCTTCTCCTGATGCTTCGGAAGTTCATGAGATCTCTGATATCTCATCTCCTCATATTGCTGAAACAGAAGAAGACATTCGAATCTTTGATATTGAATAAAAATACTGCTGCACTTCCATGCAAACATTCATCTGTGATTTTCCTTTGAATTCTGTGCAAATATGTAAAAACTTGGATATTTTGGAAGAAATATCAGATTATAAGAGTGACACATTCGCTCCCCATGATCTATATCTTCCAGGAAAATCTTGCAGGATTGCATGCACCAAAATTCAGAATTTTGAAGAAAAAGACAACTGTGCATCCACCGTCTTGGTTGACCATAATTTTGGATCTAATATGAACCTTATTGGATCTGATATGATCTTATTTGGATATGATCTGATATTTCTTGGTTCAAAATTTCAGGTTCATAAACCTTTAGTACTGCTTGTAGCTGTTCTCATCAATGGTGTGAAGAAACAAGTACCGCAAGTCTCCTACAAAACTGCTGCTGGGGATTTGATTTGATTTCACAGTTTTGGATCTGTTGTGAACTTATTTAGATTTGATTTACATTCTGATCTGATATTATTTTGTTCATTTTTTAAAATCCAAGAGCTTTTAGTCATGCTTGTAGCTGCTCTCACCAATTCCGGTGTGAAAAATCAAGTACCGCAGTTCTTCTGTAACGTCCCCGACCCTCCGACCGGCGAAGAGGACGCTACTAAACACCAAACATTCGAGCAACTAGCCCCATGAAGTTTTACATAACTAAAAACTGACAAACTGAAAAGCTTTGAAGTAAAACATGCAGAGATGCATAATTATTACGCATACAATGGAAACAAAACCATATACATTCTAGCATTCAACATGTTCATCATTTCTCATGAAACAGTAGATATAATTGCAGAGATGGAATAGTCAGGAGTACTTATCTTTTTAATGAAGAACTCGCCCCGCAACCAGCTACGTCGCTACAACGTTCCACCCAACCATAGGCCAGCATGCTCATCAATCTCTCAGCAACACTGCCACCCCCGAGCTGGGCATGATTCCTCAAGGAATAAGGGTCAATGCAGGCTTACACATAGCCAAGGTTTGCCAATCAGCCAAACCCACACAGTAGGGTTTTACCAGGTCGTCAAGGAGCTAGGAAAAGATAAATGCTAAGCTGGTGGCCTCAACACCAGTCTTCTCAAGCATACCCAGCCTCTAATCCTACTCTCAACAGTCCAAAGACCATCCACTGCATACCGCAGCAAAACAACCCATTCACAGATCTGTGAAGAAGGCAAAGACAACTGGGTGACAATTCCAAACAAAAGGTGAAGCACAGTTCAGGTCCAACCACACTCCAGAGTTGTTCTTGCCCCTAGTGTGGCCAAAACAACTCAGCAACAATCCCCAAAAGATGTATGCTGCCTCAGCAACCAAAAAGCAACCCAAAACCAGGGTGAATCAACAGCCCATAATCACAATGAAAACTATGGCAACCTTACACAGTCTCAAAACATGGGAGAAGTCTGATTCTCAATCTTGGGCAAAAGAAGGACATAAATGTAGACCACAATCTGATGAGGAAACGACGAGAACCTTACACAGTCCGGAGTTGGGGCAGAAGCAGAACTCCCAGCATAGACATGGGAGGACTCAACCAACGGATGTGGAAGTCAACGACCGTCCAACATCTAAAAGCCCACAACACACAGCTCCTCAACGCAAACGCTGAAGAAAGTTACACAGACGGAAATGGGGAAAGAACAAACTCTCAACCTGTGCGCAAGGGGAAGAGACACAGTCCAAAAATGGAAGAAGGAAACACACACACAGTCTAAAATGGAAGAAGAAATCAGACTCTCAACAACATCCAAAAATCATGGGAAGAATGACAGTAACCCAAATCGCGGGTTAAACCAACAGCAAGCCAGAATTGTGGATGAAAACCACGGCTATTTCACATACACAGCAGAAATCGTGCCCTTGAGGCCTCTCTTCCAGCTCCCTGCATGCACAAAACCAAAGGAGAACCCCGACCGGTGCGTGAGGGAAAATGATGGGAAAACTGTGTGTGAGGAAAACAGAATCTCTCTCTGTGTGAGGATGGAATTTCCCAGATCACAATCGTGAAGGTGAAGACTAGGCCAACTGCTTGCTTGAGGGAAATGATGGCTTCGGCCACTGGGTATGCGTACCATCAGAACTGACAGTAGCCTGCCATACTGACGCCCCCCCCCCCCATGCCCACGTTTCCTCAAGCAGTAACTGCCCTCAACTAACGCCTGCCCCAAACGAATTGGTGATTGAAAGAGACAAGAAAGGGGGTTGACACATGGCACTTTCCTAATGGCTCCCATGGTTAGACAATTCCCCCCCCCCTATCCTTAGCAAAATCATGCCCTTTTCATTTTAACGTTGCCCCGTCGTAGCTGGATGTAGGTTTATTTTAATTGATGTGCGTATTTACATGATGCCAAACTATAATGTGCCAGATAGCACGATATACCATCAGCAACTATCCCTATTGCCGAAACATACACAACCAAATCGATGGTGGGGCTTTTGCCTTTAGCTCCTCACCATGATTAATTACATTATATACATCATGCAAACGGGGTCAAAACCGGGGTGTTACATCTTCTTCAATTTTGTCGATGGGGATTTGGTGTTAGTTTCCTCTTATGAGGTTGCTGATATTTTATTTTGTGAATCATTAGCTATTTCTGAAGCTATATCAGATTATGAAGCTCAAGCATTCGCTCTCCAGAGTCCCAGGGCTTCTCTACCTTTGGTCACATGCTCATCTCCTCATAGAACTAGTAAAGAGGAAGACATTCTGCATCCGCTTGGACACTTGCTCCTAAGAATTGGGGCTGATTTTACCACTCATGGTTTGCTGTTCAAGGCTGCAACATATTAGTTTTTTGAGTGTTCCACACATGGTTCGAATCCTCAAGAACCTTTGCTCTCTCTTCAGATGATTTCAGTTGCTCTACATGGGTCCAGTTTTCACCGTGCAGCTGTTTATATTTCTGATTTCTTCTTCCAAAGTGGAATATTCCTCCAGACATATTCATCTAGTTTGGATTCATAGGTTCACATGCACAGTCTCAGGATGTTGTTGCATAGAAAAACCAATTCTTGATTTACTGCTTAGTTTGAGGGGGGGTATTTTTTCCATGAGTTTTTCCCCGTTTCCTTGGTTATATTAAGCAGTTACTTTATTGTACAAGGTGACCTATGGCCTTTGTTGCCGAGGCCCTAGCATTTTTATGCATTTATGTTTTCTAACTCTTCTTGAGTATAGCTTAAGGGGGGGGTGTTGGAGACATTTACCACCATACACACTCTTTTGGGTCAAATTGGCCTAGTTAAACCACTATCCTAAGTATTATTGACATTAATTGACATCAGTGGAGCATTAAATGTCATCATCCAGTCCACCCACGCCTACCTTCAGTCAAGGAGGCTAATTTAGCCTTCTCCTACAGTCAAGGAGGCTAACTGGAGCACTCTGGGGGTGATCTGAGTGATATTAATGCACCTAATTGCTAACTTGTGGTTACAATCAGTTCAACCAGTCAGTTAAGGTGCCTCCTCTCATTAAATATATTAATTAATGATTATTTATTATTATTTAATGATCTGGAGTCAACAGGGCGCCTCCACCAACTTTTGATGGTCAGTTCAGCTTCAGTTAACCTCATTGGGGTTCATTGAAGTCATGGAGCACTAGCACTTGATGGTTGGATTGCTATGACATGTGTTTGATCTCCTTCAGTTGAGATTCAGTCATTTATTGCACTTCGACTTCAGTTAGGGTTTGGTGAGTCAATTAGGGTTTTGGTCAAGTGGTTAACTGAGTGTGATTGAATGGCTGACAGTCAGTTAAGCTAGACTCACTCATGATTTCGAATTGCCTCTTTAGGTATTCGAATTTCCTCATGGATTCAAGCTATTGCTTGACATTGGTATTGTAACCATTCATTGATTATTGAATAGACACCGAGGAAACCATTCTAGTTTCGATTAACACCATTTCATGAGTTATTTGTTGATTATTCTTTGATGAGATTGATTATTTGTTTCTAGATCAATGTGCAAGAATAATATGGTATCAAAGCTTACGGCGGGACGAAGATCTATCTCTCAAAAACAAGCTTTTTGACAGATTTCTCCATGAAAAGTGAGCAATAGCTCAAAATTCCAGCACTACACCAGAAGCCAAGGCTTACCACTCAATATCCCAAGTAAAGAACTTATTGATCAAGCTTGCTTGATTGACTATGCTGGGTGTGATGAAAACCTAAAATGTGTAGGTTGTCCGACCTTACGGTGCCCCTTTTGTTTTGATTTGCAGGTTTTAACAGGTACAACTTTGAATGGACTCATCAATCTCTCTTCTCACCCCATTCACAAGCTATTCGAAATGGAAGTTGAAGATGATTACATCTCTGAAGAGACGAGGTCTCTATGAGGTGTCTATTTCATCCAACCCAATTCAATTAAAATACATTTTTTATAATTCAATTCATGTATATCTAACTTTTTTAAACTATGGTTCACTATTATCAAAAGCTATATAAAAAAATATACATAATATTCACTAAAATCAAAATATTCTTAATATCCAACATAATATATCCAAAATTATATCAATAATATTTTATATAATTTTTTTATTTAATTATTTACACATCTAAAACTTATACCAATATCTTAATAATTTAATTATTTACACATATCAAAAGCTTATATCAAAATAACTATTAAAGTTTAAGCACACCGGTGAAATGAAATAAGATAATCGTTATTAATTTAACAAACTTTAACCATTCAAAAGCTATGACTCTTTCTTAAATATTTCTTTTTAAACATCCTTAATATATTATTTCAATCATCACAAACTTAATGATCCAAAGATCGATGTATGGAAGTGTTTTCTCCACTCTACGGTTTCTCCTATGCAAACAAACCACGAAGGGAGTGTGAAATTGATCAATATTGATCTTTTTCTCCCTTTTAAAATGATGGATATAATAGGTTTTCAAATGATATTGTAGCTAATAAATTAATACATGGAAATAGGGTTTTTAATAGGTTTTTTCTTGTATGGATGTAAGGATCGATATAATAGGTTTTTTTTATGATTATTAATTTTTATTTAAAAAATATATATATGTATAAGTAAGTTGTATTCTCACTTACTATAGAATAGTTATTTACTAATTAATACATAGAGATTATGTTATGTTTTTCTGTAAAAACATGATACAAAAGTATCTTTTAACAATTGGTCTTAGGTGTGTTAAGATTGGGATGTGTTATGTTTTCTGTGTCTCTTATTTTATGAAGTTTTTTAAGTTTCAGTCTATACTATTTTGTGCCAAGACTCGTGGAAGGAGGAAAGTTGGAAGTAATAGTCTATTTTTTAATGAACTTAATATTTTTGTAATGAACTTAGTATCCTTTTGAAGTGTACATGCATTTATGCTTTTTAGTTGTAAGGAGGAAAAGGGAGTAGCTATTAATGGGAGGGAAAAATAATGAATACTTTTTGTGGCAATTATGGCTAAGCAATCCTGATGATATATGGAGTTTCCAAGCCTTGAAGTTCTATCTCTGATATACTGAAGGCTTTTCATCAACACATTCTTTTTACTTAAAATAAGAAAAATTCCTATAAATATAAAAAACAAAATAGTCTAAACGCAGAACCAAAACCGTGATCACAACTATGCTTAGGCCATCAAAACAAACATCTTTTTAGTCTGACTATCCAAAACCCTAAAAACCTGTAGCCTTCATACCAATAAAAACAACAAATCATCTCCAAAATGTTAACCGTTAATTTCAACTAAAACCAGAAGCAAACTAATTTACTTCATAATTTTTTATGGTTAAACAATTTTATTCATAAATTTTAATAAAAACTATAATAAACTAGTTACATCTAGAAATTTTAATAAAAAATTATAATAAACTATATGCATACTACAACAACATTTACTATAAAAATATGCATACTACAACAACATTTACTTTAATTCAAGTTTAAATTTTAATAAAATTAATTTAACATTATCATAATAATAATAATAATCAAAATTATATATAAAAATAATCATAAAATTCAAAAAATATTATAAATTAAATTATTGTTAATTAAATTTAATATCCAAGTTCTATATCAACCCGAATTCACTTAACTTTTGCTAATTGAATTTAATACGAAACAAGATTCATGTTTAGTTACAGTGAGGACTTCTACTAATTAAATTTAATATGAAACAAGATTCATGTTCAATACATTAAGGTATGAACACGAGACGGTTAAATTTAATATGAGGTATGAACATGAGACGGTTGAATTTAATATGAAACAAGATTCATGTTCAGTACAGTGAGGTCTGAACATGAGACGGGAGGTCAATTCTCATGCACACATAGGTTTACCGGTCATTCACATCATGACACAATTTATTTGGGGATCAATCAACCTTCCAACGCCATCTATCATATCTTTTCTTTTCATCTAGATTTCTTATAAATTAAGATGTAATAAATTCTTATAAATTTAATAACCATTATCATTAATAAATAATAATAATTTACTTTTTTATTTAAAATTTATTATATTTTTATTTATATATAAATAATATATTTTATTTCTAATTAATTACTTTATTTTGATTTTTTTATTAATATATGAATTTTACATTTTTTTTTGAATTAATTAATTTATTTTGATTTTTGAATTTTTTTTATAAAATTTAAAAGCTTTTAAATTGTGTTTTTGAATACATAAATAAATTTAGCATGTTTACACAATAATAATAATAATAATCTATTTTTAAGGTCACCGCCAAGCGAGACACCAAATTGGTGTATGAGACCCCCTTGTTTGTGGGACAAGGGACTGGTGTATGAGACCCCCTTGTTTGTGGAACAAGGGACCACCCCCCTCTGCGCAGCGATTTAACTGCTAAGGTCTACAGAGGTGTACATACACTACCCCCCTCTGGATTTGAACTCGTGACCTCCTAAGAGGAAACACATGCTCTTAACCATTAGGCCCACTCATGCTGTACATATATATCATATAATTTCCACAATAAACATAAACATGTATAACTATACATTTTTTAAAAATTTCAACAACCCACAAACTATACCCAAAAACAATTATAACACCATAACATTTAAGCTACTCATTCTGTTTTCACTATAATTTTTTTTATCCATATACACCAACATATTAATTTTTAAACAGGATTCTTGTTAAATAAACAAAAACTATATAATGAAACGGAGCTGTCTAACTAGGGGACGATTTTGACTTTTCGATTGATTTTCAGTCGAAATCTCGTGAATTTAACTCACAAAATCTTGTAGTTTTGTTGTTTGTTGAGCAATTTTAATTGCAGAAATGAAATCATGCGACATGAAAACCCCCAAGCACCTACACTCTGTAAAATCTAGCAATGTTTTTACACATTTTAAAAATTCCATGAAGATTCGTAGCAAGAAACAAATAAAAACCAGCCAAAAATAGAGAGAAAATCATCCCCTAGTTAGACAACTAGTAATGAAGAAACATTAAATTGGCAAAAACATTTAATGTGTGCGGAACAAAAGGTCTGCATCACAGTACACCCATATTCTGATGTTGAAGAAGAAGAATAAGTTATTTTAATGTCCATGAGGCTAAAAATAGCCTATGGGACACACTGTCTTGCCCGCTGATTTTGCATTTCCACCCTCTTCCTGTTCAGCTTGAGGATGAGCTCCCCCAATTTCACCACAGTCCCTTCATTGAATAAATTAACCCAAGAGCTAGTTTCGAAGATATTCACATAACAGTCCCTGCTATCCTTGAAGGCCTCGCACTCTAAAATGAAATGCTTTTCTGTTTCCACTTTTCCAGAGTTGCAAAAAGTACACACTCTTTCTTCCCAAGCTTCCTTTGGTCTTTTCCAGCGCCCAGTTTCACAAAGTGAAGCTTTCATTCTGTGTGTGCAAATCAAAAGGTCTAGGTCTAGCACCACTCTACATCCAAACCTTAAACTCACAAGAGGGCCTTCGTTGTACTTTCTTCTCTGGAAAACATGACAACACACATTAGGCACATTAGGTACAGGAGAGAGCTCTGGAAGAGGAGAGGGTGCTCCCGCTAATGTGAAGAGCGTTGTTACCACTGAAGTTATTGTTATTAACATGGTCATGGCGGGCATTGATCAATCTGAAGAATGAGAAACCAAGGTGCTCTATAATGGCAGCGTGCAAATTTTATACTTGGACACAACATCGGATGATGATGATCCTGAAGACACTCACAAACAGACGCTCGGTTCTCTTCTTGGTAGGTAAGCATTTGGGGATTACGTTTCTGTTACTTAGTAATCCAAAATTTGGCATTAATTGGCCCCTAAATTCATTCCACGTGGCGCTGAATATGTAGAATTGAGTTCATTAGTATCCAATTAAAGTAGTAATGAGTTGACATGCATGGTAGGCCTTGACAATGTGTCATCCTCAAAATCAAGGATCAAATTTGAAGGGTGTGGTCCTATTGGCTTCAAAGCTTCAATGATGACATGTTAAAATAAATAGTTCATTTCAATTGAAAATGAAGTGATACATCAAAATTTTATAGTATATTAAAAGAGATGCAATTAAATTTTCTTGTATTGTTTTATTTTACAGTTTCTAATAAGTAATGTCTAACCCAAGAAACTATACAGAGGAAATTTTAGAAACATAAAAAATACCCAACAATATGATAAATCAATTGATAAACATTTATAACCAAACAAGATTCAATTGTTTAAACATTTTAATATTTGTTTAAACATTCTTAATATATTATTTCAATCATCTCAAACCTAATAATCCAAAGATCGATGTATGGAAGTGATTTCTCCATTCTAAGGGTTTTCCTTTGCAAATAAACCATGAAGGGAGTGTGAAATTGATCAATATTGATCTTTTTCTCCCTTTTAAAATAATCGATATAATAGGTTTTCAAATGATATTGCAGCTAATAAATTAATACATAGAAAATAGGGTTTTTAAGAGGTTTTTTCCTATATGGAATGATCGATATAATAGGTTTTCAAATGATATTGCAGCTAATAAATTAATACATAGAAAATAGAAAATAGAAAATAGGGTTTTTAAGAGGTTTTTCTCTATATGGATGTAATGATCGATATAATAGGTTTTTGGTTTTTTTATGATTATTATTTTTATTTAAAATAAAACATATATATAAGTAAGTGAGTATTCTCACTTACTATAGAATAGTTATTTAATAATTAATATATAGAAATTATGTTATGTTTTTTCTGTTTTTTCTGTAAAAACATGATACAAAGTTTTTAACAATTGGTCCTAGGTGTGTAAGGATGGGTGTGTTATGTTTTGTGTGTCTTTTAGTTCTAGTTGTTTTTTTAAGTTTCAGTCTACATTGTTTTGTGAATTTCTGTTTATAAGACTAGTGGAAGGAGGAAAGTTGGAAGTAATAGTCTCTTTTTTAATGAACTTAGTATCTTTTTGTAATGTACATGCATTTATGCTTTTTAGTTGTGAGGAAAAAGGGAATAGCTATTAATGGGAGGAAAAAATAATAAGTACTTTTTGTGGCAGTTATGGCTAAGCAATCCTGATAATATATGAAGTTTTCAAGCCTTGAAGTCCTATCTATGATATACTAGTCTTTTCATTAATACAATCTTTTTACTTAAAATATTAAAAAAAGTATCCTAAAAATATAATAAACAAAACAGTTTTAAACACAGAACCAAAACCCTGATCACAACTATGCCTAGAGGCCATCAAAATAAACATCATTTTAGTCTAACTATCCAAAACCCCTAAAAACCTGTAGCCTTCATACCAATCCTTCATACCAATTAAAACAACAGATCATCTTCAAAGAGTTAACCGTTAATTTCAACCAAAACTAGAAGCAAACTAACAAATCTTTCGCGATCCATTAAAAATATTACAAATATTTGACTTCAATCTGACGGAAAAAAGTGCGTGCAAGCCTCAAGTCTTCATAGATTAATTTTTTTAATCTACAATTTGGTAAAAAAATTAAAAAATATTTTAAATTATAGAATTTTAAATATTAACACATGCAATTAAAATATTTGAAAATATTAAATTTATTGTTATATTAAAAATAACAAATTTTTATGATTAAATAATTTTATTCATAAATTTTAATAAAAATTATAATAATCTAGTTATATCCAAAAATTATAATAAAATATAAAAATATACATATTACAGCAACATTTACTTTAATTCATGTTTAAATTTTAATAAAATTAATTTAACACTATCATAATAATAATAATCAAAATTATATATAAAAAAAATCAGAAAATTCAAAAAATATATATATATATATATATATATATATATTTTTAACAGAAACTAAAAAAGGTTTATATAAAATAGGCTGTGCATAGCCATTCATTACAAAGTAAGAGTGGGAACGGAGAGTTCTTGCAGTTCAAAAATGGAGAAAACAAAACTGGTCCATGGGGATGACCAAAGAACTCCACAGAGAGAATTTACAAAACATCTAATGCCTCGGGTAGTGTATACCCTTATAAACTTCCTGCAAAGTAAAAGACAATAAAAGATAAAAACTTAGAAAACTATTTAAGGATTGCTTGGAGACTTCATAGGCTGAACAACCGATTCCTCCTCCATGGGGTGCGCTACTGCTGCTGGAGTTTCGAAGGCCTTGTTGTGTTGATTCATGCTTACCAAGCGTTGGAGGTCTTCTTGAATTCTGTCCACCTTGCCCATCTTTTGCCTGAGGTTACTCTCAGTATCATCAATCCTTGAATCATGGTTATTGATTTGATAGGATGTGTAGCTGACCACTTCCCCCATGCTCTTGACCTCTTGAGCAATTTCCTTGTTTTCCATTATGCCAATGGCCATCATTTCGTAGAGGCGCCTGAGGTTTTTCTTCAAATCCGCTATGCCAACGTTCTCATTAGCCTGCGACATTCTGCCTTGTCTAGGAGATATTTCAATGCGAGAGAAATTGCTATCGAGAGCACGAACTACACCAGCAACCACGTGAGCCTGATCTTCGATAGAGAGACCACTGAGAATCAGCTTGAGGGTATTGAGTTCCTACAGGAGAGAGTCTCGGTTTGTCTTGCTTCGACAGGATAAAGTGCCAATTGCACCTTCTTTCTACCCTGAACAGTGACAACCCAAAATCAAATTGCTTTCAGCAATGAAGGACTGTTCGTCGATGGAGAGGTTGAGACTGGAACCAATATTCGAAAACCACAGCGAAGTTCCAGAATGGGTAGTGCATAAGCAGGTGGAGAAGGCTGCAAGAGCCAGTCTTTCCTTCACGAAAACCCTGGTGAGAGGAAGATTTTCCCATGGGATTTCTTGCAACTAGCCTTCGTCGACACCTGCAATGACATCCAAGAGGATGCGTTCTGGAGAGATCACATATCGGACAGAGCCATGACCAAGAGTGAAATGAGGATGGGAGCGGCTTCGAGGAGAAGACATAGTGGACGGAGCGAAAATACCTAGAGCATGCGAGGGAAGGACGCAATTAACCCAAGGAAGGTGAGCATTAAAGCCTGCAGGGACCGAGGGAAGGTGAGTGCAGCGGAGAAGCCACGCGGCAGGAGGATGGAGAGAGGCGGGACAACTCTTAAAGGTTGGAGGCCCTTCGGGAAGGTGCGCAAGGTGGAAGCCAGTAGGGAAGGGAGGACACGAGGCGGTGGAATGAGGGGTGGAGGGATAAGGGAAAAAAAGGTTGGATTGATAAGGGGTATAATGGGTAAGTGTGTGTTTGAGGCCTTTAGGGAGAACATTAGGCCCTTCATGATTTGCCATGGGGGAAAACAAAATACAATGAGGATAGAGACATAAATCCCAGTGAACCATCAAGGAATGGGTTTGAGGTAAGGATCTTGACCATTTAGACTAATTTGACCTAGGGGGAGGGAGGCCCCCATGTTTGCCAAGACATCCGCTGTTGAGTTGTTTGTGCGAAGGATGTGGAAACATTCATAGGACTTGGTCATGAGAGGAATGATTTTGTCATGCAGGCGACGACATTTTATGGAGCCAGTGGTGTATCCATTAATCATTTTGAATATGACATGTCGAGAGTCTCCGAAAATCGCGATCTTGGAGAGGTCTTTGTTGGCTAAAGATTTCATTCCCTGGAGGAGGGCCAACCACTCGGCCTCGTTGTTGGTCCTATATCCAAGATCCCAAGTGAAGGTTTGTTCAACATGTCCTCTGGGATCCAAAAGAATCCCCCCCACACCTTCCACCCCTGGGTTGCCCTTCGAGGCGCCATCAAAGAAGAAAGCGTAAGAGTTTCTCTCTCTCAGCCAGGTTTTGAAGTCACTGCTATTTAATCTTACTTCCCAAGGAAAGGTTTTGAAGGGTTGAGTTGCATTTCTATTAGGAGATTTGAACTGAAGGGGGATTCTTTCTTTTAAATAGATTTTGCACCAAGATGAGTAGGGCTCAGGGATGCGCTCCTCTCCTTAGGGAAGCTGATATTGTTCAATGCAAACTTCTCAGCTATCATTCCTATCGCTTTAGAGGCTATACGAGCTGAGACAACTTTCTGGTCATTGAAAATGGATTTGTTCCTGGCTATCCACAGTTGCCAGCAGAGGTTCTTGGGGATAGAGATCCAGAGGCGACTAAGGATGGGATTTTTGTTGAGATAGGCAGGAAATTGCTTGGGCCAATCCTCAAGAAGCTAAACCACAGTGCCTAGGGGGTTGAAATTAAAGCCCAAAGGAAGAACACACTGCCATATTTCCAAAGAAATTTTGCATTGAAGAAAGAGATGGTTTGAAGTTTCCTCTTCCATATTGCATAGAGCACACCGAGAGGGTCTATCCCTTTCTTTCTGAGGTTTTCAACAGTTAGAAGCTTATTATGCATCAGAATCCAGATGAAAGAATTTACCTTAGGGATGTTGTCTAAATGCCATACCTTCCTCCAGAGACGATCCTTTGCTACCGGCTCTAAGGAGAGTCTCGTGTATCCCTATTTGACTGTATACTGTCCATATTTGCCCCAACCAATCCGATCCCTTGCTGTTTTTGTGTTGGGGACAGGCCATGGAGAGATGAGAGAAAGAGGGTTGCGGCTTCAGTCAAATGTGCTGGAGGGTGAAGGTCTTTCCATCCAGTCCAACACCCCATCGAATCCCACTTTGAGAGGTCATGAAGAGTATGCAATCCCTGATTACTAGCCCAATCAACGAGAGGAGACAAACCTGGGAGCGAGAAGCGAGGAGGCTGCCCAAGAATGCTGCAGTTCCAAGCATTGATTTTTTTTCCATTCCCTGGGATCCAATAGCAATTAGATTGTATTATGTTGAAAGAAATTTTGCACAACTGCCAAAGAGAGGTCCCTTTGCTCGTCCATGCGCTGTCCAACATTTTTGATCTCGGCCTTCTAATATATTTTTTCTTGATTATTTCTTTCCACCATTCTTTCTTACTTGTGACCAACCTCCATATCAGCTTGGCTCCCAAGGCTTTGTTCATTTGCTCCGGATCCCTGATGCCCAAACCTCCTTTATTTCTTACTCTTTTGACTGTGTCCCACTTGACTAGGTGGAATTTTTTTGTTTGAACCTTTCCTCCTTGCCATAGAAATTCTCCGATTTCCTTACAAATATTGTTGATAACATTTTTGGGAGCTAGAACCATCGAACTAGAGTAAATAGGATAGGAGGAAAGAATAGACTATATAAGGTTCGTCTTCCCTGCAAGGTTTAACCACTTCGATCCTAGAGATTGAATCTTGCTTTTAATTTTTTGGATGATTGGAGCCCACATAGCAGAAACAAAAGACTTTTTGGCTATGGGGATTCCCAAATAAGTGAAATGAGTCTAGTTAAGGGTGGCGTTAACTTGCAGAATGTGAGATATGTTGCGGAGGGTTGCAACATTGCAATTCCAACCATATAGCTGACATTTGTTCAAATTGGCTGAGCTTCTAGAGGAACAAAGGAAAAGATCAAGGGGTCTTAGGAAATTTCTGGCTATTTGTGGAGAGGCAATCCCAAGCAGAATTGTGTCATCTGCGAACAGGGCATGGTTGATGGGGAGAACTCCATTCCGGAAGGAGAGGCCTGGAAGAGAGCCTTCTAATTGTAATCTAATCAATCTTCTGCTAAGGGAGTCAGCAACCAGAATATAGAGGAAAGGGGAGAGAGGGCACCCTTGTCTTATCCCTCGAGAGGCTTTAAAAAAGACAAAGGGTCTACCATTGATTACAGGAGCTATCCATGGAGAGTTTATGCAAGCTTGCACTTGATTGATGAATATAGGAGGAAAACCAAATTTTTTCAAAACCAAGAGGATGAAGGAGTGCCTCAGCCGATCAAAGGCATTAGCCAAGTCCATCTTGATGGCCATGCCTGGTTCGCCCTTTTTAGTGCTGGAGTGAATCGCCTCCTGAACCATCAGGATGTTGTCGCTGATTTGCCTGCCCTAGATGAAACCACCTTGATTTGGGGAGATTAGAGAGTGAATGATAGGCTTTAGTCTCAGGGATAGGACTTTTGAAAATATTTTGTAAGAGGCATTGCAGAGGGAAATGTGTCTGAACTTTTTGATGGAGGAGGGGTTTGCCTCTTTAGGGATCAAAGCCAAAAAGGTGGAATTAGTGGCTCCTCCCATATTGCCTTTTTCCATCCAGGAGATAAGACGCATTAAATCCTTTTTTATAAGGGGCCAGAAGGTTCTATAGAAGTAGATAGGGAAGCCATCAGGGCCTGGGGCTTTATCTGGATGTAGGGACCATATGGCTTTCTTGACCTCTTCTTCCGAGATGGGAGATTCAAGCCGAAGGCTCTCCTCTAGACTGGTAAGAGTTGGGATGTCTCGAACCGTTTCTTCCATACAGTCTTGCGAGACATATTCCTCATCATTATACAAATTCTCAAAAAAATTCCTTACGTCTGTACTGATTTCCGCTTATCCGATGATGACTGACCCGTCCTCGTTTTTAAGCTCTCGCAAAGTGTTCCACCTTTTTCTGTCCCTGCATTAGTTTTGAAAGAATTTAGTGTTTTGATCTCCCCCTTTGAGCCAGAGGATACGTGAAGAGAGCCTCCATCCCTCCTCCTCTTGCCTTAATATTTTCTGCAGACTTGATTCCAGTTCTATTTCTTTGAGCCTCCATCCCTCCTTGGTGATCTCCCTTTCTTCCATTTCCGCTTGAAGGGCTTCCATATTCTTTATGATTTTTGCTTTCTATTGGGAAGGCTCGTGACAGTGGTGCTTTGCCCAAGATTTGAGAGTTGCTTTAACCCTTTTTAATTTCTGCTCCCATGAGTATGTTGGAGAGCCTGGAATGAAGCAGCGCCGGGCATTAGTGATGATGTCCTCAACTCTTTAAGACTCTAGCCAAAGACGGTTAAAACGAAATGGGAGGGGCCCCGGGTTTTCTAAGGGAGGGAAGAAAAGACAAATAGGCTTGTGATCTGAGATAGCCGTGCACAACAGTTTGGATTCAGGGTAAGAATTGAAGAGATGTGTGCTGACCAAGAATCGTTCCAATCTAGCTGCAATATGGCTGGGTCTGATCTGTTTGTTGCTCCAAGTGTAGGTGTCGTTTTCGGTTTGATATCCAAAAGGACCCATTGCGATATAAGGTCCTCCAACCTTTCTCCGAAGGGGTCCCTGACCTTAGTTCCGCCTCTGCGCTCGTTCGCAGAGATTGTAACTTTGAAATCCCCTACTATGTAGCAAGGAAGGAGCAATTTACCTTCACATTGTTCTTCAAGAGAGGTCCAAAAGCTGTCTTTCTGAGCATGAATAGTTGGACCATAAATATTTTCGATCCAGAACCTTTCTTTCTTTTTTTTGTTTTCTAATTTGATGAAAAGTCAATTTTTTCAGCATCCCACCAACAAAGAAGACCTCTAGAGGCCCCAGAAGCATTGGTGGCTAGGCCGTCGCCTTTTGGCCAGAAAATTTTAAGGGTTGCAAGGCTATCTTCAGCCATTTTTTTGTCTCCTGGATGAGAACGATTGAGGCAGATTCCATTGTTTTAAATATCTTGATAACTTCTATTTTCTAGGAACCTCCTAAGCCTCTGCAATTCTAGGAGACCACTTTCATTATTTCTTGAGTTGTCTAAGTGCCTTTTCCTTCTCCTTTTTTTCCTCTTCTGCACTGAGAAGATGCTTGCTTGCGATGTTTTGACTAGGAAGTCTAGGTTAGAGTGTTTTCCTGCTGCCTTCTCTCGAGCCGCTTCCTGTTCCCATATAGCTTTATTGGACTTTCTTCCTTTTTTGGAGAGGGGTTCTTGTTCTTCAGTAGAAGTGTCTGTAGCTTCTTCAATACATGCTTTTGCCCTAGATCTTGTGACCGATCCTTCAGAATTTGTTACGACATCCTTCCTTGACAAAGGTTGCGCCATACCTTCATCCAGGTCTTCTTTCTCCTTTTGAGGTGGTACATCTGTAGGTGTTTCATCTTCCTTATGGAGAGCATCTTCGGCATTTTCCTCTTGGGTTTCTATCTCGTGAGCCTCAAACCTATTTTCGGGGGCACTCTTTGGCGGAATGTGAGGCTGCTTGGGGGCAGAGGTCTTTGCAGTCTTCTTCCCGCTTGCAATATTCCAACCCTCTTCTTGTGGGCCTTCTAAGATGGGTTTCTTTGGTTTTTTTGGACAGGATTTAGCAAAATGCCCATACTCGTGACAGTATTTGCATTTGAACGGGATTTGTTCATAGTCCACAGTTTGTAAATGGTTCCATCCATCAATGGAGAGGATGATGGATTTCGGCAGGCCCTTTTCAAGATCGACCTCAACACAGATTCAGGCACATGAGAACATAGGGGCTTTTGGTTCAGACTTGTCCACATATTTCCCCAGAGTATTCCCAATTGCTCGGAAGTCTTCGTCCACTAGTACAAAATGAGGAATTAGCTACTAGATGACTAAAAATTCTAGTCACCACAGTTTTTCCAAGTGATTTACTACTAAATATGAGCAATTTTGATTGACCCAACTATAAACGACTAAAATTAACGACTAATTTAGTCACCAGTTAACAAATATGACTAGATAATAAGTGACCAAGTTAAAAATGACTAAAATAAATGACTAATTTAGTCACAACATAAAAAATGACTAGCTAGAAGAATATGAATTAGCCATTTTTAATTGTGTCATGGAAAATTGCAAATTTGGCAATGAAGTGTAATTTTGGTAAGTTGTCTACCTTCTATTAGTAATATTAGTGCCATGCACCTCGATATTCAGAGATCCAACAAAGCAATTGAATGAACTTTTAGCCTTATGGGGGCTTTTACGGTTCACAAAAAAAAAAAAAAAATTCTCTAGCTTTCTATTTTTGGCGAATCAAAAGTCATGATAATTGATTGGGCCAGAGCTCTCACCAAGTTGCAGTCACTGAGTTATATATGATTGTTGGTTGAAAAGGATTGGGCTCCTAAAGAATTGTTTTCTTTCTCTATCCTTCAGGCACCTGTACAGGGAGTTCAATTCTGACGCGGACAACCTATCAAATCTTACGATAGGAGACTGCCCTGGTATTCTTCACTAATTATGTAATTAGTACTCAAACAGAATCATGAACACTGAAGGTCGCTTTATCTGCTTCTAGTTTCTCCATTCTGGTTTTGCCTTGGACTGTTTTAGGTTGTATCTGCATGACAACTCTCCAGAGCCCTGCTATTTTTTGTCTCACAGTTATTTTGTCTTTTCTGCATTTTTGCTTTCTACATGTTGACGGGTAGAATCCCTCTCGTTTATTTTTGGATATTAATGTAATGTTTTGCCCAGGGCTTCAATATTGTCTTCTATCCTACTTTGAAGGGGATTTTACATGAACAACTATGATGTAATTTTGATTCTTATGAATAACAAATTACATATTTTTTTACAATGAAAAAAAACCATTAATATAGAAAGAATCCACCATTTTTTTTTCTATATTTAGAAAAAACAATTTAAAAAGCTATATTTTAACAAAATATATAATCTAAATTTCAATAAATTATAAAAAAATATATAATTTATATTTCAATAAATAGAGATTCCATAATTTTTTCATTTACACCTTGGAAAAAACACAATTTAAAACAACCTATTTTGACAAATATATAATATATATTTTTATGTATAAATTCATTTCCATTTTTCTTGTTTAACCCGTGCTTTAGGTTGTTTCTTTTTTAAGCTTCGGATTGAATTGCTTTATGTTGTTTCCTTTTAAAACTTTTGTACACTTTGGATTGAATAGGGAATGGAGAGAACCAACAATGGCAGGCGGGCAATCACAATCACAATCTTTTCATTTCAGCATTTATGGCATTTCCGGTTCTGCAATTTCCTCTCCTCTTTCCATGGCCATGGAATTTCCGCTTGCTGGTCCGTCTTCTCATTTCGTGCTTTCAAGATGGATCGCATCTTCTCGTTTGGTGTGTTATGTCTTTCTTGAATCTGGATGTCAGTGTTTTAGTCTCGAGAGTAGGCATCTCTGCCTGCGTCTATTTGTGATAGAGAACGGTGGTCGCCTTGAGGGAAAATGGATTAGGGGGTTGGATATGATTCTTTATATGATATTTATTTATGGTCGTACGTCCGTTTTCTCCCCATTTGTCTTTTTTTTCATTTTTGATGCTATGTCTGGCAAAATGAACAAGCATTGTATGTAGAGAACCTTAGTATTATTAATTTCTTTTGCACACTTTGGGATTGATTTTGTATTATTATGTGATGTACTTATTATGCTTTATGTTTAATGGAAGTGTGACCCAATTGTTTAGTAGATAATATATTTCAAACATTTTACGTTTAATGGAAGTGTGACATGTTTGAAATATATTATCTAGTAAACAATTGGGTCACACTTCCATTAAACATAAAGCATAATGGAAGTGTGACCCAATTTTTGTTGAACTAGTGGAGTTATTTTATAATATTTTTTAATATATTTAAAAAGAGTATTTTAATTTTATTTTTTTAAATATATATAGCCATATTTATATATTTATATTAAGTATTCTATAAAAGTTTATTAAATATAAAAAATATTTTTTTAGTATAAATTGTCGCGAGATCAAGTCTCACTAAAATTACTTTAAATTATCAAAATATTAATAACATAAAAAATTTGGTTAAATTTTTTCTAAGTTTTTTTAACATAAAAAAAATTTGCTACAATAAACAAAGTAATTTATTAAGATCCCATAAATTAAAGTTGATCCCCCTCTCTCTATCTCTCTATAAAATAAATAAAATAATTTACAAATTCTTTTATATTTATACATTCCAACTGAAGAAAAACTTAAACTAATATATATTTTGGTTTCCAACCCCCCCAAAAAAATGAAATTATGGATAAACGTCAAATAAAACTTAAGCCTAAAACATCTATGTCTAATAGCACACTCTTGCAAAAAGCACTACAACTTTATATTTCGATCAAAAATTTGTGCAAAACTAAAACATCTATGTCTAATAGCACACTCTTGCAAAAAGCACTACAACTTTATATTTCGATCAAAAATTTGTGCAAAACTAAAACATCTATGTCTAATAACACATTCTTGCAAAAAGCACTACGACTTTATATTTCGATCAAAAATTTGTGCAAAACAAAATAACATAGCATTGTCATATACGATCAACTTTAACAATCGTAATTTCAAAAACTAAAGATTATTTTCCTCAACAAATATGTTGGAAATCGAACCTTTTTGTAAGATTCCTTTTGCATTGCTTCAAGCTTCATAAAGCATTCATTATTTGATAAGTAAATCATCTTTCAAGATATCCTTTGCTTATCCTTTAATTCTCCAAAATCATGATGGATGGAGACATTACATAAATTGTTCCTTGTTTTTTTTTTCACTACCTTACTTCACTCCATCCACAATAAGAGTTAACCATAAGTTTTTAGCTTATTTTTCTCCTTTGGTCAATTAATAATTACCTTGCATTTCTCTTTAAGTAATTTTGACCTAAAAAGTTTTAATATGTTATCATTCTATTTAAATATTTAAAGTAAATAAAATTATTTTCTTCTATAAAAAGGCATATTTAAAGTAAAGAAAACCACTACTCCTCTAAAAACAAAATTGTTGCACTGGATATAACTATATGACAAGATGTTTGACTTGGGGTATATTCAAGAAGATATCTTGGCATGGAGCACATTTAGGAGGTTTATGTAAATTATTAGAGGCATATCTTTGAATTTTTTTTGTTGTTGTTGACTAGTCAATTTTTCTTTATAAAACCAAATACCTTCAAAAATAAAAAATAAAAATAATCAAAAGTTAAAATTAACATTGTTTAATATTTCTATATATTATTAATATTACTAAAAAATACTTAAAATCATTTTTAGTAATATAAATAAAACTAACCAAACACAATTATGTCTATACCAACATAACCTATATTTAAACCTTACCACGTTATAATTCCATAGTTCAAACGATGACATTTTTTTTATGTTATATGGTTATAACACATAAAGTTTGACATTACCGCTTGCATACAATCTTAGCTTCGTGGCATGACCTTGGATAAAGATATGGTTAAGATTTATGATGTGGCATATAATAATATATCAACAATCCACATTATATTGGTATGGTTTTAATGGATATAAACATATGCCTTTGTGATACGTTTTAAACATTGGCGCTTATGGTTTAGGCTCCACATTATACCATATTATACCATATGGTTTAAATATAGTGTTATAACATATGATTTACATGGAGTCATGGTGACATTGGGTTTGGTTACTAGGCTTAATCCAAAAGCAAACAAAATAAAGAAGTATTAGGTACGCTTTTTCTTGGACATGGATATTGCATCCACACCTGCTACTGCGAGTAGCATCTCCCGTCAATGATAAGCTCTGTGAGTACAATATCTAATTCCACCTATATGCCTTGCCTTCGGACATCCGTGTTTTATTGCTTTAGACACCATCTAGCTATGGATATGTTGCACCTGCGTATTGGGAAGAAGGATACAATATGATGTGCCCATCCCTAAATTATATAGAAAATGGAGGGGTTCTTTTCCTACATGACTAACTGGAATCCACACCGCTACGTATGGCACATGATCCCCTAGTAAATAGCTATAGAGCGCCTAACGCTTCCGTAGACCAAAAAGATATACCCGAGATAACGGTGGATGCCCTATTGCAGACCAAGGGTTTTTATGCAATGAAGTGAAGCTTCATTTAGTTTTTGGTTTATTGAGGGAAATGACATTGATGCAGACAAGCGGAGCTGATCCTGAGAATGCAACAGAGAATTTACAAAGCAGGGCAAGAACAGGCTGAGGCTGGGGTCGTGGTCACCGAAGCTGATGGCATACTAATTTGCCATATGTGAAAGGAAGTGATGTTTTAATTTTGGTAAAAAATTAATGACGTATTTTTTATGTTTAGCTATTTCTATAAGTCGCTGTTAATTTTTTCTTAATTTTTCTAGAATTTGAACTTTATTAAAAGTGGTTTCTAAACCGAAATTTTAATTGCAAGTAATATGGATATGGTGGGTGTATATTGCATAATGTCAGAGGGTGTCATTTATGATTTTTGTTATATCCGGAAACCTACATCCATTTTTCAACAGTGCTCACAAGTGTTTGTCGATCCCAAAAATTGATACACTCGATGTTTGTACTTCATGTATAAGTCGATGTGATCAGGTGGCGATGCTATTAATCAATCCAAGTATGCGTAAATATCAGTTGATGCTGATTCTCATTATGCTACTCCATGCAATCGATCATAGAGTTGATACAGGAGTCGATGCCTTCTTATGAAAGGAAATATTCGTTAGAATATTTTTATTGAGGGCGATTCTTACAAACCTTGGTGCCATGATTAGTTTTATCTCCGGGTGCCTATTTCAAATGGGGAACTTGCCTTTATACATATTATTTATACTGGGAACTTTATTTAACATTTTTTATTGTTTGACCTCTTTCCTTATATATTACTTTCTTTGAGAAGGAGATAACTAGTTAGTTAAAATAGGTCCCATTTTGCCTTGTTTCCTGGTTTTGCTTTCAAATGACATTCCTTGACGGGTAGATTTAGAAGGTAGTGCAGCCAAGAGCCAGTTGGTTCATGGTAGAAAGGAAGTTATGCTACGAGGAATAGCCAGTCTCTTTACCAAGATGGTGCTGGTAGATTGATTGCTCGGAGTGAACCATTAAACTAGAGGAATTGGGGAGTACAACTGGAGGCCGGGGAGTACAGATGTTTGAGGGAACTCATTGGGGCAGTACGGTACAATATTACATGGCAGGAGTGAAAGAAACCTCCAATTAAATAGAATTAGAATATAGATTTGATATCTGTGGCTTACACCCAACCAGGAATGGGCTAGTAGATTCACTACTACATTTCGATCCAAAATCCGACGAAAAAATCCGACGGCGTGTGGATTTCTCTTTTTAAACTTACCAAAAATCACAAGGATACATTTTTTTTTTTTGTAAATGTGGCCACAAGCGTCGGTGAAGCGACGACTATTCTCATAACCGTCGGTTAAGCGACGACGGGTTAGAAAGCGTCGCTTAAGCGACAGCGCCAACACTCACATAACAAAGTAAACTATCAAGCCAATAGGTTAGGTCTAGCTACCACTCCTTACACATCCCTAAATCCCAGGTTTAGATTAAGTTCACCCCAATAATGATGTTATCCCCTACCATAAAATATTGATCTATTATAAAATCCCAGAATAGTTTCCTATCTATATAAGCCCCATAAAGATTACATGTTCGAAGACCTTTCTTAGAGCCTTTGGAATACCTTCTAATACAATACATGTAAGAATAAAGAGTGTTGAAATCACATTAAAACTAGAATTCCAACTTCTCATTAAACCTCTTAACAAATCCTTAGAATTAACATAACAAAATTGCTTTTAACTACCTTGAAACATCATAATGTCCCACTTATATTAAACTATCTTATAAAAGATTGTTTCTTTGGAGCACCCCAAACCCTCACATTCCAGGATAACATAAACATTAAGCCACTTTCTTGGGGGTTTTGTCTACTCTAGAAACCTCATTAGTGTTTGATTATTTTCTTTCCAAAACCTCCTTTGAAGTCTTGGATTTTGCTAAAAAGTTTAAAAGGATGCAAACTTTTTTCCCACTATATGCTTTTCAAAAGACTTCAATATATATATATGATTGAGACATAAATTAATCTACAAAAGATTAATATACAAACTACTATAGAAACTAATATAAAAATACAAAGAGAAATACCATATTTAAACATAAACTAAAATATTACACATATGATATGATATGTTCGAGAAAGAAGGTTTTTTACTATTTGGCAATATGTGGTCAATGCGTGTAAATTTTTCCTTATGGGATGGATCCCTGAAGTAGTGCATTGATGTATTAAAAGGTTTTATTCATGCACGGAGCATGAGATAGGGAACATGTGTTGGCCTGGATCGATCCCTCAAAACCTCTGCGTCACCAAAGCTAGCAGTCTCGCCCAACATGCGGGCAGAAAACCATTCTAATAAGCGAGTCTCAGGTTCTACGTTCATCGGCACAGATTGGTGATTATACAGGAGTTGTAACAACTACCTGAAGCTCTTTTCAAGGTAAGATGATCCGTTGCTGCTCAAACCCTCAACAAATGCCTGTTACTACAGATCAGAGACGCCATCTTCCAATTTTCTTCTTCCTCCGAAAGACAAGCTCACAAAGTTTTTTATTCCGTGGAAATCATTAAAGTAGCAGAGCATGGCATCTACTTGCCATGGATTCAGCACGGCAACTTCCAACATATTCTTGCACGCTGGAAGGGCGAGTTTCATGTTCGCTTTCTTCACAGTCGTTTTTGCAGGGTTTTGCTTAATATCCTGCAATGCCCTCTTCGAAGATCAAGTCGGTGTCATAGACTGGTAAGATCAACGCACAACCCACTCGGCAATTCTGTTGAAATTTTTGTAACAACTCTAAGGGAGATCATGATTCCGGCAAATAGGTTTCAACATTGGTAGAATTCTTATTCTCATTGAAAGAAATCGCCATTTAAGTTACACTTCTTCTTACAAGCATCAAACGAGAGCATTTTCCTGCCTCCAAACAAAATAAAGCCGACATACATCTTTCAGCTTCAGGCTTAAATATGATCAGCCAAAACTGTTGTCCTTAATTGCCTAAACTATAAAGACTATATATTTATAAAATACACTGAGTCCACAACTTTCCAATGAGTTTTAAATTGGTCAATGTCTTGAGCTTCTAGACAACCATTGTCCCAAATTACTGCTCTACCTGTCTCCCAAGTGTGTCTGTGGAACCATTCATCTTGAAGACAGTTCCTGGACTTTCTAATTCTTAGAGGGTAAGGTCATTTCGATCCAAAATCCGACGGCGCGTGTATTTCTCTTTTTAAACTTACCAAAAATCACAAGGATACATTTTTTTTTTGTAAATGTGGCCACAAGCGTCGCTTAAGCGACGACGCCTTTTAGCCATATGTCCCTCCTCCATCCATTGGGTGATCTGGAGCATCTCTATTATGTACCTCTTGATTCTATGCCATATGAACTAAATCAAGGTGTATATCTTTAGCCATATGTTCTTTTTCCATATTTGGTCCCAAATCCCCCCCAATCATTGGAATTCCCTATCAATATGGAGTAGGATTCGTTTAGAAATAAGTTCCCCCCATCCTTGTATCCACATCATAATTTGTCAAGTTCATTTTTTACTTGTATTTGCCTTTGTTCAAGATTCACCCAAAACACTTCACAATCTAAGTAGACATGTAAGTTTGACCAATCATGCTTGGGAATCCACAATATGCATCTTCAATCAAGGATGCTAGATTTCCAAGATTGACTGACCTATATCTTATTATTTTCATGGAGGATTGGGATTAGTGACGATTTTTCTAGTCTTTCAATAAGCTTCAGAAGTTGTTTCCAAACATCATTTCAAAACAAGGCCATATGGCCATATCTAATTTTTTGGAAACAATGATTTTCAATCAAAGCATGATTTGGAAATGAAATGTTCCAAATAAGAGTAAACAACACTCATATAAATAGGTTCATTTCCATTGGTAAGTCAATATAATTCATGATTATATATCATGCGGTCTTTATATTGAGAGTTTTTGTAATTGTATATTGTATCATTTTTATTTTTGTTACTTAATCGACATGACTAACGTTCTTTGTTTGATGTTTTAATAGTAATTATAAAGCAAGGGCCTCCTAGGGCTATTCTCTTGTCAGGCATCTCTATTTCTCATATATATCGTGAATTTAATAGACATACAGATGCATTGTCAAAGAGGGCGGTCAATATGCAGGAAGGGGTTATACACTATTAGTTTTTCCATGATTACGATTGCACCGAACATGGCAGTATTACAATATATGTATTAGTTCAACTTTGGCTCTTACTCGATATATACATGAGAGGAGGAAACATGGTCGTTTCTTCCTCTGTATATACAAATGCAGACACTCCCATTGGATGTAGCATGATGGATTGCACTGGTATACTTTTTATACATATTTTATTATCATCTTATCTTTTTTGAATTGACAGGTTTACAATGACATGCTTGCAATGGACAAAGTGGTGGCATTTATTTCAACTGTCTTATTGAAACTGCATTATCTTAGATGTTTTTTTATCTTTTTGGGGGCAACATGTACTAAGTTGGCACTTTTGTGATGCAAGAGAGATCGACCATATATTTTGCTTTATGGGATATTTTAGCTTTTACACTTTTTTGAACTTTCATTTGGGCAATCATATTTCAGTCATCTTGTTTATGGTTTGATCGAGTCATATATATTATTTTTTTTGTTATATTAACGTATAAGCTACTCCATATAAATAAAGGTATTATATTAATTCAACATAAATTGTCTTGATATCAACTATGTATTTAGTATTTAAACCTATACTAATTAATAGTATAATTTTTCAGTTTAAAAAATCCAAAACTTAGAAGACTACTCCTAAAAAAATAATTAAACTCAAAACCTAAAATGATATAATTCGTTGACAAAGATTAAAAATTCCATAGTCAAATGTCAAAGTGATTGGTAAATGACACCAACGTCAAATTCAACACAAAGTGGCGAATGAAATGGAGGGAGTTTTGCTTCCGCCCTCAAATCCCCAATATCAGTGAAGACTTTGCAGCAGAAAAACACCATTGTCATTTGATTACACTTCATATCCTTTGCACCCGATATTGTTTTCTTTGTGAATTTCATCCAAAAACCCTTGTTCTCTGTGGGGATTAACAAAGTAGAGAATAAAGATGTTTGGCATGCAGAGTCAGTTGGATGGAGGTTCTCTATTCTCAGGAGGTGGTTTTATGCCCTCTCAGGCCACCCAAGTTAACGAAGGCGGTTTTTCCTCTGTGAGGGTAAGCGGCTTTTCCTCTCAGCTTAGGCGGTTTTAGGGCTTTCAACCTCTGCATGTTTTGGCAGTTTAAGGAGCCCAACATTCAATCAAGCATGGATGGTTTTGCAGAAAAGCGGTACCAACACCGGGCTTCTTCCATTGACGGTAAAACAGATAAGCCAAGCAACCCAGAAGCTCTCTGATGAGAATTCGAATTTTACAATAGATAGCATTGACGTCAACAATGTAAGAACCGTTCTTAATTTTTATTGAACATTCAAGGTGTTTATGTATTATGGAATAAATCGCCTTACTATGTATGTATTTTGGGTGCACAGGTAACCCTCACTGGGATGGTCTTCAACAAGGAAGAAAGAGTTACTGATGTCTCATTTTATCTCGATGATGGTACAGGAAGAATTGAAGTGAAACGATGGTAAGCTATTATTATTATTGTTGCTGCGGTTATTTTGTAGTTGCCACCTAATCTGTGGAAGAGCCTTGCCCTCTTCCCTCCGATTGTGTTCTCAGTTAAGTGCAGAAGAAGATCTCAACCTGATAATATCTAAACCTGTATTCCTCAAAAATTAATGAGAATAAGTCCACTATCAAGAGTCAAGACAGTTTCTCCAGAAGTAGATCAACTAAGCGAATTGAGGGCCAATGGAACAGATTCTAAATCCTCTCCCATTTC
>LPNX011003424.1:92247-126886 GCA_001517045.1 Pseudotsuga menziesii
AACTTTGTCACCTTCTCCTGCTGCAAGCCTGCCTCTGCTATTTATAGTAAGAAGAGATTTGACGATAGAGCCACTTGAAAGATGGGATTTAAGTTCCCTTGCATTAGAATATTCTGTTTTAATCTTCATGTCTAGAGATCCACTTTTATATGCCTTCCTTAATTGCAAAAGATCTGAATTGTTTAAAGCATTGATGTCAAATTTATTTTTTTAAGGAAAAATTCAAGAAATTCTTGATTTTGGCTTATAAATCTTTGATCTTTTGTTCAACTTTTCCTTCAAGCTTGACAATCATAGTTTCCTACTTCGCTTTAGTTAAAAGAGAAACAACAAGTTTAGACTAAGACAGGGAAATGATCAAAGTGTGTGTAATTATTATGAAAGTGCGACTGTGATATTTCATGCTACATACCATCATGTTTGAAAACATGCTAAGTAAAGATGAAGGTTAGTGATACCAAAAAAGCAAGGGACAATCCTTTGTTTCTGGCAGGCGTATCATGGACTTTGGACCATCTGATACTGCTGCACAAATCTCAGATCACTGATCTATAGTTTAACCACAGATCGACAATTGATCATCATTTACCCCTTGCCAAAAGAGGGGTAACAGGTTGTTAGGACATCTTATGGAGTTTTTAATAAATAACCCACATTCAAAGAAATCGACATAATAATAGCACTAAGATCATCTCCTTCTAGAGCTGCAGTACTTTCTTAAATCTATGCATCTGATCCTTTTACGATGTTGGAATGTATGGTCTATTCTTTGTATATATCTTGCATTTAGTCCAATTATAATATCTTCAAGCAAATCAATATAGCACGAGCACTACAATCATTTTTGGTAGAGTAGCATTATTTAATATTTTCTTAAATCATCTATACAACAATTTTTTTCTTCGAGGAAATGTTGCTTATTGTAGAAACTTACAGCCCATCCTTTGGCCAAGTGTGCACTAGGAGTGGACCGAGTGGTGTTTCAATGCTGTCAAAATCACCTGTCACTTTTGCACTGGTGCTCATCTGAGTCCTCTTGGGGGTTTTGAACTTGTTTGTGTTATTACAGTCCATATCACCTTACTGCTTGCCACTTAAACCAGATGCCCGTGGGCATACAACTGATATTTTGACAATGATGAGATAATCTGTCGAAATATATTTTATGAATTAGTATAAGAATCGTTTTTGGTCTTAACCCAAGGAAGCCCATAGACTATTGGAATGTGTGACCATGCAATCTCTCAGCAGTAAGTGGATATTAGTTTTCAATTGTTTCATTTTGAATTCTTCTGTTCACCATTCATTTTTTTGTTGTACCAGTTTACATTTACATATCATGTTCCAACTTCTATTTTTATGTAGGCCAATATATGTCACAACCTGGAACAGTAGCAGTGGCACTTGGGCGTGGGCTCACAGATTTAAGTCTTCAATCTTGGGGCGATGATGAAGGTTTAAGAGAAACTTCGAGCTCTATAGTGTTTGCCGGTGCACCTAAGGAAGATGACATGCCCATTGCAAGTACTTCAAGGCAGTCAAAAAGTGGTGAACAGAGGTTGTCTGAGGATGCTAAAAAATTGTTGAATGCTATTGATAATCTGAAAGAAATGGTAAACCTATCATTCTCCAAAGTTCTGTGTCTGTGAGACAGCATATGGATTGGTCTTTTACCTGTTTTTAATTCCTCATGGTTATTTGTTAGTGATTCATCATTAGTGATGTTTCTGCTTTGCACTTAAAAACAATGTCCTCCATATCTTAAGATTATTTATTGAATGTGTGACTTCCTGTTTGCAGTGCACTGTGGAAGGTCTTAGTCTTCTTTTCCAAGAACTAGCCGCTGGAAATCTAAACAGGAGGGAGCGTTGGGCACAAGTTCGTTCTTAGATCATGCAAAATTTTGCATCTGTTTTATTTGTTGCACTGGAGGTAAGTTCAAGGGAGTTATGTTTGCTGCACTGAGCCAAGTAATTTCCTGCTTAATATATCAATTGAATAACTTATATTTTTGTGGTAAACACTTTCACGTACTTTTATCGCATACTTATCGACTCTAAAGAGGGTTTATTAAGCTATTGAAATTTCATACAGTTGTAAAATTGAAAATTTTTCTATAGTGCTCTATGCCTATTGAATTTGAGCAGTGACCTTGTCTGAATGGGTGGTTATTGTACTAGGTTGAATTAGCTAGACAAATCTTGGGGAAAGGTAGTGGTCCAACTTTGGAGGCAGCAAAGCTACAGGTTTTCATTTATCCCTGTTGACAAGTCTCTAGATAACTTCAATAAACCATAAAGAAAATTTACATTGATTTGGGAGGCCGAAGAATCTTTTTGTTGCTTGCCTATACTGCTGGTTGTTCTAAGGGATTTCATAAAATATAAAATGAAATTACATTGATTTTCATGGCTGAAAGATCTGTTCGCTACTTGCTAACCATATGCCTTTAGAGTCCTGGTCGTACTAACCATATGAGTATTAAGCACGTTCTATATCTGTCTGAATGTCATTGCTCTTGCAGCTATAAGTTATAACATATATGTCTCACGTTCTTTTTCATTTCTCTAGCTGGAGTATATGTTGATGAATATCTCTGGATATGCAGGCTGCAGAGGAGGCTCTTTGTAATTTTAAGTCCACAGTTAGTCAACGGACACAAAAGCGCTTAAGCTCTCCAAGGTAATTATTTAAGAAGATTTTAAGTTCTTTTATATGTATATATTAGTTTAGTTGGAGGACATGCTTCCCAAATGATTGTTGTATGGGTTCACATGTTTGTATTTACGTTGAATTACTGGGAATTATTTTTTTGCTTCATATCTGAGATGGCAATAATTTTTTGCTTCATATCTGACAGGATTTCGTCTAAAAAATTTAGCTTAGCCTCTGCATCTATATGTAGATTAACTTTTTTATTGCAAGATCAGAGCTGAAAACAAAAGGCAAAAGTCTATCTTGACGAAAAGGGATGTTTTCATTGTTCTATGGATTGTGGAAGTACCTCTTCAGTAGAATAGAATTCCATGTCCTTATTCTGGGCATCGATAAAGCTGGCAAAACTGTAAATTTTCTTTATTTTCATATTAATTCAATTTAAAATTCTGTTTAGAGTGATGTGGGTGCCTTTCTCAACACCCCCTGGTTTAGTGTTTTGGTTAAGATCCATATCCACAGCTAAAAGGTTTTGTTGAGTTGCATTTGAACTGAATAATAGGAATCCAGGCAAGATTCTATTGTTCTCATTATTACTGGTTCAAGCATTGGTCTGTGCCTCCCTGAAGGCCTGCAACATGTCTATATTTCGGCTTACTACTGGTGGCTCTGGGAGGTCTGCCTCTATGCCTATCACTGCCACTAGCATTCATGTTTCCCATAATCTCATAAACCGGCAGTGGTCTACTTTAATCCATACTCCCACTGCGATTTTCTTCTTTAGATAACGCCGAATGCCTGGGCAAAACTTTAGAGATGTTGCAAACAAGATAAATCCCTAGCACCATAACTTTTAACATGTGTATGATATTTTTAAAATTGCAAACTGTAATAGAGATAGTACTTGAGATATTAACACTGAACAGTAGTAAGACAATTGCAGTAGTAAAACAAGCATCACACAATTGAACACACGATTTTTCATGGGGAAACCTTTTAAAGATGAAAACCCCAAAGCATTAATAATTCATCTTCTAAATGAGATGACTGAATTTGTACATGAGCAGAGAAATTTTGTTCACAAAACTCTGAGATGAACGCACATAAAAAATTTCAAAACCATGAAAGATCTAGCAGGCTTACTGCTGCTTCCACGTGGACTGTTTTAGTGCTGCCACGTCAACTGAGGCTGATGTTGACTCTAGGATGCCTGCTGCCACCTCAGCAAATCCTGTAGCAGCCTGCTGCCACCTCACTGAGGCTTGGAGCTTCCTCTCGGATGCTGCTTCTGTGGTGTATAGGGATGAGGAGCAATGGAAGACAGCACTAGTAGGGCTGGGATCCTAGCAGGGCTAGTGGGCACCACCGTTGAGGGTTGCTGCTGCTGTAGTAGACCTTAACCATGAGCTGTAGCAGCTTTGCTGCTACTACTCCTTACCACTGGAACCACCCTCAACTGTGAACTGTGAAGTGCCGTGAAGGAAGAGACCCAAGCAAGCTTAAGAGCTGCCATGTTGGAGAAGAGAAGAAAGATACCAGCCATCGAAAAAATTTTAGTCAACCACAGCTACGATGAGGATGACTATCTCAGTCATGAATTGTTGGAGCAGTCAAGTGATGATGATGATGAAATGTTTTGCAATTGTTCTTCATTTATAGTACATCAAACATTATAAGTTGGTTACACATTATAAGTTGCATTGGCAAAGCATTGAAATTTTGTATTTAATAAAAAACAAATCAATGCATTGATTTGCTTAGTGTACTAGCACAGCCACTTAACTTGTGGCTGGTGAACACCAATAGGTCACAAGTTAAGTGTCACGAATAAGTTATCGGTTACTTTTTTTTTTCTTCTAGTTAAATGAGTTGTCTGTGAGAAACTGGCCATTATCCACGCATTAGCTAAGAGTGCATCAGCTACCAGTTAGCTATCTCTGGAAAAGAACTTTTGTGCTTAAGCAGGACCATAGGCTCAGTGCTGTAGGTATTCTTAGGTTTAAATCTAGGCTCCAATACATTCCTAGGGTTTGACAGTTAAAACCTATTTTTGTCCTTCCTAGAATGTGCTTTTAGATTCCAGGTATTGGCTACATTTGTTATTCTATTAAACGAGCATTTAACACCTGTCCTTGTAAGTATTCTTCTATTGCATTTTTTTCATTTAGAAGACTAATATCATGTCAAATTCTAAATTGGATATCAATCTTGCAATGGATATGTTACAAAGTGCATTGTGGTTGTAGGATTCCTTTGAACTAAAATGTTAGTGTGGCTGACTATGAAAAATTTAAACTTGCACTGCGATTACGGTGAAGCACATGGTCTGTTTGTTTGTCATTATTTTCTGACATGTAGAAATCTAGAGAACTGCTTTGTAACAATTGATAGAATGGCCGTTGACCTATTTTAATTTGTGATTTTAATTGTGAATGCTACAAGATTCAAGGGATTATCAACTTTATATCCTGAATCAACTTTATATCCTAAATACAAGTCAGAGATACATTTTGATTTCATCATTTTTATGTGAGTTTTGAATTTTCCTATCTACTTTTACATTTTAATGGCCATGCATGAATTGATCTTGTGCTGCAGACAGGTTTAAGTTTAACTGTCTAAATTTAAAAAAATTTCAAGCATGTTTGCATAATTGGCTTCATATTTCATTATAGTACAAGAAGAGTTTGCTTTGACAGTGCCCTAGTTTTACTCAGATGGCCTAGTTTTACTCAGATGATTGAAATTTTATGCTTATCTGATAATGTCTATAAAATCTGCTGACCCCCCAGGCATAAGAGAATCCAAAGATGCACTACACAAATGCCTAAAGTCAGTGATGCTAATGATGTGTCTGGAGGGATTTTGGAGAAGTTCCCAAAGCGCCTGAATGTTGTTCCTCCTAGAGTTCTCAGTGGTTCATTATCAGGTGTTACTGCTGAGACATATAATGCTGATACACAGTTGTGGAGAAAGCACGTGAAAGGCTACAAAAGAATGAACAAATATATTGGGTAGAGTAGATATCGCAATGTTATGGACATGAATGCAGGTCTTGGTGGCTTTGCAACAACACTTACATCTGACAAAGTTTGGGTTATGAATGTTGTCTCAACCATTGCAAAAAAGAATACACTTGGTGTGATATATGAAAGAGGCCTTATTGGAATTTATCATGACTGGTATGGTTACCCTTCATTTCTCTTTTAATTTTTGCAAGGCTTTAATTTCTGTTATAGAAATATAGCCTATAGTTGGAGGATCACAATTCACAACAATATACATGCATAGGTAGAAGACTAGGTTTCCACTCTCATCCCATTTTGGGAAAATGATTATAGGAACAAACTGCATCTAATATGTAATATATCATGTAAAAACTTTGGTTTTTGTATCCTTATACCTTTTTAATGGCCCTAGTGAAGCACAGTAGATTGACAGACAAGATGCTCACCCAATTGAAATCATGCCATGTGTCTACTACATGATGCTCCAATAGATTCCATTCTATTTTAAAATGAGAGGATCCCTCCTCGCCATATAACATAAAAATCATGGTTTTCATAAACCGATATGGGTATCTCAAGTATTGTGTAGAATACATCCAATTATTCTTTTCTAAGAAGGCCTTGTATTCAGTCCACCAATCTTTCAATTTTTTTACTAGATTGAATTCCTTGGCTCTGTACTTATCCAGAAATGTTTTGTTCAATAGCACTTGAATTTTCTTCAGCGTGAACATTATTTTGAATGAATAGGGTTGTAAATAAGCTATGGAAACCCTACCTTCACTTATGACTGGTCTCATTCCAAGATTAATGTGTTTGAATATCGATTTGACAACATTGTTATATGGTAATAATATTGGTTTGGCGGCAATCAAGTAAAGGATGTGCTTTCTGATATTTCAAAAAACCTCTAAGTCATCATGGTTCTTATGGAAGTCTTCATTGACGAACATTCTATACATGTATTTGGGCACTCAAGGTCATCTTGGAATCCAATGAAATGATTTGTATCCGTGAGCAACATTGGATCTGCATCTTTCCAAGGGTTGGGACTTTCTTCAACTTCCCATTATAAGGTAGCTTCCCTATTCCTTGTGCTTTTGACATTTTAAATAATAAATATCCTACAATAAAAAACGAAAATACAAATATTAAATCTTGTAGACATAATTATGTCAATAGGTGAGTTATGAACATAAATTAAGTCTACCTCAAGTTTCGAGCTAAAAGGAATGGACTTTGAGAAACAAGATAGCAGGTGAACAAACTGGGCTTCTCTAGCAAGTTTACAAAGGATATTGGTGAATATTAATTGTGAAATACCTCCCTGAGCTGGTTAAGATTATTAATGACAACTATATATATACACGGGTGGCAAAGTTTGGTGATAAGTTCTGTATTTTGTTTTTGCAATGATTTATGGAGTTTGAGGATATGCCCTTATCTGAAATCCTTATGGCATGCTTAGGTGGCAAGCTGGGGTGCTTAAATTTTGAAGAGAAATGTTTTGACCATGTCATTTGTACCAAGGGATTCACATGAAGCCCAAATGCAGTTTTCTTTGGAGCGAGGCGTGCCTGCTGTGATTGGTGTAATGGGGACACAACAGCTTCCTTACCCTTCCCATAGTAGGGATCGAAACGTCGAGATTTGCGAAATAATCCAACGTAGCTCATTCTTATTTACAATTCTCCACTGCGTAAATGACTACTTTCATAAATACTAGTTACTGGTAAGTTGTAATAGTAATAATTATGTAGTTTGTAGATTGATATATATCATAAATTTGTTTGAATATCATCATTGTCAAGCAATAACAACTTCTTAAAGGGTGCTAGCTCAATGGTAGAGCGTCTGCCTAATTATAGGCAGGAGGTTGGTGGTTCGATTCCTCCGTGCCCTATCATAAATTTGTGACTACAAAAACGACTAAATTCACATATATACGACTATTAATAGCTAATTTCTCGTATCTTAGTCGTCTTTAGCTTAGTCATTAATATGTTAACATCTAGTAGTTTATTTAGTCTTATATTTGGTCATTAATGGTTGCAATCAGTGACTAAATCAACGACTAAATCAATGATTAACTCAGTGACTAAATCAATGACTAAATCATTAACTATCAATGATTAAAACAATGACTAAATCATTGACTATCAATGACTAAAGCATTGTCTATCAATGACCAAATCATTGTCTATCAATGACCAAATCAATGACTAAATCAATGACTACTAAGTCAAGCTATTAATGACTAGTGAAATACGACTAGCTATAAGATAGTGGTAATTTGCTACTATTAGTCACCGACTCAAAAATAGTCGTTTATAGCCTGATTTTAATCATTTTTTTAGTCATTAATTTCTCATTTTCTACTAGTGGTCGTTCTAGCAGTGGAGTGGGAGGTGAGGAAACTTTACCCAGACTGGAACCGCCTTTGGGATATCCTTTTCTGGGTTGATTGAGAGATCCCATTTGTTCAATACATGCCTCTTGGGCCCATGAAGTAGGGGCCATTCCTAAAAATAAGATTGCGGCCCTCCTTCTTTTGAAAGATGAAAGCGAAATAACCTTTCCCACAGAAAATTTCCTGCACCTCACCCTAAATAAGGGTTCTCCAATTTTTGTTAATCCAGACTTCTACTGAACGAGGAGATGGCCAAAGCCCAGTAAACAAGCCTATGAGGCCTTTCTCAAAGAGGGCAACTGCTTTACGCTTTGAGGCGGCGGAGGAGAGCTTCACTTCAGTTACGTCGACGCGCTTGACAAAACGGGAAGAGGGAGGGGCAGCAGACGAGGGAGGGGGAAGAGAGGCCACGATATTGTGGAAGCGATCCTCAACTGAAACGGGATCCAGAGCATTCATTGGCGCAGGGCCTGCAGACCAGAAACCATAGACGCTCTCAACTTAGGGTTTTCCACGAGAGCTTCAACTTTTCTTCATACTAACAACTTAGACAGGATATTGCGATTGGCAGAGGGAAAGTAATCAAACTATATAAAATTCACAAAATATTATAAATTTAATTACTGTTAATTAAATTTAATATCCAAGTTCTATATCAACTCGAATTCACTTAACTTCTGCTAATTGAATTTAATAGGAAACAAGATTCATGTTCAGTTACAGTGAGGACTTCTGCTCATTGAATTTAACATGAAACAAGATTCATGTTCAATACAGTGAGGTCTGAACATGAGACGGAAGGCCAATTCTCATGCATACATAGGTTTACCGGTCATTCACATCATGGCACAGTTTACTTGGGGATCAATCAACCTTCCAACGCCATCGATCATATCTTTTCTTTTCATCTAGATTTCTTATAAATTAAGATATAATAAATTCTTATAAATTTAATAACTATTATTATTATTAATAATTTATTTTTTTTACTTAAAATTTATTTATATATAAATAATATATTTTATTTTGAATTAATTAATTTATTTTAATTTTTTATTAATATATAATTTTACATTTTGTTTTGAATTAATTATTATTATTATTATTATTTTTTAATTTTTTTTATAAAATTTAAAAGCTTTTAAATTGTGTTTTTAATACATAAATTAGCATGTTTACATATATCATATAATTTCCACAATAAACATAAACATATATAACTATACATTTAAAAAAAAAATCAACAACCCACAAACTATACCCAAAAACAATTATAACACCATAATATTTAAGCTACTCATTCTGTTTTCACTATATTTTTTTATCGTATACACCAACAATATTAATTTTTAAACCGGATTCTTGTAAAATAAAACAAAACTATATAATGAAACAGAGTTGTCTAACTAGGGGATGATTTTGACTTTCCGATTGATTTTCAGTCGTAATCTTCAGTCAGAATCTGGTGAATTCAACTCACAAAATCTTGTAGTTTTGTTGTTTGTTGAGCAATTTTAATTGCAGAAATGAAATCATGCGACATGAAAACCCCAAGCACCCACACTCTGTAAAATCTAGCAATGTTTTTACACATTATAAAAATTCCATGAAGATTCATAGCAGAAAACAAATAAAACCCAGCCGAAAATAGAGAGAAAATAATCCCCTAGTTAGACAACTCGCAATGAAGAAACATTAAATTGGCAAAAACATTTAATGTGTGGGGAACAAAAGGTCCGCATCATAGTACACCCACATTCTGATGTTGAAGAAGAAGAAGAAGTTATTTTAACGTCCACGAGGCTAAAAATAGCCTATGGGCCAGACTGTCTTGCTCGCTGATTTTGCATTTCCACCCTCTTCCTGTTCAGCTTGAGGATGAGCTCCCTCAATTTCACCACGGTCCATTGAATAAATTAACCCAAGAGCTAGTTTCCAAGATATTCACATAACAGTCCCTGCTATCCTTGAAGGCCTCACACTTTAAAATGAAATGCATTTTTGTTTCCACTTTTCCCGAGTTACAAAAAGTACACTCTTTCTTCCCAAGCTTCCTTTGGTCTTTTCCAGTGCCCAGTTTCACAAAGTGAAACTTTCATTCTGTGTGCACAAATCAAAAGGTTCGGGCTCCGCACCACTCTATATCCAAACCTTAACCTCACAAGAGGGCCTTCGTTGTACTTTTTTTTCTTTCGAAAACACGACAACACACATTAGGTACATGAGAGAGCTTGGAAGAGGAGAGGGTGCTCCCGCTGATGTGAAGAGGGCTGTTACCGCTGAAGTTATTGTTATTAACATGGTCATGGCGGGCATCGATCAACCCGAAGAATAGGAAACCAAGGTGCTCTATAATGGCAGCGTGCAAATTTTATACTTGGACACAACATCGGATGATAATGAACCTGAAGACACTCGCAAACAAACGCTCGGTTCTCTTCTTCGTAGGTAAGCATTTGGGGATTACATTTCTGTTACTTAGTAATCCAAAATTTGGCATTAATGGCCACTAAATTCATTCCACGTGGAGCCGAATATATAGAATTGAGTTCATTAGTATCCAATTAAATTAGTAATGAGTTGACATGCAAGGTGGGCCTTGACAATATGTGTCATCCTCAAAATCAAGGATCAAATTTGAAGGGTATGGTCCTAATGGTTTTGATATATTCAAAGCTTCAATGATGACATGTTAAAATAAATATTGGCTTTGATATATTCAAAGCTTCAATGATGACATGTTAAAATAAATAGTTCATTTCATTTGAAAATGAAGTGATACATCAAAATTTTATAGTATATTAAAAGAGATGCAATCAAATTTTTTTGTATTGTTTTATTTTACAGTTTCTAATAAGTAATGTCTAACCCAAGAAATAATAAGTAATGTATAACCCAAGAAACTATACAGAGGAAATTTTAGAAACATAAAAAATACTCAACAATATGATAAATCAATTGAAATGATGACATGTTAAAATAAATAGTTCATTTCATTTGAAAATGAAGTGATACATTAAAATTTTATAGTATATTAAAAGAGATGCAATCAAGTTTTCTTGTATTGTTTTATTTTACAGTTTCTAATAAGTAATGTCTAACCCAAGAAACTATATAGAGGAAATTTTAGAAACATAAAAAATACTCAACAATATGATAAATCAATTGAAAAACATCTATAACCAATCAAGATTCACTTGCAAAGTAGTAAAACTTCTAGAAGAAAAAATGAGGTTGGATGAAAATGAAATACAATCTATACAATGCCCATTGAATATAGAGATTTATAAATACGAAATATGGAGTAAGCCTAAAAAATATGTTTATAAATGCAAAAATTGTTATCCTGAATCACTTCAATAACAAAATTCACTCATTTCCAAAATGCAGCAAATAAATACTTACAAAATAACACAACAAAAAAACTACTCTCATGATGCACATACCTAAAAAATCATTCAACTGCAGGAACAACTCGGCAACGAGTATTGAGATCCACTGAGGGAAGGAATCCATTTATATATGTTGTTGGCCATTCAACTCCGTGAATCAAAGGAGAGACATACTTCCCTATAGGAAATAATCATTAACAAAGGTATATTTTCTTTCCAGTGGAGATGTACACTTATGCGGATTGGTGGTGGATTAGTGGTGTTAGGGAGGATGTGTACTTCCTTTTCTCTAAAAAAATCCTTCGAGTCTAAAGATTCATATACCTTATGAATTCATAGGGCAAGAAATGGTGGAAATAGCCTAAGAAAGGGTCGATGGTTATGGTGGAAACAACCTCACCAAGGGTTCAACTCGATAGTGGAATCAACTTGAGCAATGGTGAAGAGTTACTCCAATTTGAAATTTTAGGAATAGTTCAAGGTACCTATTCACCTTCAATCCTAATTCATGGGCCAAATGACAAGCTTAGTCTATCATGATTCTTGCAAACACTGATTCTGATATCAAAATAGAAGGCAAGTTTTCCTCTGATGACTTTTGGGGGGCTTTGATAAGTACTTCCATCTATGTTTAAATACCAATAGATCCATTCGAGATATATAGATGAACTCTTCTAATCAAGTATCCATATCAATCATTTTCAAACCCAACGAAAGAGGAAGTGACCCACCATCTCACTTACTAGCATAAATATCCATGTCTCACTTCTCAATTATGAAGTGAATATTGGTAAAAAAATGATCAAGACACTGTCTACAACATTAGCATTGATAATTATGCATGCTCACCTAACTAACCAGCTACTTCTGTCGAGTTTCGATTGAATCTTAAAGCTACACGTTCCGTGACATGAACTCCCTCCCCCTACATAATTACTATAACTCTAGCATGTACTAAAACACAAAACAAGGTAGGAATATGAAATTGAAATAGACTGAAGACTTAATGGTGATGGTGGAAGTAGGCACAACTTAAGCAGGATTAACGAGTTTGGAAATTAGAATAATGATAAACACAATTTGAATGTTTAAAACCACTAAAACTCCAAACTTTCAACTTTCATGATCATATTTCCAAAATCCAATAAACATTTGATTAACCACATTTCCAAATCTAATTTCATAATCACATTTCCAAATTTCAATAACCATTTGATTGAACAAAGTTTTAAATCCATATCCCTTGATTCAAATCATTCAACTACATTAATTGTAAACCAATGCAGAAAATGATGAATTCTAATTCTAATTTCTTATCATCCACAATTTAATTCTAGATTATGTGATTTTATTCTCTATTAATACTTTAAATTTTTCACCTAAGTTAGATCCCTAATTTCACTAGATATTTATAAATACCTGCAAAATTCCAATTTTAAAAAAGTTCCCTATTTTTACAAGGTATTCCATATTTTTACTGGATAACATCTTTTATACCCCCCATTACCTATAAACCCATGATACCCTACTCCCCTCCCCCTAATACCTGCAATATATTGACCTTACTTTTCAAAATTCAAAACCCCATTATGAATGAACATGATAATATATTTGTCAACAAAGTTAATTCCCTGTGCACATAGCTTGGTTAGGATTTGAGAAGGAATAGTTGTCAAGCTACATTAAGCGTTTGAAGCATGTTGCCAATTGATTCAACTTTGATATCCTATCGAAACACAATCATCATTAATGCATTTATTTGCTACTAGGCTACTATATTACCACAACATATTGTCAACTAATGCTTTATTTGCTACTAGGCTACCAGATTACTAGAGGCAATTGTCAATTAATCATTGGTTCTTAGGGTTTAAACGCGCATCATTTGTGATTAATAATTATAACCTTGGGGAAAAGAGTGGAAATGTATAGAATCATGGCATTTATGGACCAAATTTGTCAATATCATACAAATTCTCCATCAAATTTAACCTAGGAGAAAGAGATATCAAATCAACTTATTTTTAGATGTTTTCTCATTCGAATCCCTCAATCATTTTGGATAAGTTTTCTAACCAAAACTTGCAACATAGATAGACTATATCAAAAGGGTGTGTAAATATGACTTCCACACATCACACACACTCTTTGCGAAGTTTGGCAATCTTGTTGTACCATTCTCCTCCATTAATATCTTAATGTATGTAATCTCATTCAATTATGCTTCAAAACTCCAAACTCTCAAACTAACCAAAGTTGATGAAATCGTGATTCCACATCTAGAGTTCAAACACCTTACATTATAACACACGTCCCATCCAACAAGTGATAATTGTTGCATACAATAAACTACGCATGGCTTTGCAAGCATGGATTTAGAGGATTCGAACCCTAAAAGAAGACAAGGTCGTGGAGTAGAATTTTGAAGGCTTGATCAATATCCCATTGGATTTTGGCCTACAACAACGAAGAAAATTCTCATCCACAAATCCAATAAAGGGGATGTTATTATGAAAGGAATGTTAGTAATGAAAATGCAAAGATTGTATAATCCCAAGAAATGAGAGTTTAAGTCTTGTTCTCAAATGCAACAATGCTAGAAAAAAAGAATTTAACTAATTAGATCATATTAGTCCCATTAACAATAATAGCCTACATATGTATAATTAGTACTAGTTTAATTGTATAGTTACTTAGAGATCCAAAGCACAAAATTACAGTTTTAATAAATTTTATAAAATCAATATAGTCCATTGCAAAGTGACACCATAACAAAAAAATCAACTATTGTAGTATTGAAACGAATTAATAAACTTTAATAAAGAACTTATATTTGAATAAAACATAATTATAAAAAAATCGATCTCGAGCCAACAGTCCATCCATATCTTGTTGTACAGTCTTGTTTAGTTAACAATTGAATGAACTTTCACTATTGACTTTATTAGAGGTTTAAGTTTGTTGCTTAATTTTATCCAGGTATGAATTTAGATCTAAGTTCATTGCATTTGGGTCCATAAATTATCCAAGGCAGTTAAAGTTAAGCTTCATGTTATGGATGTTTTTATAGTTGAGCATTGAACAAATAGATGGAAGAATTTAGTACATCAAATGTGGAAATAACGACTAAACTTAATTTTAAATGTTTAAAGTTTCATTGTGATTTAAATTTTGATATGTTAATAGAATGTTTGGAAGACTCGTTTGGGATTCTACCTTTGTTGTTTCCCTAACATTTAAACTTAATTTTAAATGATTTAAAGTTTCAATGTGATTTAAATTTTGATACATAATTCTAATAGAATGTGTGGTAGACTCACTTGGGATTCTGTTTTAGGTTTCCTAAACATCTATTCTAAACCATCTAAAAATTTAATATGAAAAATTTGGAGTAGCCCTTCAATTGCAAAGTTGCAAAATAATGGTCAATTTCATTATTGAAGGGCCCAATACAAAATTAAATTTCTTTTGCATGGCAAAAAATGTTGTGTCTTTCTATGTAGAGTAAAATAGGTCATGAAGGGCATTGAATGCTTCAAATTTGAAGCTTGCTCAAAAAATGTGCAATACAGGCACCATTTTGTGTAGCACTAGGTTTAGTTGGCTCTGAGTTTGTTCACATTGCAATCTTAGGTGTAGAGAATCCAACAAATTTGAAACATACAAATTTGTAGTTTATGGATCAAATTTGTCAATATCATACAAATTCTCCATCAAATTTAACCTAGGAGAAAGAGTTATCAAATCACCTTATTTTTAGATGTTTTCTTGTTCGAATCCCTGAATCATTTTCGATAACTTTTCTAACCAAAACTTGCAACATAGATAGACTATATCAAAAGGGTGTGTAAATCTGACTTCGACACATCACACACCCTCTTTACAAAGTTTGGCAATCTTGTTGCACCATTCTCCTCCATTAATATCTTAATGTACAATCTCATTCAATTCTGCTTCAAAACTCCAAACTCTCAAACTAACCAAAGTTGATGAAATCGTGAATCCACATGTATAGTTCAAACACCTTACATTATAACACATGTCCCATCCAACAAGTGATAATTGTTGCATACAATAAACTACACATGGCTTTGGAAGCATGGATTTGGAGGATTCGAACCCTAAAAGAAGACAAGGTCGTGGAGTAGAATTTTGAAGGCTTGAACAATATCCCATTGGATTCTAGCCTACAACAATGAAGAAAATTCTCATCCACAAATCCAAGAAAGGGGATGTTATTATGAAAGGAATGTTAGTAATGAAAACGCAAAGACTGTATAATCCCAAGAAATGAGAGTTTAAGTCTTGTTCCCAAATGCAACAATGCTAGAAAATAAGAATTTAACTAATTAGATCATATTAATCCCATTAACAATAATAGCCTACATATGTATAATTAGTACTAGTTTAATTGTACAGTTACTTAGAGATCCAAACCACAAATTATAGTTTTAATTAATTTTATAAAATCAATATAGTCCATTGCAAACATAGTTTGCACAAGTGTTGAAAAACTCTTCGAAAAATCGTTGACTTTTTAAAAAGTCGCGATTTTTTCCTTAAGCCGAAAAATTGGCTGAAAAAAATCGCGTTTTTTAAATTTTTCCAAGAGTCTTTATTTTTTCCAAAAAACTCCCATCTTTTTCCAAAAAGTCTCCACTTTTGCTAAAATGATTAATTTTCAAAAAAATAGCCATTTTAGTCATTTTGTTGTATACTAACACCTTTCCTCTACCGTATAAATATATAAAAACTTTGTTGTATTTGAAGATCAAAGCATGCAAGGATAAACTATACAAAATATGTATATGTTTATCAAAGATCACAATGGTAATCGAATTACTTTTTTCACTATTAGGGAAGTTTTTGAGCAAACATATTTTGAGTGATCATCATAGCACATTGTAGAAAAAAGGGAGCAACGTTTCAAGTGGTAGATGAGTTTGGGATAAATGTGAGGCTCATGTCAGAAATTCGATTTGGGAGGAGTGAAAAATACTTCTTTGATTGATCACCAATACACAACATGAAATACATTTAATCGCAGACAGCCAAATCAATAAAATATATCTTTCAAAAATTAGGTTTAAGTCATAAGATGGAGGGACAAATAAAAAACATTTACGAAAACCTTATATAAACCTAATCATTGGAGTAGTTTTTTACGAAAAACTTTATATAAACCTAATCATTGGAGTAGTTTTTTACGAAAAACTTTATATAAACCTAATCATTGGAGTAGGGAAAAATATGAATGTACGAATGGAAAACTCGGGAAGAGGGCATTGATATTAGATAGCTAGATGCTAGTTTTCCTCGGATACATTTATATATGATGTTTCAGGATACAGTAAATTTGTCGACTTTTGCCGATTTTTCTCGATTTTTTTCATCGATGTTGCCGAGAAGTTGTATTTGAGACCCTTGCGGACTTTTTCCGATGCCGACTTTTTCAACAATGGTCAGAGCTTATGCAAGTCAATCCAAGATAAATCTCAAAAATATTGTGTCTGCTGATATGATTCTTGAGGAAACAATACAGGTTGTTGCAAACAAAATGTGGGAAGCATTGTTGGCGAATGGGGATATACAAATAATTGATTTAGTCACAGAGCTCGAGGAAAAGACAAATCTTACTCAACATAAAATTGTGGTAGAAAATGGATTGCTGGAGAAAAAGCATTAGAGGAAATTTGAGGTCTAAAATGGGCCTCCTAAGGAAAATAATAAAATAATAGTTATAAATTTTGGAGGAAGATTAAAAAAAAACTACTTTTTTGTTTATATTTTCGACATATCTCCCTGTGTTTTAACTCAAATTCCGAGCAGGAGAGCTCGTTGGATGCGGAATTTAATTTCGCATCCAACGAGTACCCACACTGCATACTTTTGACAGACCCCGCTACCCCAAAAACAATAAATACTTGAAAAATGTGATGTTTCTTGTTTTTAGGGTAGCGGGGTTTGTCAAAAGTATGCAGTGTGGGTACTCGTTGGATGCGGAATTGAGCTCTCTCGCTCGGAATTTGAGTAAAAACACAGGGAGATATGTCGAAAATACAAACAAAAAAGTAGTTTTCTTTTATGACAAATATGTCAATTCAACCATTATGGTTGACTCATTTTATTGAAATTCTATTGGTTCTCGAATTCCAACTCAAAAAATTTATTGTTGGTGCGTTTCTTATAAGGCCCATTTTAGACCCCAAATTTCCTCTAATGGGTATCGTATGTTGCTGCCTAATTCACACCTTGGGTCATGTGGCAGAAATCTTCAAGCCACTGGATGTGACCTTGGGGGCAAGGAAGAGTCAAGTGCTATCACTTAATCTTGACTCCTTCATCTAGGCTTTCTCTTAGCAAGGGGGATGGTCCCTATAAAAATAATCTAAGCTTGTTAATCTATGAAAGGAAAAACAACTATTCTAGGAGTTAAGATAAAATGAATTAAAATAATACCAACAATCATTGCCACAAAATTACTTTAGCAACTTAGTAAATATACAAACCATTCAAGAAACTTGCAAAATTGATTTATGCATAAAAATAAAGTATACAAGTGCCAATGAAAAGATTGCTTGTGTATAAGGGTTGCTAGTGTGGTCTTGGTGAAAGTATTGTAGTGTCTCTGTTGGTAATTTTTAGATTATTAAATGAGTGGATTGGGGAATGGGTTAATTGTTGATCCATTTTCTAATGTGGTAATGATCTAACTATTAAGGGGAGAACGTATTCCAGATATACTCGAGGGGTATGAGGAATGTGTATGGATTTTCTTAGAAGTGGTTCTCGCAGTGACATGTGGGCTAGATGGAGTCATGGGGTTGTGTTCAACACTACACCAACAAGGATGTAGCCTAACAAGGCCCCATGGTTACTTTCTGTTCTCGATTCACTTGAAGACTTTGTCCACATCTAAACAATATCGAAAAAAGTTGGATTTTCACTTGGGGATTAATTGTAAGAATATACTAATTACAAGTCACTCCAATCCCTTTATGTTTGTCCCACTATTCCATCCAAAGGTGTGCAATGCTCACAAGAGCATACAGGGACTAAAGCCTTGTTAATTTTAAGAATTTAAAGTCAAACATGTGTTGTTAAAAATCATAGTACCACTATTCTTATTTTCTTGTTTTCGGGAACACCATTGGATTTGTTAATTTTAAAAGAAAACCAGAAACAAAATTAAACTAAGAAAAAGAAAAAAGTTACTCTAAAAAAATTAACTCACAAAAAGAGACAACAAGGTCCCCCCTTGAGGAGATGGGGCGTGGGTGCTTGGCTGCCCACTCTCGTCTTTTGTTATAATAATTATTACAATGAAAGAATACTTATGCTTCTTTGTAGAATAGGACGGAAAGTTTACAAAATTTAAGGCTTCAAAGTTGCTCGAAGAAGAGGTAGAGAGAAGGGTGACTCCTTGATGGCTTAAATCTTGAAAATTTTGCCAGAGTGCCTCTCTACCTGTTCCTCAATTGCTGCAAAACAACCAACAAACTTATGTTAAATGTGCTAGATTAATCAATTAAAACATTAAAAAATTAGCATATAACTCAAGTGCTTTAAATGATATGAAAATATAGAATACACGAATTTCGTTTTGGGAGTTAGATGTATGAAAAGTAAGCCTTTTAAAATCAGACCTAAACTTATAAATGAAAATGCAAATCAAATTAGTTTATGATCTTTTTTATGCACTACAATGACTAACACTGTTGAAGGTAACTAGTAACTGGAAAAAAAAAATTTGAAATGGTGAAGGAAAGAGAGAAGAAAAGAGATGAAAGCTTGGGAACTTTGGGCTGTGGAGTCTGCTTTGGTGGAACACCAAGGGACTATGTATTTCATAAGAAATTGAAGATGAGGGGGATAGAAACAAGCTCAATCCCTTCTTCAATTATGATCACCTGCAAACTTAGAAATCCTTGCACAAAAATGGTTAAAAGCTTGATGCCACCTACAACAGAAACTTGGAAAACATGAGCATTAAACAAAATGAACATGCCATTATAAGAGATATACTTGCAAATGAAAAATAAGATTATGAAGAAAACAATCTTTTCTAATCTTATCCTACTGGGATATAGCTCACTTTCAAAGGCCAAATTCAACCAACATAAAACAAAGAAAACAAGATAGATTATACCTCATAAGCACTTGACAATTACCATCCACACATTAAAATCATTACTGTTGACACTGAGAGGGGGGGGGGGGATCAGTGTAAAGCAATTTTTAAACCTTTCTTAGCTTATCACGGTTAGCTACCAATTCATCAATCCAATCCTCTACCATAATCATTTCATAAACATCATTCACATAGCATAAGCATTTCATTCATAAAGCACCATAACACAGAAGAACACCATACTATATAAATTTGTAATCTTTTTATATTATTTTGGTCCGGCTACAACCGTTAGGTGAAATCAGCACCTACTGATACATAGAGCACCTACTCTTAATCCAGGACCCTGCTAAGAATGGTTTGAGGTATCCTAACCTCAAAAGCAAGACAAGCTTGCTTTTACAATACAGTATACTTGTGTCACACAAGAAATCTCTGACACATCAAAGCTGCTCATCTTCTCTGCCCATCACATCAACTCTGCTGTACCACTGCTCACTGCTGCTCATTAATATCTGCTCATTTTTCCTGCTCATCAATGCTGCTCATCATATAAGCACTGCTCATCATTCTGCCTTATGAGCAATCCTCTGTCAACTGTTCAAATTACTGCCAGCTGCCCATAACACAGTCAACTCAATTAACATAAAGGACTTCACAAACTAGACTGTCTACCTGGTCATTATCATCATTGTCTTCTTTACTTGTTGCTGGTCATTGGCCTGTTACTATATCATATCAGATGTCTGTCACTAATCTTGGCAAGACAATGTATTTCATTATCTGGGTGTCACATAAAGATGTCATAACAGCTGATGCATTTCATTCCCAAGCAAATATGGATCTGTTTTCAGAGCTTTTCTCCAAGACCTTAACAAACTTCACCCATTTTTATAGAGCTATCAAATCTGTGTACTACAAACTGTTCATGCCAAATGTAGTCCTTAATTTTACTGTGCTCAATTCTCTCATAAGCTTTCATGCTAATTCATCAAGGAAGTCTTGTCATGGCAAGATATCATGTCAAGATCAAAGGTCTGCTTAATCACTGTCATGTTAAGTCTTCCATTGCAGTTGTGTCTCTGTCATAATTACAACTTAAACAAGTCATCATACACCATCAATCTTTAATACTATTCCATCACAATCACATAATGTGAATTCATAACCACATATAAATGTCTCTGCAAATCTTATTCCGGTGCTCAACCAAGGATTCAAGTCCACCTCTACTGTGCCAAAAAGGTATGCACCGTGTCAAGCCAAATACTATGCTATGTTTATTACAATAATCAAAACCATCTATAGATTGCTGCACTTGATTGACTAACAATTTCTTTGTCACACTTGTAGCTGCCACTTATGCAGGCTATTTTACACTCCTCATCCATGTATCATGAGTATTGTTTTAGTGAATCCATTCAGACAAAGTTGATTTATAAATTCTTACTCCTTGAATCCACAACACTTGCATCTGAGACTTCATTTTAATAATCTTAAGCAATCAATTTTCCAGAATTCACAATTCTCTTTCCAGTACCTTCTAAAACAGAGTAAGAGTGTCTAGTACCTTGAACAGGAGAGGATCAAGTTTCCAGTCTTGAAGAACACCTGGGTTTTCTTAATCTCTGCATGTGGAGTAGATCTGTACTCAACACCCGATAAACTGCTTCTGTGGTGGCTTTAACCAATGCTCTGGCTCAATCATTGATCATTTGAAAGCATCCTTCTTTGTGCCTTTCATGCACTGCACTCTCAGGTGCAGATCAACCCACACTACATCAAATCGCAGACCTTTAAAGGCTCGAGCTTCATTCCTTTATTGTCTTGACTTTTACCTACAATTTCAAAGACACACACAGCCCCAGATTCTTTGACGCCTTGTGCACTCCATTCTTTCTTATGTCTGAGAATGAGGCTTAAATGCAAAAGCCAGATCGCACTCTATCCTTCATCTTTATTTCCAAGGCTCAGCTCCTTCCTTTGTAATGAGCATTGCACATTTACAATTCCGATCCATAGTATCAAAAACCCATGTGCACTTCCTTTGCAACATTTATGTAACCCAGCACAGTTGTTTATCTCATGCTTCTGCTATTTTCAACATTTATAGCTACCTGACATTATACAAAAAAAACAGATCTCTTCCTCAATCTCTGCATGAGTGAATGGACCACAATGTGTATGCCCTCGGAGTTGAAATCCAGCCATTAGCAAAATTTAAACATGTCCAAAACCGGACTGTTTTCTCAAAAAAAAATTCTCAGCAGTTATCAACAAAAGGCCTCGGTTGCCTACTCTCAAAGATTTCCTCGATTGCCACTGCTCTCCTCTAATGCTGCAAGTTGCTCCAAAAATAAACGCAGAGCTCCACCGAATATACCCCCGAATTTTTTCTTTTGCACGCTGATATTTCCTCTGCTGCCACCGAGATTTCCACGCTATTCCTTCCTCTACTGCCACCGAGATGTCCACGCTTGCTCAAAAATTTCCACGCCTGCTTCAAAAATTGTCCACGCATACTCCCAAAATTTCCACCCCCACACTATTTTTTTTTTTAGCTGAGCGGAAGGTGTATATATACACATCTTAGCGTGTGCAAAGAGAGTGACTTCAAAAGGTAAAACAAGGGTAAGTATTTTAATCCCTTTGTAATTCACTACCTTACCCCATTTAATATATTTTTATATTAAAAAAAAACTTTCTATAAGGTCACCCATTAGAATCACCTTAAGGAATTTTTATTCTGTTGACTGGGCTGACTTCTTTGACTATTTTAAACTTCAATCAACTTAAGGGACTTTTTCACAACTTAAGGTTTTTTTCAAACTTCAAATAGAACCATATATTATCAACAACCTTTAGCTTCAATGTCCATCTCCTAGGTCTTCAGCATCATTCGCTGGGTGGTGGCATCAATGACATCATGACCATGTTGGCATCAATGACAATTTCATCAACAATTACACCATAGATCTGCCTCCAAAGCCTTTATTATTCCAACTTTATTACAAACTACAATAGCAGAGCTACAACACCATTTCGGTTCTCTGACCATTATGGGAAAATGAGAGGCCAAGCCTTGCTTAAATAGAAAAGAGCAAGCTCAAAGGAGGGCACACTTGCTAAAGGAAGAGTCTAGCTCGAATGGAAAGAGCTAGGAAGTAGTGCTTTGTGGGTTTGGTAATGGTAAGATCAAAAAATTGGAAAGCCAACACTCAAAACTCAACACAATTCCCAAAAATGCAAGCTTTGCTTTGAAAATGCACCCCCACTTGGAGAAAATTTACATTGCTTTGATTAACTCAAAAATAGCATGATTTGACCTTCCAAAATCTTTAGGATACTTACAGCTTTACTTTTCCAACTCATGGAACTCCTTTTCGGCAAGTTTCCATGTTTTTATGAGTTTCCAAAATTTTCACTTTATCCAAAATTTTATTCTTTTTTGGGGTTTTCGAGTAATAATTAATTTTGGAGATAAATAATTACTCAAAAACTTAGGGAAGTAGGTTTAGGGGTTAAGCGGGTGCTCTGATTTAGAAAATGAGCACGCCCATGGAAAAACAACCTCCTAGTCCCACTTTTATGACTTAGAGAAATTTTTGGAAAAACGTAAAATTTTATTTTTTTCAGAAATTAAAAAAACCTATAGGGGTAATGTATATTTAGATGACTCAAACAATGACAAGCAGGGTAATATAGATTGACACTTAGGTTTTAATAACCTCCCAAGGCCTAACAACCAAGACAATTATTCCATCTTTGGAGGCTTGAGTGAAAAACTTGAAAATTATAAATCAATAAAAAACGATATATTAATGACTAAGTCCTAGGAAGCCAAACATTTTACATAAATTCATCATGCTAAATCATTTTATTACAATTCCTCATGTGGTATGAACATGTTAAAAAAATTAAAAAATGGCCTATGAAGGTCTAAATGGACTTATGAACTCAGAAATTGAACAAGTATTTGTTCATCTTTGGTGGCTCACTTGAAAGTCCAACTGAGTGCAACTCAGGTGGTAACACTATAAAAATGCATACTGAAGAAAAATTAGAAAAGTTGGTTTGTATCAAGAAAAGTTGAGCCAAGCTGAAAAGTAAAGGGAATATGCATTGAAAAAAAGAATACTAGAGATCTTGGAAATAGAAGTGATATGATTGAAAAGTCAACTTAGTGATTCTCAATCTAAGATTGAACAACTTTACCTCGACAATCAATACATGTTTAGAGAATAAACCTTTTTCTTTTTTCTGTGGATGGAATCAAGCTCCTTCATGAATTTTGACTCATTGTGTTACCTTCAGGAATTGGGTAGTGGCTGGTTGATGGTTAGTCAAAAGAGGGGTTGTGACACTGGTAGGATAGGGAGCATACAGAACTCTTTTTCTGCCTCATTCCTTACAATAAACTAATTGATAATCAGTCTAGGAAAGAAAATGATGAGGATTTATTTTCAAAATGTGCAACTTCAGGATGTTGGTATGTTCTGTAGCAAAGATATCAGTATCTACGCAAGTAAATTATGACACCCTTACTCGATCAAGTAAGGACTAGTTATAGTTTCTCAAGAGGTTGGCGTATAACACATTCTAATACAATTATAATAATAATACTAATACTCTATTGTTGAGGTCACATCCTAGTCATACATCAAATTGAAGTATGATACCTCCTCATCTTTGTGGGACAATGAACACCCTCTATGCAGTGATTTGACACAATACAAAATAGATTTGGTGATGTGCCCGTTATGTGTCTTTTGCATGTTATTGGCCATAGGTTTCCTAAAAAACTAGATTCGACACAATTCATTCTTTTCAATCAAATATCTGACATAACTAAACACCGAATTTCTGATCATAGGAGATTGAACAAAGATTCTTAATCAAATGTATGAGAGTTGTTCCACCCTCCCTTCTCTTTCAACCAGTTTCTCTCCACCCTTGATCATAGAAATCTCTCTTTAAAGCTCCAAACAACAATGCTCCTACCTTGTATTATCCTTTATGCCCAAATCCTAGATTAACTAACCTCTCCCTTAATACACTCCATTGCATCTACTAGACTTTTAGGTGAATCACCAACACTCTTGGCAGATACTAGTGTTGCACATTAGGGGAAAATGCTTGATAGCACCATGAATTTCCTTGCAAGGCCAGAGGAAGATAAGGTAGAGAAGGAAATATAAAGGCCAGACTTGGAGGAAACCATTGCATATACTCCACCATCTTCCCAACTTCACAATGCCGGAAAGAAAGAGGAGGATCCATTCACAGAAATTAAAGATTTCTTTAAAGATCCCAAGGAATTTTTGGTAATTTCGTTGGCAAGAATATCAACACAGGCCCCATACAAGTGTTCCTCCATCATTCAACAGTCACTGGAACCAACCAATCAAGTTTCACTCACTCGGTTCTGCAGTCGTTATAGATGTACTATTGTATAGGTAACATGCCATTTTTTTCTGTTTTTTTTATCTGTCTAGTTTGCCATTACAGAGTACATGTTAACTAGACATATTTTTTGTTTTCACATATAATGACTAGTTAGCATGAGTAAAATGCAAAGTAGAATTTTTTGGTAAATAAATGAAAGATTTATATTGCTGAAATTTTATAGAAGGATGCATCATGTCGAGCCTAGAAAACAGGCTCATTTAATTTTGCATGAAGGTCCCAGACCCCAATTTAATGGTGTGAAAATGGGCATTGTTGGCTCCAAAAATTACCAACGAAAAAGTACCATCTATTGTATTAAGCATCTAGTCTATTTTGAAGGTTACTATTTTGCTTATCATACGAAACCTATCTATGTTTCTGGTGTTGCATTAACATAGACAATAATGAGTTTGAATGAAAAACAGGCCTAGAAAATGGGCTCTTTTAATTTTGTATGAAGGTCCTAGACCCCAATTTAATTATACGGAAATGGGCATTGTTGGCTCCAAATATTACCAACAAAAAAGTACCATCTATTGTATTAAGGAACCAGTCTATTCATAAGGTTACTATTTTGCATATCATACGAAACCTATCTATGTTTCTAGTGTTGCATTAACATAGAAAATAATGAGTTTGAATGAAAAATGTATCTTCCTTTAAATAAGTCATATAAAGTGTCTCCTTTGATACTAGACCTGAGTCTGCTTCCCATGGACTAGTACCTTTTTGCCTGTGTCACGTTCCAATTGGATTCCATGTGCTAGTATTTTGTCTTTAGTCCTACTAACATCATTCCAAAAGTGGTTGTGATCACTTATGTGGACAACCGCTACATTGGTCATGATCATCATTTTAATTTTTCGATTGAGATACCTCTATTGGGCCTCTTCCTTGTGCCCAACTATTACTTGATGGTCAATTTCCTATAAGAGTTGTCTTTGGAACATAATCCAATGATGCCTCTACTTCCACCTTGATAGTTTCAAGGACCTTATCATCGAGTCTGTTGATAACTTGAAACCACATGTTTTTGTGGCTACAACCTTGCTCTGAAGATGAGAACACAACCCCCCCAGTCACAGTCAAGAAATTTATGGTCCTGAGGTAGATCTGGGGGGCAGTGCTGCTTCCTAGAAATGGATAGTACACATTACGTTTCTAATGCCTGTAGTGCATGTCTGATGCATGTCAAAATCTCACAAAAGCCCATTTTTACTGATAATGACGATCATAACATCAGCCCCAAATCATATTACTCCTTTGGTAATAGGAAGGAGATAAGAGTTCTGGTAAGTGGTCTGAACAGGCTGTAAATAAATGTGAAGCAAAATGTCAAGGCATAGTGATGCTTTCTAGAACCCCAGCAATAGGTATATCTAAATCTTACATGGATAAAAGCTTGGAAGAATGAGGCATATGCTTTACCATTGTTGCCACTGACCTTGCTCATCCTTAAGAGTACAAATTTCTCATACATTTTATTTCTTTCAAATATTAATTGATGTTAATGATGTCTGTCAAATGTTGATCTTTTCAAATCATTTTCTTGGGGTTGAAGAACTGGACAATCCTTTTCCCTGTAGTTATCAATTTTTTGCCTTCAATAAGGTTAGAGGATTTTTCTCCTTTAGGAGTCTTACTTGGCTCAATCTATGGATGCCCTTTTTTCCATGGATTGATCCATTAATAGATTTGAAATCTGTAGATATCGGGAAATATAATGTCTGTAAACATATTAACCACAGATGATAAAGTTAAACTGACCCCTGTACCTATATGTAAGCCTTTCAAATGACTACCTTACCTCATTGCTAGGTTACCGGAAACGTTGGTCAAACAAGCTGGAAATGTCGATTCACATTTAAGAAACGGAAGTGGATAGGATACGACAGCGAAGCGACAGTGATACGTTCAGTCACGCTTCATAAATTTGGAAACCCTGTTTCAGGATCTGGAAACATAAATCGTCCGTTTTAGAGAGAAAATGATACGTTTCAGCATTTAATGATACGTTTCAGGGGTTTATGAAACGTATCAGTTTTTTTATTATACGTTTCACACATTTTCGGAGGGAAATCATGATACAGTTTTTAATTTTCAGAGGGAGATCGTGGGAAATTGTGAGACGCGTTCTTAAAGACTTAAACCCTAGACTCTTCCTATTAATTAACACCCCCCTCCTTGATACATAAATAATCAACAGATTTGATTGTCGGATTCATTGAGGAGTGTTGACTGTCGTATTCATTGGGTGTTTGTCGGATATCTGCCTTTGCTGAGAGTGTTTACTGAAGACTCGTGACCTGCAAACAACAAATAGTTCCTGCAGGCTGCGATTGATGTTCAATTCAATTCGAACTTCGAAGTCGAACCATGACGCCTGAACGGTGAACGATATGACGCCGGACGAGTGAAGGCCCACGGGTTTGCTTGAACAGAGCTCTGGTGACGGGTCACGTGGAGGGACAAAGCTTGGATCATGTGGAGGGATAGACGCCAATTCCATCGCTACATAGACATTTGAGCACTTTTGTAGAACAGTTGGGATGCAAGTAAATACTAGCAAGATGAAAGGGGTAGTTTTCTCTAGCAAAAGAAAACATAAACAACATAAGTTCTACTTTGAAGACAATGCCTTTGAAGTAGTGGAAGATTACTAGTATTTGTATTTGTATTTGTACGTTGTATGAAGTTAACTCCCTTCTTCGTAACAAATTCAATACTCCACTATTTATTTTTATTAGATTACTTACTATGAGTCAAAATGACACTCTGCTAGATAATGTTGAAAAGTAACGAACACTATGTTTATTTCTTGGTCCAACCACAACTTATTATCATTTGCAGACTGCATCATGGAATCATCATCCGTGAATATTGGGGAACAGGAAATTGAATCTATCCCTATTGAGAAAATTGATCCAAAGTCTCCTCTTTGGAAATATGTCACTGTTGTGGGGAGGATCCAAGGAGAGGGGTCATTAATATGGGTTTGCAGAGAATGTCAAAAGGAATTGAAGGCATCCTACACCCAGGTGAAAGCACATTTGCTTGGGATAAAGAACACTAATATTTGAGTATGCACTGGGCCACCTAAATCAGATGGAAAAGATGGAAAGAGTTTGAGCAAAGAAAAAATAGCAAAATATAAAAAAGAACAGGATGAGGAAGATATTAAAGCAAATGAGTCAAATGTTTCCTTTCAATTCAAACAACCAACAAGAATGGGAGCATATTCATCAAAGACTCCATTCTGCCTCTAATGAAGGAGGTAGTCTTCAAACTCAAAGCGGTCTAATTTGGGACTGCTTGAAAAGAGTTTTAATAATGATGCTCGAGGCATAGCGGATGAAGCTATATGCTGATGCATTTATACAAACGGCCTTCATTTTAACCCGTGCGATCTCCTTACTGGGCAGAGATGATTAGAGAGGTTAATAAAGCCCCAACAAGATATGTTGGCCCTGGTTATGAGAAGATCCGCACTACACTATTAATAGGTGAGAAGTTACGTTTGGAGGGCGCATTGAACCCCATTCGTAATTTATGGTGCATATCAGGGGTGTCCATCATTTCTAATGGATGGAAGGATGAAAGGAATAGGCCTTTGATCAATGTGATTGCTCAAAGCCCTAAAGGGGCAATGTTTTTGAAAGCAGTGGATTGTGAGGGGATGCAAAAAGATGCTCAATTTGTTGCTAACATCTTGATTGAAGCAATTGAATTTGTGGGGGAAGAAAATGTTGTCCAGGCCATAACAAACAATGCAACGAAGTGCAGAGCAACAAGCCTAATTGTTGAAGGAAAATATCAACACATCTTTTGGACCCCTTGTATTGTTCATTCATTGAACCTGATGTTGAGCAAGATGGGGACTCAAATTGAGTGGATGCGACTTATTTTTGAAGAGGCAAAGGAATTACAAGCCTTCATCATAAACCACCACATGTCCCAAAGCATTTACAAGGAATTTGCAAAGTTGGAGCTTCTTAAGGTACCAAAATTGTAAAGTTTAAAGTTTAAACTTGTAAAGTTTGTTTCATAAATCTTAGGACTCTAAATTTTAATTTATTGAAATCTTGTCACTTGCAGGCTACAGAGACTCGTTTTGCCTCTCACACCATAGTCTTAACGAGGCTTATGCAAGTGAAAGAAGTGTTACAATCAATGGTATGCAGTTCTCTTTGGAATTAATGGAGGCAATTCCAAGACACAAAGAGCACAAATAGTGAAGAGGGTGGTTGTTGAAGAGGGTGGTTGTTGATGATGAATGGTGGGATAAGGTGGAGTACCTATTGGAATTTACTAAGCCAATTGTGGATTTGCTATGTATGTTTGACAGTGACAAGTCCATTTTGGGAGAGGTGTATGAGGGCATTGACTCCATGATAGAGAAGATAATAACGGTCATCAATACCAAGGAACAAGACCCAGATGAAGTCTTTTACAGAGATGTGTTATCACATATATAGTAGCCAGGCTACCATATTCTATTTTTCAGACACAGTACATTTTTTAGCTAGATCTCTTACATATGAGATGCTGAGATGAACAATTTTTCTGGATCATTATTATATTAGTGGACTATTGTACTCTCCCATGTCAGGACTGAGTCTCAGGACACTCAGATTTGAGGACCGATGTAGCCATTTATGTCATTTCAGAGCAGTCATTGGTGCCCAGTTTTATATCAGTTCTTTCTCATTGGACATATGGTGTCTCAGATGGATTATATTGCATGATTATGACTCAGCATTTTATATTGTGTTATGGTTATTATTGCTCTTATACTGATTTTTGTGACATGTATTAACTTGTGGTACCATGATCTGGCGGTCACAATTATATGGACTTTGTTGTATCTTGTACTATGTATTGATGTCCTTACTTAGACTTGCAAGTTCTTGATCTATACTCATTGGTTTTACCCTCCTTAGGGAGAATAGAGGTAGTCATTCCCACCATTGTTTTGGCTTGCTAGTGCTGGCTCCATCATTCATTGTCTTCACCCATCCATTACCTTCTATTTTTAGTTTTCAACCCGACGGACTTCTTGACTTATGGCATGGAGGACCTTTTTCCCCGCTAGAACTTTTGTTGGACAAACCTCCCTGTTTATATCGTGTCTCGGCTCTGAGTTGGTGACAGAACTTGCCTTTGATAAGTTGGATTGTATGCCTAAATCATTCTGGTCGGTTGTCCCGATGTTTGCCATTTTGCAGAACTCCCCCTAGTCACTTGTGATGTTGTTGGCTAAAACTGAAAGCTCATGTACTGCTTATATTGAAAATATTGAATATGCACCCATGAAAAATGAAAATTATAAAATTGTGTTTCTTAACATATGTAAGGGAAAGAGCAATGAAATGCTAAAATACTACTTGAAGAGTATAAGAAAAGGTCCAAAAAAGCAATGGTTAAAAATATGCTATATCCAAAAAATTGCTGACCTTATTAAAATAAATATGTCCCGGATGAAAGCTGCGATTAGCTGTGCTTTTAAGCACTGGGGAAGTCCCAAAGGGTCATATAGGCCAAAAAGGCCATGGAATAAAATGATGGTCCTAATGATCTGGGATCAATCTTAATGTAGTTATGATGCGTAAGTTGAATAAGCACTCTCTAAACAACTCACGCATTTGTGAGGCACTGCCATTCCTTGTGTTGTTGTTTGTCTGACATTGGTTATAGTGAGTATTCCCTTTCCTTGTCCAAAGTGTCATGATGTTGAGTAGGAAGTCATCCTTTGCCTTAGCCTTGTCATTTCCACCCTTCACTAGCAAATTGGCTACAACTATGAAGTGAGTATAGTCTTGAAAGTCTAAGTCTGAGTAATAATAAATAAAGCCTTATATATGTATTGGTTGATGTACCACCAGTGACATGAATGCTACTTGTTGTGATTGTTACTTGAATGGGTTGTAGAGCATGTCTTAACCTTTTAACACTTGCAGCGGATGGATATAGTCTGAGTTATTATTGGTGTCTGATTATTCACAGATGGTTACGTTGTTTATTGGATATGATTAATGATCAAATAGAGACCTATGAGGGGTATAAGTATACACCTTAGATGGATTTGGACTTTCTGAGTCTAATGAGACAGTTTATTTCCAGTTCTGTGCACTTACAGATGTGATCAAGCTCATTATGCGTTGCTGAAGCAGTTTTTTTTCACAAATTGATATTTTTTAGCAGGGAGATGTTTCAGTTGGATCTCCTAGGGTGTTGTATGGACATAGGGGGGTGCAACCATTTGTTTGTACCATAGTACCCCCATCCCAGAGAGCTTGGTGGGCTCAGTTTGACATCGCAGACACCCTAGGAAGCTGTTTTGGCAGGATCACGTTTCCCAAGGCAGATTAAAAAATGATTAAATGGCTATTGAAGAAATCGATTTGGGCTACTGAGGCAAGGAAATGACATGGGATGATTCATGATGGTGAGAGTGATGTCCTCCACACCTTCTCCAACAGTTGTAGCTCCTGATTGGGCCCACATCTATTTTTGGGCATTTTTATATTATTTTCTGGAGCTTTTGGAAGGCTCACGATTTCCTCAAGAAGGCATAAAGTCAAAGAATTAAATTATTATATTATTTTATTGTGCCATGGGGACACCCAAAGGGAGTTAGTCAAACACTCCTTGGACCCACCATGTGCTTTCATTTATTTCTTATTGAGTAGGTTACCTTTTTATGGGTGGGTTAGTCCACTTTGGTAAATTATGGTTATATTGATCCATGTGTTGTATGTTGAGCTCATCGCAACCATTGATTAGAACATTTCATCTTTTAATCTTAGCCACTCGTTTTGAAAGTGGTTAGGATTCGGTTATGATTGAGGTTGTCTCATTTCTATTTAAAGGATAGAGCTTCTCATTTGTAAGGGGTCTTTGGCTCTTGGATCTGAATAATAGAAAGACTTTTTTGTGGAAATTTTCTAGATCTGCTTTGCATCTGATGTTCTCAAATGGTGATTGGAAAATCTTCAGCTTCCTAGCATTGTGGAAATTCTTGTGAGATCTATATTTTTTGGCTATCATTGTTTTGTCTACAGGAGGGCGTTTTGGCTAGAGCATTTTTGTAGGGGGATCTCAACTCGCTCGGTTTTCTTTGTCTTGGATCAGGGGGTTTTCATTATTTTCATTGTGATCTATGATTACTTCGTTTTACTTTCTTGTAGAATTTAGTTTGTTTATCTTGTATTAGCAAATCTGATATGGTTGACATTTGCTCATGCAGGGTAGGGGGCGCTTTGGTGGCTTGGAGCTTGCATATGCCATAGAAATCACGGGGATCTTCCAGAATTGATCGAGATAGCAAAGATCATCACTTTTAAAGAATTCTACAAGCTTTTCCAGGTAAGATATAACAGGTAAGTCTCTTCCTTTCATATCTTATTCCATTGTACCTTGCTTTACTTCAATTTTTTCTGAAAACTCCTAAAATACTAGTAACCCTGAAAAGCAATAAATCTGGGAAACGTCCGATCTTTGGCCAAACCATTTCTGGGTTTCATATATCGGGCCTCCCCTTCACTAAAGCTGCTGCAACACTGGTCAAACTCCTACTGGTTTGACCTAGATCTGATTTTTAGCCAGAAAACTGCAAAAAATCCCCACTGAAAATTTGACCTGCTAGGGTTTTGAATTTTTCTAAATTTTAACTTCACAGATGAATAGATCGGGTCCCACACAGTCCAAATCAACCCCAACGCTGTCCAAATTCTTGACAGTTTGACCTAGATCTGAAAAATTGACTAAAACAGCCCTAGCGCCCTCACTAAAAACTGGACTTTTCCGAAAGTGGTTTTTTTCTGAAATATGACAAGATAGGCTGATAGATCAAGGATTAAGCACCCCAGAACACCCCCAACGCTGAGCTAGTTCTTTCCGGTTTTCCCTAGATCTGAAAAATTGGTTTTCAGCGTCCTAGCCCCCCTCATCAGATTTTGACTTTTCTAGATCTGGTTTTTCTGCTGATTTTCTGATTTGGGCTTGTAGATCAGGTCACTCTGACCTCATTTCTCCTTAAACGCTGAGTTATTAGCCTCTAGGTGACCCTAGAGCTGCAAATTTGTCTTTCCAAGCCCTAGCGCTAGCCTTCCATTGAGTTGGTTTTTCCTGTACCTTAGCTTCTCCGGACCAATTATTTTCTGGATTCATAGATCAAGGTGTATCCCAGGTGGGTTCACTGAAACGTTGGGTTGTTGCTGACTCCATTGCCCAATACACTCAATGCACTGATTTCCTAGCTAGCACTAGCCCTATCCTTAAGCTCTCCTCCCATTCCCTTTGCTAGCACTCATTGATAGCTCAAATCAACTATCTTTCGTTGAATCTGTCTCCTTGGTACTAGACAGTCCCAACTTTGTTTTTGCTCACCCTGTCACAGATACGTTTCCTAAGACAGTGGTCATCTTCACCAGTTCCTAGTACCTAAACCCTAGGGCTAGGGTTTCCATTCACCTTGCACCTTAAGTACCATGAAGCCCCATCTGATCTTTTTCTGGTGTCTATGTCCGATCTCTCCTGTCGGGAGCAAATCTGGGTCTCCCCCATTGTTGTCTTGGACTAGGATAACATAAAGTGAAGGTTACCTTGATTGGCATGACAACCATCCATTTGGGAGTCTAGGCAGTCGTGGTTCCACCCCTTAGTTGCTTGCCCCTCTACCATCCATCCTGGATCCACCTCACACAGGCAACTACAAGGCAGGTGATAACAAGAAGTAAAAGACATACTGACTAAGAGGTGGAACAAGATGACCACTTCATTGCACCTTTTGGCCTATGCAGTGAATCCTAAATATTATTCTGCAGAGTTGCTAAATAATCTAGAGAGAACTACACCAAACAACAACCCATAAATCCCCCAAGGGTATTAGAAAGCTATTTTGTAGATCCTGATATTGCCTATATGATTTGTGAAGAGTTTTCACATTTTGTGGGATTTGAGCATTTGGGTGTAGGTGACGCTCCTTCATCATCTTTAGAATCAAGATCATTGTTATTTTATATTGGTTTCTTAGATCATTTCATATTTTTTTAAGATTTTAAATTTGGGTGCAGATATTGAAACTATGTGGGACAAGACCAAATTAAGTCCACTTATTTGGTGGAACTTCCATGGTGGAGAAATTTCAAATATCCAAAACTTGCCTATCAAGTTCTTGTCACAAGTTGCTAGTTCCTCATCAGCAGAGAGGAACTGGAGCACATACGGCTTCATCCATTTGATGAAGCGAAACAGATTGGGCTCCAAGAAGGCTGAGGAACTTGTTTATGTCCATTCGAACCTTCGCCTTCTGTCACATAAGAAGGATGAATACAAATCAGAGCCCACCAAACTATGGGATCTAGAACCAGAATTGCCTGACTTGGATATAACATTGAATGCCATGTCTCATATGAATCTATTTGATGAGGGAGTACCATCAAGTGGACAGGGCAACAATGCTCCCGCTTCTACTTCTACTACTATAGACAATGAAAATTCTAATGTCGATGTGGGTCTTCGTCACAAGGACAAGTACATTTTTGATGATATGTAAATGTAATTTATAATTATGTTTTAAACTTTTGAAGAATGA